>NJDD01003115.1:27349-74505 GCA_002245505.1 Calephelis nemesis
TGACATCGAAAGTCATAAAAAATCATTGCACGAAAATTTTCTCGGCTTAAATTCATTCTGATGTGCACAGACAATTTTCAATTTGCTGCCAAATCGTAAAACAAATGAGAAATGAATGAAATGTATACTCAATATTATTGGTAAAGAGTTCTATTTTCAAAATTTAAACTTATTTTTTTAATATAATGCTTTTAAGTTGCCAGTTCTAAAAACTTTCAGTTTGGCCCTCGTATATCTCTGTGCTCTAGTGGTCCGGCATCGGACTTCTTTGAGTCCCGGGTTCGATCCCCGGGTCGGACAACTAAAAAGTAATTAAAAATGTATTTTTTCAAGTTTCTAATATAAATAACGTTGCTCGGGAATGGATATGTGCCTATTGGAAATAGGCTTGCCACCTATCACAATGAGCTTTTTGTGTCTTCAGCTAGTTATGCCTATCACATTGTGGTACCGAGTGTCTTCAGCTAGTCGTGGGTGCCATGGTTGTGCGTCTGCCTAGTACTTCGGGGATATGGCCATGAATATCCTTTATCAAATCTATATATTTTATTGAAGATTAGGAAAACAGAAGTGGATCACCTGATAGTAAGCTCAGTTCATACATATCCGCAATGCCAGGAGTATCAGGCGTTACCGAAAACTTAGGAATTTTCTGGGATATTCCCAAGTATCGTTTGGAAACACCGCCGATGTTGGTCACCGATTCTACAATAGCCGAAGGAACTTCGTTCCTACCTGTCCCACGACACCACATTTATTTAATATCTAAAAATAAAATCGATTAATAACAAACAGAGAAACTGATCAATACAAAAAAATGTAATTAACGAAAATGTAACCTCTTCTTTTTTTAGTCAAAAAGAAATAAAGAGTAATGTTCCTTCTTTATTACTCCTATAAATAAGGGGATGTTCGGCAACTAATAATCATTAATATTATTACATTAGGTATTCTTGGTTACCTAAGTAAATATAATTACTGATCTCTTAAATGCAAAGGTTAAAATATCTTTGGAATTACCGTCATCGTTTGTAAATACAAAGACGGGGAATAAATATTAATGGGGGCTATCTCTCCTAACGAGATACAAAGTTGGCAAGGATTATAAAAAAGTCGAGGTGAGCGGGATCCGGAGTAATCCGCTTACTTGTTTGTTGATACGGGTCCTATTTGCCTTTGTTTAGTTCATGGAGGGTGGTGAAAACTTCCGTAACACTCTTAGATTTTGCTGCTTTTTTAATGAGAGCTTAACCCTTTATCTGTTGCGGAAACAGAGTAACGACAAGAGCGGATCTATCATTGTGGGCACTATGGTTATACCTACAGACCTGTTAGCCTTGTAACTTCATATTTTAATAAAAAGTGAGTGCAACACACATACCCACGTAAACAAACACACACACATATAATCATATCTTTAAAGTTCCTTAGAGTAGGCAGAGACTTTCGAGTGTCAAATGTCACGACCCAGAACAAAATGCCTAGTTTCTTTCACATTAATTCCACTTTTCATTCATATAGGATTTAGAAGACTTGACACTACCCTTGGATTCACCTCGAGTGATTCGATCGTGGAATCTAGGTCTACATCCAGGTAGGTACCTACATCCATCCACATTCATTTTGTATATCTGTTTTGTTAGTGTTCCTTCTGTGTTTCTTTCCACATGACGAAATCGAAGGAGCATGCCCTTTCTCATTTTAATACCAATACTTTCTTTCGATCCCGTTCTTACTCGGACTTCAATGAATGCTGCCAGCACGCGTAGCGCCACAATTTTTCCGTAGCGCTCTTATTTTGACCACAGCTACCTACTTTCATGCTTTTTCTAACTTACTTATTCTCGCTTCCTTATGGAACGTAACGGAGTAACGTTGCACAAAATTATGCAAATAAAAATAACTAGCTGTTCCCCCGAACTTCGTTCCGCCCTTTCAGTTTGTAAGGGAAAAATTAAAATGTTGTTTTTCCCAGTTTCCTCACAATTAAACAGGATAAAAAGTATCCTATGTCCTTCTCCTAGTTTTAAGTTACCTCCCTAATCGACCAATTAATACCAATTTTTAGCCTAATCGGTGTAGCCGTTCTTGAGTTATAAATAGTGTAGCTAACACCACTTTCTTTTATATATATAGATATAAATAAGTTATGAGGTTTAGAAAAGATGGTTATGTACCGGTTTATTGATTGTTCAGCCAACGGCTTTGCTACCAGGGCCTACTGAAATAACAATAAATATATTTACTCTCTTCATTCCCAAAAAGGGACTTGGCGTTATACTAAACTAGCTGTTCCCGCGAACTTCGTTCCGCCCGTTTAGTTTGTATGGGAAAAAATAAAATGTTGTTTTCCCCAGTTTCCTCACAATTGAACAGGATAAAAAGTATCCTATGTCCTTCTCCTGGTTTTAAGTTACCTCCCTACCAATTTTCAGCCTAATCGGTGTAGCCGTTCTTGAGTTATAAATAGTGTAACTAACACCACTTTCTTTTATTTACATAAAGATATAACTCACAAATCATAACACGGATCCTCGGATAACTCCGAGCCATAACCCGACTTTCAAAAAGAGAATGATCAGATCGTGGCTTCGTAAGGCAATTGTTTTTTTTTAGTTTCACTTCACTAAATTATTATCTGGATACCCGTCTACTTCTTTCTCTTCTATTAAATTGAAAAAAAAAATTTGGCTGTGCAAGGTAAACAGTGGAGATAAGTTTATCTATGATGGCATTTTCAATCTAACACAAACCCAGAAATTGAAGATGTAGTGAAGCGAAAAAGACCGTCACGTGTCAAATGGTTGGAAATAAATCGATAAGACGCAGGACCCTTTTGTTTATTGTATCTTTTGTCAATCACTAGCTGTATCCTGCGACTTCTGTCACACTCTACATCACCAATTGTTGTCAAATTTTGATAAAGTTATTGAAAATAATCTATGGAAAATAATAAACCATTTAGTAATAAAATGATTTTTACAAGCGCAGTTAAACTGCAGAAAAGTTGACTTCAATGTTTTCAAAGTCGAAATACCGTCTTCGAAGTATATGAATGCATTATTAAGTGCCCCCTATTTCCGGGCTCCTTTGCAGAATAAACCATCTGCCTTCCTGCCATGCTGCTCGTAACAGACGAGCATAGGCTTACCGTCACTAGCAGCGTGACATCTGACTAGTTGGTCGAGTTTTACAGTGACTCGTTAGAATTGGTACCACAGCCTTACCTATTCCTTCCGCTAAAACGTTAGTGCCTAACCGTTGACGCATTCCGGCTATCCACGAGCACACATACTAAATTTATGTGCCATTGAATTGACAAACCTCCTTTTTTGTTGTCGATAAAAACATGAATGGAATTGCGTGCAAAATTACCTTATCATTTTAGAACTAACTTACTATCTAAGCGTGACGACAAAAACGGCCATTGACTGTTGAGTGCAAAAAAGGTTAGTCCACATTTCTTGAATCGCCTTAGAAAACAAGATATTAAATTTATTTACATAAAATTATACCGAAAGCCAGTTCATAGACATGAAATGTCATTAAAGAATAATTGTAATTTACAATGCAGTCTAAATGATCAGAACTAAATACGGCCGCTTTTTGCTGTAACTCATATCATCAAAAAAAACAGATTTGACATCTCTGGATGAGCTCGACGCTCACTTCGCTTTTTCACACGCACGCATCGTACTAACGTAATAAAAGAATATTTTGCATTGATATAGATTATAGCTGGTTCTAGTGATGTGCGTAGACGAAAAAAGCTAGGTATCGTTAAAACCTCGTCTGACATGATAATACTCATTACAAGGTAAATGTTGTTTTCATTAATTTTTCGGATGTTTTTTTTTCTAAATTGTTGGTTATAAGAAAAATGCATTTGCTAAATATATAGCATAAAAATGCAATTCATTTATTCTTTGAGTATTAATTATTATTGAAAATTGTATACATCATACAAACCCACACTCAGATATTATACGGATTATTATATTTAATAAGCTTGGGACACTCTAAAACATTATTATTTCAGAAGATAAATCCAGCTATTGAAGAGAAAGTATTAAAAATGATGACTAGCTTTCACATAAACTTACAAAAACTAAGTAGGTTTTCAATATATTTCTTATTAAATTTCTAGAAAGCGTAAAACGTTTATCTTTCCTGTTATTATCCGCTGGGACGGTGTAGCTAGGGTTGCCACCTCTGGGTTGTTAGAATTCTGGCGCAAATTAAATATGTCGTACGTCCTAAGGGAGAAAGGGTTGAGAAAATGTATATTTTACTAAATTTGGCCTGTGACTGCACCCCTTTGTTGAGATATAATACCTACCTTACTTACGGATACTATTTCTAAACACAAACATATTATAACATCGTTCCGGTTCGACGTGAAAGAAGAAGAAACAAACAAAACCAGTTTCGCTTTTGTAATATTGCAAGCTGACCCAGCGGACGTTTTCCTGTCTTAATTACGAATAATGAATTCTTTATTTTATTAATGGTCCGCTTCATTTTTCTTACCAACTTCTTTCTTTCACGGCACTGATAAATAACAATACAAAAAAGAATTAACCAATTGGTCCTATCCGCTTACGTCTGAAATGATTACCAAGGGAATTACGATTACTTTTGTGACAGTGACATAACAGGAAAAGAAAATAACAAATAACTTTACTTTACAAGTAAACTAATTTAACAACAATTAATAGAATTAAACCAAACGTCATTAGTATTTCTATACCATATGCTAGTGTGGGGACACGCTTCTAGTGACGACCGTAATGCTCAACCGAATATTGGCTTTTCTTAAAACTCCTTCTCACAAGTAGTATGGGTAAGTACATTACTATAGAGTAAAACAGCTTTTCGCAAAGTGGGGTACGCGGACCCCTAGGGGTTCGCCAATCGACAGCAAGGGGTACGTGACAAAATTTACGTAATGGTGCTATGATGATTGGCAAGTGACAGGCACGTGTCTTACATATGGTGGCGCTAAATACAGAAATTGACTTGATGCCAAGTCAGAATTAAAGTTAAAATTATCAAAAATCACTCCTAAAATTGACAGAAAAGAAGCACACCCATCGCATTAATGGTAGTAAAAAATATTTCTTTTCGCACTTAATTGTTACCTTTTGATGAAATAAAAACATATTTTTTGTGAATAATCAACTTCATTGTCTTTTTTGAGGGGGACTTTTAGTGGGGTTTTACTTTCATTTTTTTGTAGAGGTTCGCTGTAACATGGAATCTTTAACAGGGATACGTGGAGCTAAAAGTTTGAGAAACCCTGCAGTAAAACAAACTACGAATATATTAATATCGATTGTTTTAACTCTCAATATGGATGGCTGATACACCTGCACTGTTATAAGGTACTTGTCGGTAGCCGAATCACGTCTCCTAGAAATCAGAAAATTTAAACAACTTAGTAGGTACTCAAAACTGTGTTTCTATAGGACATAACTACCCGCGTAAACGGTAAAGAACGGAATTGAAAATTTCGACACAAGACATAAATCCTCAGTAGCTCAAATTGTTAGAGCATTCGTAACTTGAGGCGAAAGGGTACAGGTTCAAATAATGTGTTCAGCAAATTTTTTTTTAAATTTGTAGAAACTTACAATTTTGGCGTTTTTTTATAAACCTAACATCGAGAAAGTGGGCAACCCTAGGTGTGGCTCTAAAATGTTGCATCGCACCGACTTGTCACGTCGCCATTGTCAAATAAAATAACAGATTATCGGAGCTGAAGCTCGTGCGTTGAATAACAAAGAGGTAATGGTTAAAAGCGATTTCGGAGAAAGACAGTAATAAGGCTGAGTGCACATGAACAGCTAATCACTGATTAATCACAACCATTGGGATTTAAGTAGCACTACGTCATGAAATTGGTTCCTGTGTGGAAAAATTTGCATTTTATGTTTTGCCACGTGCAAGCTGATGTCCAAATCTCCATATTATATATTTTTAAAATAGAATGAAAACTATTTGTTTCTCATATACCGTACAGTGTGTCTCGGAACTGTGAACCTTTTACTAAGAAGGTCTGGTCAAAAAAGTTAGTAAACTATTCTTTTTTCCCTAATTATAAATAATATGTTTAAAAATAATACCGAATATATCGTCATCAGAAGATTTTCTGAAAAAAAGTTCATTTTAATTTAATATTCATAGCTGAGACATGACAAAGTCTGTCAGATCTACTAGTAATCTACTTCGATAAATCATAGACATTACTTTGAGCTAACTAGTTAAACAATTAATTAATAGTATAATAAAACGAAATGCGAAAGTTTGTGCGAATGGATGAATGTTTGATACTCTTTCGTGCGCTAACTACTGCACGGATTTAGATGTAACTTTATGCGAACGTAGTTTATACATCACAATAACATTTAGGCTACAATTTAATAAAATATATTTTAACAAAAACATCGCGAGTGGAAGCAGTAAGTGCTAACCGTTTCTTTTTTTTAAAAGAAGCTGCACATAGTATAATAATACCAAGTTGGAAGTACCGTATGTTTTACGTTGGTCGCTCATTTGTTAGATTTGCAGTAATGGAATATTTATCAAAATTACCAATAATCTACTACCAGTAAGTAAATCAAAGGCGTCATCGACATGCATTGGAAAATGTAAGATTTTCATTTAATTTGTCGACATTACTGAGTGAGTGCTGAGCGAAAACCTTTCAAGGGAACCAGCGGATTAAAACCATTTTAACGTACATTATAGATCTAAATATGTAACATGTTATTTAAAAACACCTGTTTTTTGTAGTGAAAAAATACAGATAAGAAAACTGTGTTATTGATTTAGAGGCATATGTGTTAAAAAAGGACGGGTGGTAATTCTGCTGTTCACCATCTAAACTTTTTGTATGATATTTGTTTCAAATTAAACAAAAATGAAAGAGATGGAATTAGACATATCAGATTAGTTCGGACATGTTAACTTGTGACTATTTTCAAGGTTTTCCAAGGAATAGATTAAAATTTATAGAAAAGTTGTATTCAAACTAATCTAAACGTGTCTTGCCTCTTTTTATTACTATCTTTAAAAGATAGGAGCTATGACTTAAAACGAGTACAGTAAATACGTAAAGTGAATTACCACCAATGTCTTTTCAGTAAATTATATCCAGGTCTTTAAGACATTAGAAGACATTAAAAAATATAAAAAAATAACGAGGTACCCACATGGATATTTATAATATAAAGGATAGTAGATGTCCGTAGAGAAAGTGCGTGTGTCCGAACGCACTTTCTCTACGGACGCCTACTATCTTATTTTCAAGAGAATGTACTATTGTGTCCGGAGGTATAGTACTTGTTTTATTTCATAACATTTTTTTTTACTTTAGAAATGTAATATATCAGTTTTTTACGTTCGTAATAAAATACTTTTTTTGCTCTTTTGGTAAATAATTAACCACTTGGAATAAATCTGTGACTGTTAGTGTGTCCTTAGGCTTACTTTAGAGTTTCCTTAAGAACAAGACGTTACTTCAAAATTTCGCTCAAGTATGTTAATTCTTTAAATATGCTTGCAGATTTAATATTGACTTACCTAAAATTCCGCCGCTGATGGAAATATTTCTTCATTTAAAAAACAGAATGGAATTGTTTTGGAATTATGTAATACATATCTATCTCTCTTATAATATACTAGCAGCCCGTTCCGGCTTTACACGGGTGGACAAATTTATTTTTCTTAAAAATAACGTAGCAAAGGTATGTTCATCAGGGATAATGTCAGCTTCTAAATGGTTAATTTGTATTTTGAATTTTCGTCCAGAAATCCATCGAAATACCCATACAAAAAAATTTAACCCAAGCCTCTGTGGCCTAGCGGTGCAGTTGTTGGACTTGACTGTATGAGGTTCCTAGTCTGGCAACAAAAAGAAAAATTAGGTTTTTCCAATTTTGTAATAAAAAAAATTTTGCTCGGGATTGGATATGTGCCCGATTGGCGATAGGAATCCCACCTATCACATTGTGGGACTTAGTGTCTTCGGCTACTCATGGGTGCCCTGCCCTGTGCCTCTGCCTACCTCTTCGGGGATATGGGCGTGAAGATACTTTTTTAACCCAAGCAGTTCAGCCTTTTAGAATTATGGAAAAAAGATAAGTACGGAATGATAGTTCTTACTACCCGTTTTCCCTTAGGAATGAAGAATTTTCCCGAAGTAAAATCTAACTAACACATGTTCATCAGGAATAATGCCGGCTTCTAATGGCAAAACACTTTTTCAAATCGCTCCAGTAGTTTTGGAACATATTCAATACAAACAAACAAATATTTCTGCTTTATTATTTTAATATGGTTCAAAATAAATCTCTAATATACTAACTTAGTCCTCATATTACACATAAACGGATGAAATAATTTCGAAAAATATTTTTGTTGTATTAATAAGAGGAGTAAGAAGATTTTTCATAAAAAAATTGTAAGCTTATCAGAATATTAGTAAATTTAAGAAAACTTATGGAAAGACAAATCCTTATATTCTATACTAGCTGTTCCGGCGAACTTCGTTCCGCCCGTTTGTTTGTATGGGAAAAATTAAAATGTTGTTTTCCCAGTTTCCTCACAATCGAACAGAATAAAAAGTATCCTATGTCCTTCTCCCGGTTCTAAGCTGCCTCCCCACATATTTCCAGCCTAATCGGTTCAGCCATTCTTGAGTTATAAGTAGTGTAACTAACACCACTTTCTTTTATATGTATAGATTTTAACTAATTACTGCGGGTTTCTACTATATCACTAATCTTTTTTTTATGATATTGAAAGGCAAATAGGCAGGCGGATTTCATGATGGTAAGGAAATCACCGGGCCTAGACAACAAAGATAGTAAAGGCACGTTGCCAACCTGAGGCCGGGATGTAAGACCTCTAGCAAAAGTTTACCGGCTACCTTAACCTTCGAACCGGAAAACTTCAACGGCAAGCGCTGATGTTATGGCGGCTTAAGTAAGGCGGTGATACTAATTCGAGCGAGTCGCTACGAAACTCTACCACCTAGCCCGATGTCAAGATGTTAGTGACGGTAAGCCTATGCTCGCCTTTTACGAGCTGCCTGGCAGGAAGGCAGATGGTCTGTTCTGCAAAGGAGCCCGGACCAACACGGGGGGAACAACTTGATTTTGACTGAGTTTTACCAACAGACATCTAATCGAAGTTCATCATCACCTTGATATGCCTAAAACTTGCGATTCCGAAGAAATTTGTTTTTTAAAAGCAAATATGGTAACTCTATTGATCATAGATTTTACTAGCTTGTGGCAACCTAACGGCTGGGATCTTAGGCTAAGTGTTGGAACTCTGAACTTCACTATTGTATCGAACAATATATTTACGAGCACAAAAGTTACGGCGGCAATGATATAAAGATTGGGTGGTATTGATCTGTATAAGATCCTGGGCAGTACTCAAAACTTAAGTATAATTAACAGCAGTAGTGGTATATTCAGTAGTCTTAACTAGGTACTGCATCACCAACATCAGTGAATGGGTCGTCAACTTTTCGAAACCAGTTACTTAAGCCGATATTTCCTAGCGTCGACATCGTTGAAATCCCTGACATCGTGGCGGTGACCACCCATTAACCAGTGATTCACCAACTAAATACTTCTTCTTAAAAAGAAACTGAGTGCTTCCTCAAATACAGACTTGGTATAACTAAGCATTTTTTAATTTTAGACAATTTTTCTACCTTAACAGTATACAGAAACAGTTAGGTATGACTTTTACTATGCTGATTACACAGAATGATTTTTAATATTATAAAACACTAGCTGTCCCGGCAAACTTCGTTCCACCCGTTCAGTTTGTATGGGGAAAATAAAGTACTGTTTTTCCTATTTTCCCTGCCATTATCCAGATTTTTCTTTTCATAAAAAACTTCTTCTGAAAATAACCAGCACAACAAAAAAGAATTAGCCAAATCGCTTCAGTCGTTCGGAGGTTATGCGCTTAATCCAATCATAGCTTGAAACTTCAAATATTGCAAATCAATGAAACTTGACGAAAGGCAGATGCTTACGCCCATGCAAAGATATAATTTTGTTCAAAAATATGAAAATTTCAAATTATTTAAATTCTATTCTACATTCTACAAAACGTTAAAGCCAGTTATGAAAATAAGAAAATAAAGAACAATAGGCGAGCTTATCTCTAATAAGAGTGGTTTCACCAGCTGACCCGTTTTAAGAAGTGATAAAAACAAAGGAAAATGCAGACTTTGTGTACTTGTGAATAAAATATACTACTGGCAGTTCCCAGCTGTTTCACCCGCTCATACTTTGCATCTGTAGCGTGATGCTATCTAGGCTACATTTGTCTAGTGAATAAATACAAATATTTTAGTAAATAATTTCAGTAAAACTGCAAAAACCGACACAAATTTAGTAAAACGTTATCTAAGTGCACAAAAATATTAATTCCTACCAGACGTTCAGTTGTTCCTATATAAAATTTTAATTTATTTTTTCCTTTGTTTCCAAGAGGAAAAAAGTATCAAAAAGTTTACATCAATGAAATTACCGATTTGGGTAATTTTGGTTTCATATTATTTCTTTAAGTCTATGGGAGGTTCAAAAGAGAATGATTTTGGAAAAACTAAAAAGTTTTTGGAAAAACTTAGAAGTTTTTCCAAAATCTTTCTCTTTTGAACCTCCCATAGACTTAAAGAAATAATTTGAAACCAAAATTACCCAAATCGGTCTAGTCTTTCGGAAGGTAAGCGCTATACATTTATATTATACAGTATGGCAATAGCCTATTGCCAAACTTGTGCAAACCTGGTCGTTGGTGTTATAGACTGGACAGACTCCTTACACAGTTTTTTTAATATGCGGCAACATTTGACCAAATAAAAGCTAGGTTTTACGGTGCCGTAATAAATATAATTTAGGTAGTACGTTGGTTTAATACTTAAAGGGTACTAGGTACACATATTCCATAAATTTTGGACATCATTGATGCTGATTATAAAAAAAATTGTTACTTTTCTTAAACTTCATGATTACAAAATATAAAGATTAAATTTTACCTATTTTAGATAAAATCATTCAGTTTTCCAAAGAAACCCATTTAGATATTGGGATAAAAAGTAGCCTACATGATCTCTTCAGCTTCCTCACCATTGCATGTAAAATAATACGGCAGGTATACACAGCGTACATACCACATCAGTTCGCTACATACGCACAAGTAGGTATTTATAATATTAACATGGACATATAAAACAAAGAACAAAACTTGTTACACCAATCATAACTCAAGAACGGCTGGACCTATTTTAATGTCAATGGTAACGGTCACTCGTATCCGCGCGAACAACCATACATTTAAAAAAAAAGGTATGTCTGCAATTCACACTCGATAGAAGCGAAACACTCTCTCTGTCTCTCTTTCCTAATCTCTATCAATCTCTATCAATGTTCTCTCTCTCTCGCTCTCAATGTATGTCAATCTCTATCAATCTCTATTAGTGTCTAACAATGTATATCCATCTCTATAGAAAAAAAGTGTGTATGTGTCAGCTACGACGCACGATTGGAGTTTACTCTTTACGAAATGTATCTTGCAGCACACATGTCTCCTACAGCAGATTTAGTTATGTTAATTCTTCTTAAATTAGTATCATCGCAGACATTAGAAGTGTGATCCAAATAGTCAGTAGTTTGATAGATAGCGACTCCTCCTGCACGGAGACTACGAAGTATCGCGCAGGAGGAGATCCCGAGAATGAGATACGCTGTGTAATGTATTCTATCTCATTCTTTGACACGTTCAATCCTACAGATATATATGTTTGTCTCTTTCTACGTAACGCCTCAACTTTTACACTTGATTTTACTCCTCACAAAATTTCCGTACCGGGCCTTATAACTGAATTCGTTTCTTAAGGAGTAAACTCCAAAAACATGCAACAAACAAACATTACATCTCTAAATAAAGTAAATCGACAAAAGAATGAGATGAATGTATATAATCCTACACATTTTTGTATTTGTGTCTCTTACCTGTCGTTTTTCCGTTGCATCCGGTTTGAAATCACAACGATTCTAAAGAAGTTTCACTTCAAAAAGAAAGATTCATGTGTTACGAGTCAGGAAGTACGAATTCCGTCGTGTTAGCTAGTCCAATATAAGCTTCATCATTTCCAAATCAAGTTAGTGTGAGTGCACCCTTTTGTTACGAGAAAAAATTTTAATTGGGCGTGATGCCAACTCATTAAAAAAATAAAGTCACAACTCGCAACAACCAGTGCTTTTTATCTCAATGTGATGTTTTTGCGAAAATTGTACATAACTTATTTAAATGTCGATTACGGGCTGTTAGCTTTTTTAACTAACAGGATATTATATTTTTTCGAATATTTGCTTAATAGTTGGAGAGCTACTGAACACACAAAGCACAAATACACACAGCTAGGTTTTTTAAGAACAGTTTGATATTAATCAAAAAATATGAAATGTCATTTTATATACATGGCTATAATTTCATTATGTTGCAATTTAAAAATGTGTAGAAAAAATGGCATCGTATAATATACCATCCCTTTTCGCAGATTAGCCATCTATCGTAAATGCATAATAATAATATATATATATAAATATCTTAATAAGCATTTTTTTTTCAATGGCAGCAGTTAACGAAGTTCTAAAACGTAGTGATTACATTCTTTTTGGTTACTCCATGAGAGAAGACGAAGTGCAAAACTTGCCAATATATCATCCTATTAATATATAAGTATATTATAAATGCGAAAGTTTGTATGTATGGATGTATGGATGTTTGTTACTCTTTCACGCAAAAACTACAAAGCCGATTACGATGAAATTTGGTATGTAGGTAGCTGAAGACCCAGAATAACATATAGGCTACTTTTTATCCCGGAGTTCCCGCGGGATTGGGACTTACGCGGGTGAAACCGCGGGGCGCAGATAGTTCAAAATAAATACCATTAACATGTTGTTTGATTTCATTTTTTCTCTTTTTGTTGTGTTAGGATATACTTTAGAATTGATATAATTCAAGGTCTTAAATTGGTCTTCTGGACTTAGTCGTAAATGATAATCAACTGTTGTTTTTAGTTTTTTAATTTTTTGTATGATATTGGAAGGAAAACAGGCGGATTTCCAGATGGTAAAAAATTCACGCCTCCTAGAGACACCAAAGGTAGTAATGGTGCGTTGCCAACCTGCGGCCGGGATGTTAGGCCTCAAGCAAAAGTAAGTTAACCGGCTACCTTACCCTCCAAACCTTAACACGTCATTATGGTGCAGTAATAGGTAAGGCGGTGGTACCAATCCGAGTGAGTCACTGCGAAACTCTACCACCTAGTGTCAGATGTCACGGTGTTAGTAACGGTAAGCCTATACTCGCCTCTTAAGATGCACGGATGTTCCTTATTCTTGCATGCACAAACTACGGAACGGTTTTGGATGAAACTGCTCAGTATATAGTTAATACCTACAAAACAAAAAGTAAAAAGAAGGAAAAATTACCATAAACGTTGGCACGTACTATAAGCTACTACACAAAGTTTTTTAGATTGAGGTACAATTGCAATACCTATCGTTTTCGGTTTCGGTTTTTTTTATAAATCTTTTAACTAGAGAATAATAACTACTGTTTTATCAAATGCATATTCAGATAAAAATATCAAATATTGATGATATCGTCACAGCTTACCATGCTCACCAAAATACGAATAGCCGGATAATTACAACATTTCGGTTTCGAATTAACCAATAATTCGATACTCCCAAATACTACACCCATCGCGATACTTAGCGTATTATGTTACTACTTTCCCGTGTTAGAATTTAACTAACGAGAGACTAGATAAGCTGCCTAAACAATGTGTGAAGATTACAAAAATGACAAATACTGTATCACATTAAAATAAAAGTATTTTCACGCCCATATCCCCGAAGAGGTAGGCAGAGGCACAACTAGGGCACCCACGACTAGCCGAAGATACTAAGTCCCACAATGTGATAGGTGGCAAAAGCCTATCGTCAACCGGGCACTTATCCTATCCCGAGCAACATTTTTTTTTATTAAAAAATTGGAAAAACCCAATTTTCTTTTTGTTGCCCGACCCGGGATTCGAACCCGGGACCTCATGCCGTCAAGTCCAACAACTGAACCGCTAGACCACAGAGGCGATACATTACAATGACGAAACTGAAATATGTTAGATCTTTGATTAATATAATATTTTCTTCTATCGACATTTTTATTTCTTAGTCTACTCACTAAACGAGTGATATTATTCGTAGGTGTGCTTCGTGGAATACGAAAATTATATTATTATAAATTTTCATTTGAAGCCCACCTACGGGTATGCTAAGTGAAATACTTAAGATGTGCTTTGTCTGGGTGTGCTTCGTTTGGGTGCGCTTCGCGGTATACCTCCAATAAACAGCTCCATCTTTTTCTATTCCCATCTTCATGCTCATTTCCCCGAAGATGTAGGTAGAGACAGAACGAGTGCACCTACAATAATCTGAAGACATTAGCTACTACTGTAGTATTTGGAAGACACTAAGTCCCACAATGTGATAGGTGGCAAGCCTAGCGCCAAACGTTATCATATCGTATTTCAAGCAACGTTTTTTGGAAATACCACATTATGTTTTTGTTGCCTGACCCGGGATTCGAACCCGGGACCTCATGAAGTCAATTCCAACACTTGGAGCTCTAGACCACAGAGGCGATAATCTGTTTTTGTAGTTTATAATGAATCCAATATTTGCGAAAAAACTACGATCTTTTCTCGCAATGGCGCCAAAACTAAATATCACTCAAACCAATAAATAGAACAGTAGGGTTACTCTTGAAGTTCGATTCAAGCAATATTGGAAATTGGAATCGAGTACGACATTTTAGGTACTCTTAAACACAATAGTTGCGAATTATAAACATATGGTTAATAGTAAACAATAAATGATTTTATCGGATTCGTTGAATATATCTAAACAAATGTTAATAGCCGGACAGTACTGCGTACAATAGTACCTAAAATGTCATATACGATTCCAATTTCTAATTCGCATGATATCGAGATTCAAGAGTAACCCTCCCGATTGATCATTTCAAATGAACAGTTTCGAAAGTGATATTTGAACATCAATCCTTGCCTTTAAAACTAGAAGAATAATTAATTTGAAAATGTTTTTAGCATTGAGTGAACTTTTTAATTTACAATCCAAACTTTAACGGGAATTTGCAAAACGCCAATGAAAAGTGTAAGTCTTAATTATACAGATAACCATGATCTCTTTCAGTGAGAACTTCTTTGGATGTTGAATAACTTCTTTCAATCCATTGTTAGAAACTTTAAAATTAATTATTCTATAACAGATTGTTGTATAGCTAAGTAAAGTATATTTCTAAAAAGGTGGTCCAGCGGTCCAGGTGTTGGAATTGACTTCATGAGGTCTCAGGTTCGATTCCGGGGTCGGGCAACAAAAAGTGTTTTTTTTTTTCAATTTTCTGTATTTAAGGCTAGAAAAAATCTCAAATATTTCCTAAAAGAGACATTTGTTGACCAGTTACATAAATAAAATGTAACCCCAAAGTAAGAAAGTTATGTTATGTTTGTGTTGTGAGTGTAAGTTAAAGATTCTAACATATATAAATACAAAAAACTTATTTTTTTATTATATTAGAAGATAAACAAGCAGAAGGAAATACCAGAATAAATAAAAAAAACACCCAAAACCGGAAATGCAGACATCTAAATGTCCATCACACAAATGCCTACTCCGGAAATCGAATCCGAACCTCGCCTCGGCCGGTGTAGTTAGGCGTGTACGCTAGCCGCTCGACCAATGCGGCGGTCATTATAGTCTAGGGACTGACTTAACCACTAACAATAAGAGAAAATTCAAACTTTTTACTTGGTGACAATAATAATAATTGGTAAGGTTGGTATTTATGAGTTTGCCTTCAATAACGGTGATGGAATATATCTGGTAATGCCATCTTGTAAGACAATTGTTTTATACGAAGTGAAACATAAAAGTAGAAGATCCAAATGTCTTATAATAAATTTAGTATAATAGAAGTATATTAAAAATAGGCTGGCTTCCTATCCTTGACAAGTTTTAAATTATTTTTAAATAAATGTGTTTTTTTAAATGTTAAAACATTTAGATTATAAGAAAACTTCATCCTGATTTAAAGTATTAGCATATTTTTTATTATCTAGGTAAGTGAAAGTAAGTGGCATCGACATAAATTTAATAAACCATGTAGTTAATAACCAACCGACACGTCTATTTTTCAGCATTCTATAAGTTTTATACTATTAGACAGAATATTTTTTTCCTTATTATCTAATTGTTGCAAAATAAAAAAAGTATACACACTTTTTTATTTAAACGCTTGTACTTTTCATCTATACACTTACACTGTTTAATAGTGGGAAAGCACAAGAGTTTATATTGAAAAAGGTTTGTATATAATGAAATTAAACCAAGTGACAACGATAAAAAATATAGATTCTAAAAAAAGGGTTATGTCCAGGACTTTTTTAAACTAATTCAAATTATATGTAATTCTAATGTCAATTTGGCGATGGTCGATTTACATTTGGATCTTAGACTATAATAAAATTTGACGAAACAGGAACATTAAATATTGTAAATAATATTCTTTATCTAACTCAACTTTATACATCTAAGAGGGTTTCTTAGAAGCCAGATAATGCTTTCAGATAATGTTATACATAATATTACATTCACTCGACCCGCATTCAGGGCTACCAGATACGGGAATTTGTCCTGACATATTGGGAGTTTTTAATAAGATTTGACGATATTGCAAAAACTCCGTCCAACCTAATAACGATTTTTTTAATCTCATTATGTTTTCGTTTTCGAATTCTCGCGAATAGATTTTTTCGTAGCTAAAAATAAATTATTGCCATTTTACTACAATTTTGCAAACTAAAATACATAGATACCAACTGACTGACCAAGGAGAAAAAATATGCGTCACATTTTAAAAAAGTACTTAGATGATAGCGAAGTTTTCAGGTCTTATAGCTCCTACTTTCTATCCCGGAAAGTGACAATGGCGAGAGTATTCTTTTTAAAATAAAACGCTGGTCATATTGCGTAAGTCTAATGGTTTCCTAACACTCAGGACCGGAACACGACGGCGTCAAATATTGTCATTTTGACGACAAAAATAGGATGGCAGATGTAACCTGGTGCTCTCCTCTTACGAGCTGCCAAGCATCAAGGTAGAAAGAAAAGAAAAAATATTTATTTGCGGAATATGAGTGTTACAAAGATGTTACAAAATTATTTAAGCATTTTTAACATATTCTACTAACTTGTGGTGTGCAAATATTTTAATAGGTTTTAATCAGATTACTAATTTCAATTATTTAATTACAACACACTGTATTTTGTATTTATTATAAGATTATTTATTAATACACTATTAATTTTCCCCCGTGTTGGTCCGGGCTCTTTTGTAGAATAGACCATCTGCCTTCCTGTGCCAGGCAGCTCGTAAAAGGCGAGCATAGGCTTGCCGTCACTAACACCGTGACATCTGACTAGGTGGTAGAGTTTCGCAGTGACTCACCCGGATTGGTACCACCGCCTTACTTATTCCTGCCGCCATAACATCATGACGGGTGACCAATCCGGGTGAGTCACTGCGAAACTCTACCAAGTTTCGCAGTGACTCACCCGGATTGGTACCACCGCCTTACCTATTCCTGCCGCCATAACGTCATGACGTGTTCCGGTTCGGAGGGTAAGGTAGCCGGTAAACTTACTTTTGCTCGAGGCCTAACATCCCGGCTTGTGGTTGGCAACGCACCATTACCACCTTTGGTGTCTCTAGGCGGCGGTAATTTCTTACCATCAGGAAATCCGTCTGCTTGTTTGCCTTCCAATCTCATAAAAAAAAAATACAACAATTTTTATAATGTAAATTAATTTATCCCTGTCTACCGTAAACTACCACCGTTTCCAAACCTAGGCAGACAGGAGAAGAAACGGCGAAACAAACTCCTGCGTACCCGACATTCTGCAATTAAATTAATCATATTAGAAATACTATATTGCTTACATATTCTTATCTATTTATTATTATTTATTTTTATTAGATTGAAAGAATGCGTTGGTGTAAAAATTACAAAGTGAATGCTGCGCTGGTTTGGACATGTAGAAAGAATGACCGATAGACGATTGACAAAGCAGATATGCAATGCGAATGTAGATGGATGTAGGTATAAGGGGAGACCACAATCACTCGGGTGTTACCCGAAAGTGTTGTTAAGAGTCTCCGAAACTGGCGTATTTGTATGAAAAGGGTTATGAATGTGGAAAAGATCTGCAAGATCGTGAGGTTTGACATTCGATACTCTCTGTCTACCCCTTTAAGGACTTGGCGTGAAGATATGTATATAAATTATAATCACATGGTTGATTAATTAGAGGAAATTTTAAATCTACATCTGTTACCCCTAAACGTATGAAGCATTACCTTAAACGTAGAATGCCATTTTAGAAATACAATAATAATCCCGTATTATGATTCGTCCTACATAAAAGCTACACGCTTATTAAGTTTCTATTACAGTATATCCCTATATTGGTTGCTAAAAGCTTGCTATACCTACTTCTGTTTGGTTTCGGTCGAGTCGCCATTAGGTTAATTGAATTTCTTTTGAATTTGGTACGTAACAGCTAGGGTTGCCATCGGTGCGGTTTTTCAAACCGAACCGAGTCTTCAAACTACGGAGAAAAAAGGGGCGGCTTTAATGTAAAGTTATTAAATAATCCAGCAAAGTCTGTTACATTTTGAAATATGGCCTTGGTTCGCCTTTTAGGATATAGCAAAGTACGTTGCAATTATTTGATGTATAAAATTTGTTGTTAGTTACAGCGAATTTCAAGCCGAAATTTCATTTCAATGTTTAAATTTTATTAACCTATGGTGCTTGCAGTTACAGTATTTTACCATTGTATTTTGTTTTGAAGTATAGCTGGTAAACTTTCTTATTTATCCACAGCTTTATGTCAGTGAAGCGTATGTTTCAGTTCATATTATAGTTAGTTTTCTCTTTAATTACTTTTCGTGCTATGAAAAACATAGCATTAATAGACACGCCCTGATTGGTACCGCCGTCTTACCTATTCCAGCCGCTATAACGTTCGCGCTTGCCGGTAGTCGGTAAACTTACTTTTGATGGAGGTCTAACATCCCGACTTCAGGTTGGCAACGCACCATTACCATCTTTGGTGTCTCTAGGCGGCGTGAATTTCTTACCGCTAGGAAATTTGCCTTCCAATATCATAAACAAATCAATGTATTAGTAATGTTGTCTAACACCCATAGGATAGATGACAATCCTATCGTCAAGCGTGCATATATCTTATCCCGAGTTACGATATTTTATCAGAAATTACAAACATTTTCTTATTTTTTGTTGCCGAAACCGGCATCGATCCGGGAAGTCCGCGTACTTGACTTCTCCACGCGGAGAAGTGCAGTCCAACGCTGGACCGCTAGACAACAGAAGTGTTTAATTTTTTAACGTTTTTGAAATCAAATAAACATAAACAGAATTTGGCATAATTTACGGTTTCGATTAAAAAGGAAAGAATTCGGTTTCGGATTTAGCTGACCAGCGAGTTTCGGAAGGTCACGTAATTTTTCACTTATTGACTTAAAGGTCTAAGGTTTTCTAATACACTGTGCAATTTCTAAGGGTAATGTAATAAATAACTACGTTTTTATCTTACGAAAAAATCAAACAAGCATGCGGCTCTCTTTAAAAACAATAACAATAGTAGTGACTTCAAATGTTCTTATTGCGTACCTTATAGCTAGAAGCTAAAGCCTCATGTGCAAGTCTATCAACAACCCCGTGTTGTAGCATGGAATACTGCAATAGGGAACAACTTCCCCGTGTTGGTCCGGGCTCCTTTGCAGAATAGACCATCTGCCTTTCTTGCCAGGCAGCTCGTAAAAGGCGAGTATAGGCTTATCATCACTAACACCGTGACATCCGACTAGGTGGTAGAGTTTCGCAACGACTCAACCGGATCGGTACCATCGCCTTACCTATTCCTACCCCCATAACGTCATGACGTGTTCCGGTTCGGAGGTTAAGGTAGCCGGTAAACTTGCTTTTGCTCGAGGCCTAACATCGTGACCTCAGGTTGGCAACGCACCATTACCATCTTTGGTGTCTCTAGGTGGCGTGAATTTCTTACCATCAGGAAATCCGTCTGCTTGTTTGCCTTCCTATAACATAAAAAAAACTGAAGTGGTGAAATTATCTTTTAACTAAAGGATTAAAAGTAGTAAGATTTTCACCAGAGGGTGGTGGGGTCTGATAGCGACGTTTTTATGAATGAATATTTGTTACACCATGGTAACAGAAGATTGATTTTCTGATATTTTTCCCGTGTTGGCTCGAGTCCGGGGTAAAACAGACAGTTTAAAATTTAGGTCCTATGATGCCTTGATTCACCACTGGAATCCCAGAATGGTAGATCCCTAATCCACCGACTTACATATTTCTGCCGCCATAATGACGACTAACTTGTTTCATCTATGGTGTCCATATGCCACGGCATTCTTTTTTCTTTCTTTAAGTTTTGGCCTTTACGTTAGTATTTTGTCGCCTCTGTGGTCTAGCGGTACAGTTGTTGGACTTGACTGCATGAGGTCCCGGGTTCGAATCCCGGGTCGGGCAACATAAAGAAAATTGGGTTTTTCCAATTTTCTAGTTTAAAAAAAATGTTGCGGTTGGCGATAGGCTTGCCACCTATCACATTGTGGGACTTAGTATCTTCGGCTAGTCGTGGGTGCCCTGGTTGTGCCTCTGCCTACCCCTTCGGGGATATGGGCGTGAAGATACTTTACTTTTACGTTAGTATTTTGCCATTCGTCAAGTAGAAATTTGCATAAAATTTTGTATCAATTTTGATCAATTATAATAGTCATCAGTCATAAGTCGTCAGGGAGTCATGTCAGGCTCTTGGGTAAAGCGGTGGCCTCATTACACAAGCTCATGTAAGGAGATTTGGCGGCAACGAGGAAATACATAATACGCTAATTTCTTCATGATTATTTCATTTGTGCTCTTTCACTGAACAAAATTGTACAAAATGCCACCAAAATTGACTAATTTCACTCAATATCAACACGAAATTTAATAATTATGAAAAATCTTCGACCATCTTTTCTCTCAATGGCGCCAAAACTCATATGCCACGGTTGTCTTTTACCATCACGGAACCCGAGTGCTTCTTTGCAGACCTCTAACATAAAAAATGTATTTCAAATAAACTTAAAAAAGCAAGTGATTGCTAACCTATTGCTAGAGCTTCTAACATGAGTACGGTTTTCGGTGCCATATTAACCGAAACATGACGCCGAAACTGCTTGAGCTTTTATTATCCGAAATGGTGTGAAGGGTCTCCGAAACTTTTTTTTATGTTATAGGAAGGCAAACAAGCAGACGGATTTCCTGGTGGTAAGAAATTCATGCCGCCTAGACACCCAAGATGGTAACACGTCATGACGTTATGGCGGTAGGGATAGGTAAGACGGTGGTACCAATCCGGGCGAGTCGCTGCGAAACTCTACCACCTAGTAAACTGTCTGAAATGATCGGGGGATTTGGCACTCGATACTTTCTGCTTACCCCGTAAGGAACTTTGCGTGAATATATGAAGACATGTTATTATTTAGGTAGATCCATTTGTGTATTATGTCCATCTCATTATCATCATCATCAGCCGGAGGACGTCCACAGGTGCACATAGGCCTCCCCCAAGGAGCGCCACAAGTCACGGTCACCAGCCGCTGGTATCCAGCGACTCCCCGCCACTTCGACTAGATCATCAGTCCACCGGGTGGGAGGTCGTTTAACACTACGTACTTCGGTGTATGTCCACGACTCGGGAACCTTTCTTTACGCGACTCGCGCGGGTATATTTTTATTAAAAACTAGCTGAACTGGCGAATTTCGTATCAATTGCAATTAACGGCTACTAACAGTTTGTATAGAAAAAATAGGTATCGTTTTTCCCAGTTTCCATTAAAAAATCCAGTTTTTCCTGACAACGAACAACACATTAAAAAAATTTAGCGAAATTGGTCAATCCATTCAGGCGTAATTCGATAACCATGGGGCTTGGGGATTCGTTTATGTAAGAGATATATAAAAAAAAACCTTCAATATCCATTCGTTATTGTGAATTAGTCACGTAACAAACATACTAAAAGACGAAGACAAATTGACAACCTCTTTTTTATCGCGTCGGATAAAAAGATCAAAATGTCTTTTAACTGAATGCGATGACGTCCTTTAGCTTTTATAAAAAACATACCAAAAACATAGACAAATTGACAAGCTCTTTTTTATCGCGTCGGATAAAAAGAACAAAATGTCTTTTAGCTGAATGCGATGACGTCCTTTAGCTTTTATAGTAAACGCTTATTGAATTTACAAAGACTACCGCGCCTAATTGCTTAATTGAGAGAAAGGTCCATCTTTGACCCTTTTGGGGAAATTGGTCTTACATTTTGTGCGGGCCAGACGTATTCGATTTTCAAAATGTATAAATGGAAAAGCTAAAATGGCGTCCAATGTTCTTAACCGCATCGCTGACGAAGGTTAGTGTAAACGTAATCGACCATTTTTATGTTCGAGTTCGATTCTCGACGGGGACAGACAATTGTTTGTATTGGGTTTGGGAGTATATTATATCTTAGTATCTATAATTTTTGTGTCCGTGTGTTTGTCACTGAACTCCTTCTAGACGACTGGACCGATCTTGATAGAACTTTTTGTGTCTGTTCAAGGGAATTCGAGAATTGTTTAGATTCACAATTTGGTCTTATGGAAAATGTTTTTTTAATTCTTTTTTTCATAATAAATAGTTGTTGATTTTGGAATGTTTCATGTTGGATCCGACAGACTGCGCTGCTGTCGAAGCATTAATGTCAAGCGATACGAAGTTTGCTCGGTCAGCTAGTTTATTATAACATATTTAAATATTTTACTACAGCATTTTATTTGCGTAGTTTGAAGTTAGTTAGTTTATTGTGTTTTAAGTGACACCAAACAATAGTTACCTTCACCGTCACTAGCACCGTGAATTTCGGTGGAGAATCTACTAGGTGGTAGAGTTTTGCAGCGACTCGTCCGTATTGGTACCATCGCCTTACTTATTCCTGCCGCCATAACGTCTATGCTTGCCGTTGACGTGTTCCGGTTCGGAAAGTAGGGTAGCCGGTAAACTTACTTTTACTCTAGGCCTAAGATCCCGGCCTCAGGTTGGCAACGCGCCATTAACACCTTTGGTGTCTCTAGGCGGCGTTTCTTACCATCTGGAAATCCGTCTACTTGTTTGCCTTTCATTATCATAAAAAAAAAAACAGTCACACATGGTAAGAGGTAGTCGTGTCTTATATACAACATAAATGTTATAGATGTGTTACCTTGACGTGGCTGATGTGTCAGACCTATTGTACAAATCTATCCGCTGTATTATGCCCTAGATCGGAACATGACAGTATCAAATACTGTCATTATGGCAGAAATAAGTCACGCGATGGATCCCTGCGCAGGCAAGTTGCTGTTTTCTACCACAAGTGGACTAGTTTAACCTTTGCTCGTATCTTTTAAGCTGCCTCTTGCCATGCATATGATCTATCTTGTACCCTCGGCTTGGACTAACACATTCGTTTGATTTATTGGAACGATCTTAGACTTTAATATGTTTACGAACACAGTTTACAAAAAGTTGGAACGGAGATTGGCTACCAAATTTTATAGTTATAATAGCATCTCATCTAATTTTATAAAAATTCTAGCCAATCCAGCGAACTTCGTATTGTCTAACTTGAAAGTGTATTTATAGTTTGTATGAATTAATTGTTATTTCTAATAATTATATAAGAAATAGGAAATTTATAAGAACTTTCTGTCGGTAATTAAGGTAACAAAAAAAGAATTGGCAAAATAGAGAAATAGATGTTCATTTTCATATTAAAAACTTATTTAACTTATCAAAAACATTAACGTAAAATGATAGCCAAGTTATTAAACTTAGTAGGATTGCCTACTAATAAATTCGAAAGTTTGTAAGATGTGTGTATGTTTGTTACTCTTTCATGCCCGAATGGCTGAACGGATTTGTGTCAAATTTGGCTAGGCTACTTGTAATACCGATCGCACAATTCATTCCTGCAAAAAACGTAGGCGAAGCCGCAGGTAACAGCTAGTATGTACATATTATAAATAGGAGTACATAGTAGGAGCTTTCTATAGTTGGCGTTAACGTACTTTTACCGAGACTTTTTAACAGCTAGTAAAAATATAAAATAACACCATTTTCACTTGAACTTGACTTATAAAGGTGTCATATTTTCAATGGCCATGATGATTCAGAGAACTCTGCTAAATTTTTCAGTTCAAAAGCAACTTGAAGCCCCAATTCTAAGCAAATAGGCAATTTTGTAGAACACATCTGCGTTCGAAATATTGTTGCTTTATCGTGATTAGAAATAACAGATAAGACTAAAAAAACGGAAGCGCTAAATGAAGCCTGAGTTTTGAAGCCATTGAGAAAAAAGATGGGCCTAGTTTTTTTCGCAACGTCGTGTTTATATTAATTAATGGTGTTCGTCAATTTCAGTCATTTTGTCAATTTTTTGCTTAGTCGAAGTGAATATTTTTTTTATGATATTAGAAGGCAAACAAGCAGACGGATTTCCTGATGGTAAGAAATTCCCGTCGCCTAGAGACACCAAAGGTGGTAATGGTACGTTGCCAACCTGAGGCCGGGATGTTAGGCCTTGAGCAAAAGTGAGGCGGCAGGAATAGGTAAGACGGTGGTACCAATCCGGGTAAGTCGCTGCGAAACTCTACCACCTAGTCAAATGTCACGGTGTTAGTGACGGCAAACCTATGCTCGCCTTTTACGAGCTGCCTGGCACAGGAAGTCAAATGGTCTATTCTACAAAGGAGCCCGGACCAAGACGCGGATATTTAAGAAGATTGTTCGAATATTGGGATAATTGTCATTATAATTGAATATGCCTATTCCATAACTAAGAGGCTTAGCGCTAGCCTTGCCACAGAATGAGTAATGGTATTAACGAAGCATTACCAGAAACATTTTTGTGTACAAATTAAAAGTAAATAAATAAAATGAAAATAAAGCTAAAAATGCTCATTTTCTTATTCACAGCAGGTAATGAAAACATTAAGGAAATGTACCAGACCAGAATTTCAATGTGAAATATTTCTCCAGATAGAAACCTTCTGATTAACATATTTAAAAAAATATGATAATAAGCACCAGAAACACCAAATAATGATAATATAATTTATTACAAGAACTCTTACGTCGTAATAAGCACGCGGGGGTACAGATGTCTCGCGCACCTTCGAGTAATAATAAGCACACTGCCTCCACTGTCAATCACACCTACGTTTAGGGTTACCATCAGTTTTTAATTTGCAGGACAGAAAAAGTTTTTTTTTGTAATCAGACAGTGCATAAGCGCTTGGCCATCTAAATGGTGAGAAGCAACCATGGTCTATAGACACCGTATATGTAATAGGTACCTCACTGTACAGTGGCCTGGGTATCATGTTCAAGATGAGACATCACCACTCTGCCACACTGATACAGCCGTGATATTTTTTACTACAGACAGTAAGTAATGATGCGGTCTAATAGCTAACTAACTTCCGTCAGTGCTGCCAATCGTAATCCATAAAAAAATGGTAGATTGCTATGGGGCAACTTGCCCGGGTAAGGATCTACCACCTTATAATGTTTCGGTCTGGAAGGTAAGGTAGCCAGTAGACTTGCACAACAGGCGTTAGGACAGTGATGCACGTATTATATTTATGGTGTTCACACACCATGGTTATTTTAGCATTAAGAGAACCGTGTGCTTTATCGCTGACCTCCTACCCTTAGTAAAAAATTCTATGATAAAACGGTTAAGACCCTAATTTACAGTTATGTCTATGGGAGAGATATGTGTTTCATACCACTAGGGAATCAGTAAGACTGTGAGTGTTACAAATTCAGTAATTATTTTGTGCATTAATAGAAGTCTGGGACAATTTAACTGTTTGGCGTTGGATTGGACCTTCGACATTTTTGTTGTAATTCATAAAATGTCCCAAAAATGTATGTTATAATGGATAACCTACTTCCACTTGATACCCCTAATGAGTCCCGTGTCCTGTTTGCGTTGGGAATAACTGAAACCCTGAAAATTATGTAACATTGTTGGGTTACGTTTCACATAATTTTGTCAGACATAAAATCTGTCTTGCTTAGAAATATTCACGCAATATTTTATATTGCTATAGCGCAGCGTTTCGCAAAGTGGGGTACGCGTACCCCTAGGGGTTCGCCATTCGACGGCAAGGGGTACGCGACAAAATTTACGTAATGGTGCTCTGATGATTGGCACGTGCGTTACATATGGTGGCGCTAAATACAGAAATTGACTTGATGTCAAGTCAGAATTAAAGTTAAAACTGTCCAAAATCATTTCTAAAATTGACAGAAAAGAAGCACACCCATCACATTAGTGGTCGTAAAAAAAATTCTAATCGCATTTAATTGTTGCCTTTTATTGAAATAAAAACATAATTTTTGTTAATAATCAACTTCATTGTTTCTATATGTGGGGGACTTAGTTACTTTAATTTTCTTGTAAGGGTTCGCTGTAACATGGAATCTTTAACAGGGGTACGTGGAGCTAAAAGTTTGAGAAACCCTGATAGAGGATCTTTTAGCGTTTTTTTTAATATGATAAGACAGGGAAGAAACACACGGCTCCCCTGAAGGAAACTTTCTATAGCCACCTTTGATGTTTAAACGTCGCTGATCTTTGGCAAGTGTTTTAGGCCTACCTAGAGGCCCGCCTTGGCTTCGCACAAAAATTTTCAATCACTTTATCAATAAAAAAAACTGCATTAAATCCATGCATACATCCGTCGCGTAGTTTTAAAGATTTAAATATAAAAGGGACAAAGGGACAGAGAAAGCGACTTAATTTTATACTATGTATTGAGGAGCAAGTTTGCCGGCTACCCTACTTTTCGGACTGAAGAACATGACACAGTCTTTATGGTACCATAATTCAATAATATTAAGCGTCATAGAACCGTACACGATTAAAAAATAATTGTTTATATTGAATTCATGTAGAATTAAACTATTTTAGAATATTTAGTTCGCATTACTTTTTTAAGCCTCAACTGAAAAAAGGGGTATTATAAATTTGACGTGTCTGTGTGTGTATGCGTACATTAGTGCGTGCATGTGTGATATGCGTGTGAGAACATATGTGCGTTTGTTTCAAATTGGCATATTATCAGGTACTTTTAAACGGATGGACCTATGTCGATGCATATTATTTTTCTAAACTGACGTGATGGAGACGATCCTTAGCGACATTACATATAGCTTTTATTAAGGTTACAGATTTATTTATTTTATGATTATCTATGTTTTTTATAACCAATTGTTATTTAAACGTTTGGAAACATATAATTTATTTATTATGATCAATAATAGCGGTCGGAATCGTTACAAAGGCAATCCTTTTTTATAGACGTAATCTCTGTTGTTATCGTGTCTCTGTCGTTTGTTGGTATTGTTATGTTGGTAGCGATATCATTGATTTGTTTGGAACAATAAAAAAACCAAACGGAATGGATTGTTATTTTACGGATGAGTATAAATTTGACTTGTATACGCTCGTGACTCTACCCACTAGGTTTCGGAACATTTGTTTATCTTTTTTTTCACAAACTGGAAACTGAAGCTTTATACAAATTCTAGCCGACCCAGTAATGGTAATTATGCGTTGCCAACCTGAAGCTGGGATGTAAGGCCTCGAGCAAAAGTTAATTTACCGGCTACCTTACCCTCCAACCGGAACACGTCAACAGCAAGCATTGACGTTATGGCGGCGGGAATAGGTAAGGCGGTAGTACCAATCCGGGCGAGTCGCTGCGAAACTCTACCACCTAGTCAGATGTCACGGTGTTAGTGACGGTGAGCCTATGCTCGCCTTTTACGAACTGCCTGGCAGGAAGGCAGATGGTCTATTCTGCAAAGGAACCCGGACCAACACGGTTACCCCGTACTTCCTAACTTATCTGTACTGTGCACCTTGGGACCTGCTTTTTTTAACGACGCCCCTTAACCCACTCAGTGTCAGAGGAAGGGGGTCCTCCGGATCTAATACTTAACATTTATGGCTATAGCTATATTTTTACGACTTCTCTTAATTCAGCCCGTACCTTGTGGACCAAATATAGTTACCAATAAGCACAAGTCTAATAACTGGTTCCTAGACTCGGATAACTCACTCGACTTAACGCACCAACAAACGACGCCCCTGGGACAGTGTCACTCTCACCTCACTCACCTCACCAGGCCATTGCAACGCACCGTTTGGGAAGCCCTGGATTAAGGCATTGATTTTTCATCTAATTTTCGCAGTTTTTCCATTCATGAAAACCTTCTGCTGACAACAACTAACACAACAAAAAAGAATAAGCAAAACTGGTTTATCCGTTCGGGAGTGATTCAATGACCGTGCGAAATGGGGATTCAAAAAGTATCTTCACGCCCATATCCCCAAAGGGAAAGGCAGAGGCATAACCAGCGCATCCGCGACTAGCTGAAGACACCACGTCCCACAATGAGATAGGTGGCAAGCCTATCGCCAACCGGGCACATTTCCAATCCCGAGCAACATTTTTTTTATTAGAAAATTGGGAAAATCCAATTTTCTTTTTATTGCCCGAACCGGCATTCGAACCCGAGACCTCATGTAGCCGAGTCTAACAACTGAACCGCTAGACCACAGAGGCGACCTAGATTTATTTAGATATATACTAACTGTCCCGGCGAACCTAATTCCACCTGTTCATTTTGTATATGAAATGTTATTTTTTCTAGTTTCCTCGCAGGTTTTCCTATTTTTTATTTTTTAAGCCTCCATTTGAATTAAACAAATAATTAAAAATCAAAATGAGTCAAATCGGTTCAGCCGCTCTCGAGTTTTAGCGAGACTAACGAACAGTAATTAATTTGAATATATATTTATATAGAAGATAGATAACTGGATTATTCAACTATTAACTTTCTCAGACCAGAACATGACAGAATCATTATGGAGGCAGAAATAGGCAAGAATCACAACCCTGGAAAGTAGCTGCACGTTACTGCACGTTACACCACCTGTTCACCGACAACGACTTCCGAGTGCTGACGCTAGTTACAAAGTTAGCTACTTATAACCAAAGAGTATATAAATGCTACTTAATAAGAGGCAGGACTTCCATAGATACATAGCAAACCCAAATTTGTATTGTATTTGAAAAAGTCTAACCCGTATAATTTGAAAGTAAGTCTAAAGGCATTCAGATGTATGGCAACTAGTGTCATATCATTTGGGCGAATATGATTTGGGCAAACTTATTTTTTTTATTTTTTAATATGAAAGTTGCGCCAAACTGCTTATAACAATGATGGATCTGACGTAATCGATAGGATTCATGGCTACATTACGTGTAGGTTATATTGAGGGTTCATTGAAATTCTTTAACTGTAAAGTTAAATAGGAAAAATCTTAATCAGTTATCTAAACTTTAAAACTTTTTATTAAATTTAACTTCGACTTACGGCCAATATTAATAATCAATCCTAATCCAAAACTTGCTGTCCAAGGATTGATGTTTTGATCCATCTTTATGTTATCGCTTGCCAATAACATATCTGTGGACAGGATAAATATGGCAATTAGGTAAAGGATAGGCCGGCGGATACGCAGCTATCTAGATTGCTTGAAATCCATCTTTAGAGAAATATTATTAACATTGGCCGTTAGTCGTGAAGACGTTAGTCAGTTGTCGTATACAGTATAATCGTAAGATAATATATACGATTATCATATCGTAGTATACTAGTAATCGTATATATTTTACAGTGTTACAAGTTTTATTTAAATATTATTCTTCGTGGTGGCTTATTTGGATATCTATAAGTTTTAATTTAGATTATTTTCTATTATGTTTAGAAGTTTAATTGCTTTAGTTTTTGTATTAATTATTACTAAATAATGTAAACTTTTTAACCAAAAATTTAAAATACCCCCGACACAAGAACTTGATTTTCTTTTAAAAGGTAAGAAAATCGGTTAATCTCCCCACTTTCTTCCTCACAATTGTTAAACGGCTCAACTGATTTTCATCAAACATGTCTAAGCTCGCACATAAGTTACATTTAATACAAAAACTAAATTGAAATTACGGCATCCGTTCTGGAGCTATGATGCCACATACAAACAGACATATAGACAGATTTAACTTAAACTTATAACATTCCTCCTTTTGCGTCGGGGGTTGATAAAAAATGTTTAGACAAACCAAAATACAGCTTTCCCGTCATAGGGGCCACTAGTACGTTCCCGGATTACATTTAATACTGAGTTGAACTGTCAAATATAATGTGATTTAATCCTAGTTAGACGCTAACTCAGTGTTAAATACTTAATCCAGGAACGTGCAAGTGGCCCTTATAATCTTTGAACTGTGCTTCCAACAACAAGATGAACAAACACGACAAAACTGTGTAGATTTCTTAGTCATTAACCGTACAAACCCAAATATTGATTTGGAATTTGAATTGCAAATGAGGTTGAAGTTTGAAGCATCGAAGTTTCAGCTTTTACCTAACGCTAGTGCAAATACTTACTGGTATTTTTATCGAATATGGCGTCATTTTGTGGAAACCCATTACAAGAGATGTGGAATGCAACACCAATCAAAATGAATTGTATAAGTGGTCAGAAAGTTTTGGCGCCATCGAAGAAAAGATGGTCTGGAATTTCGTGTTTATAGTAAGTGAAATTTCATGCAAATTTCAACCTGGCTAGTGACAAAATGCTAACGCCAAATGCAAATACCAAAACCTAAAGAAAAAGTGTTCAGATTGCAATGCAACATACAAAGGTCAACTGTGAAATAAATATTTCGACAAATCTCATTTCGCAAAACATCTTTAAGAAGCTGGTCACAACTTTTTGCTATTGATCTTTCAAAATTAATTAATGTGAAAAATTTATGTTACAAAATTAAACGCTGTAAAACTGCAAAACCAACTTAAATCTGCAAAAACCGACTCCAACTACTTCATTCATTTGATTATCATTTTTTGAAAAGTCCGAAGATGTCAGAATGGTCCCACACATTTTATCGAACTTGCTACTAGTAATTTTTAAGAAAGAAAAGCTAAGGATTTAGTAGCTCAAACAGTTAGAGCATTCGTCGGCTTGACACGAATGTTACAGGTTCAAATACTGTCCGTGGTGAAATTTTTCTTTTTTTAAACTTATAGAAATTGAACTGCTGCAAGTGCTGAAATAAAAATACCTTGCTGCTAGTACTTATTGATTTGTACTTAACAAAGCGCTGAAAAACGATTAACATAAACTTTTTGCTTAAGTTTGTTAAGCCCATCATGGATGAGATCATCAACATAAGTAATTTTTACTATTAAGTATATCTCAAAACTAGTAAGTATATCGCCTCTGTGGTCTAGCAGTTCAGTTGTTGGAATTGACTGCATGAGGTGCGGGGTTCGAATCCCGGGTCGGGCAACAAAAAGAAATTGGGGTTTCCCAATTTTCTATTAAAAAAAATGTTGCTCGGGATAGGATATGTACCCGGTTGGCGATGGGCTTGCTTGGATAGGTTTGTATGGAAGACCGTCTTTTTTAGTTTGAAACATGAAACTTTCAGTTTGGACTACTTCTCAAAAGTGAGTAGATACGTATTTAGGCGTTTCTTGAAATTTTACCTCTAAGGTGTAAAATTAATGTTGAAAGTTTGTATAAAAGTTTTTATTAATGGGCTATAATTAGTAAATATATTAACCGCCAAGGGAAAAAAGCAGCGGGTAACAGCTAGTTACTAATACTTACTACTGGGGTGTATAGTATATTATAGTATAGTATAGTATACTATAGTGTATAGTATAGTAGGTATATTATTAGGGGTTCCACACGGCTAAAAACATTATTTGTAAACATTGTTTCGCATCCGTGTGGAACGTAGAATAAAACCAAATTTTGATTTGTTTCAAATAAAGTTTCCACCAAGGTCACCTTTGTGGAGGGCGTGATTACAACCGTCAAGATGATGCTTAAAAGGCGCCGGAGAAGTCACTTGTCAATTTCCTGAGGATGGTTCGGTGTCGAAGCGAAACGTACGTCACGTGTGAGACAAGGTTGGCAAAGGACATGACAAGTTGAACTGTTTCCCGAGCTCGCACTTCATTCTGTGGTCTGGCCGCGGTATTGGAAATGTCTGCTGGCCTTGTCACATTCAGTTTTACGTACAGGATGGATTAACCTACAATAGGCGTAAGTTTTTTATTTATTTATCTGGATTAAAAATAAAAAAAATGTTAATTACTATAAAAAAAAATGTCGGCGCGCACAAATACCATTTGTATGGTTCATGTGAATAAAGATTATTCTGATTCTGATTCTGAAGGGTGCAAAATAAACTTGTAAGAAAGAAAAGACGATGTAAAGTGAAGTTTTCCTGGAAGAAAAAAACAATAGGACTTAATTACCTGTTACTTAAGTAAAACTAAAATTAAGTTTGCTTAAGTAGTATGTATTTAAATCTTAATGTACACTTTACGCACGTACATGTTACACGGCTTCCGTGAAATTTCCAAAAAGCTTACTGTACATATTCTGGTACTTACAAGGTGTTAAAGTCTTGGAACTGTGTATTTTTAACACACCACCGCATAACACCTTTGTGGAATCAGTTACCGAGGGCGGTATTCCCAAACAATAATGACTTAAGAACCTTCAAGAAAATAATGTACTCTTTCCTTATGGGGCCATATACGCTAAAATACGTCAGCAGTTTACTGTTGTTTTCATACAAAGCAATCATGGATCTTGCTGACAAAAATACACAAGATTAACATGAATATGCTTTACTAGACTAGTGTGTCCAAAACACGATTCATTTCACTTTGCTCGATAGAAAAAAATCAAAAAGTTAACCCTTTTTTGAAAGCTTTTGCTTTCTGTCTACTTCAATGGTGAAAATATCGACACCAGATTTAACATAAACATAGATAAGTACTATATCTAAAAGATAAATGTTTCAGTTTTTATACTTTTTTTCAAATTACTTTTATAGTGTCAAAAATAGTGATTTGTCGCTTAAGACGTTTACTTTAGAGCGCCATTGTTCATAGTAATCATGGAACGGGGGAGCGCGGTGATTGGCTCTTCTGGCTGACTGAGTATGGGGCCTTAAATGTCGGCAACGCATCTGTAATACTCCTGGTGTTGCGGATGTCTGTAGGCATAGGTGATCACTTTCCATCAGGTTACCTACTTGCTCGTTTGCCTCCTCTTCTATAAAAAAATATGATAAAATATGGCAAAAAATGTAGGTAACCCTACTAATAGTTAGACAAACAGTTATAGTAGTACCATTTAAATTTTGCGCTTCGGCTATATCCGTCAAGCTTCGGAAATCTGAATGTATTTTAAAGATATAGCTATATATAAAGTTGTTATTATATAATTAATCATTTCGCTTAAATTAAGATTGGGTCAGCCACTTTCAAATTTAAAGTGTAAATTGTATAAAGAACAAAAAATGTAAAGCCGAAGTGCATAATTAAAATAGTAGTACTTTACGTATGGATGCAATAAATAAAAAACAAAGTTACCATATGGCCAGGATCTGACTACGTGTAAATGTCTACTGACTACTCTGCCATCCATTACGAAACACGACAGTGAAAAGCACTGAGTTACGATGTCAGAAATGGGTAATGCGGTGGTAATAATCCATACGAGCTGCTGAATTAAACTCTACTGGCAAACAAAGTAATATTAGTAGTATACGAAATATGAACGTTATGAATTAGATATTACAACATTAAACAGATATTCCTCTCCTGGCCAATTAGTGGTCTAATCTTGGCGATGATGTAGAGGTTTCGCGTTAAATAATTTTATTTTAATTTTAAAAACTAAGACAACGTTTCTTTCGATTAGATACATATCCCGTTATCGATAGCTTTCCTATGTAACACAATGGCAGACAAATCACCTTCGGTTAATTATAGATGCCCATATGAAAACAAAATGCCATTTAAACAAAGTTATTTTTGTGTGGTCTACTGACCACCGTTACGAAGAATTTTATATATTAATATCATAGTATATTACTGTTTATTATCGCATTGCATCGGTTAACACGTCAATTCATATTATAAAACAAAGTCGCGTTTTCTGTCCCTATGTCCGTTTGTATGCTTAAATCTTTAAAACTACGCAACAGATTTTGATGTGTTTTTTTTAAATAGAGAAAGTGTATAAAGAGGAGAATTTTATACCCGTGCAAAAGCCGGGTCGGGCCGCTAGTTACATGAATAAATGCTTGAACAGAGAACTTAAGATTATCTTAGATCAAACTATCCCGTTTCGTGTCTGTTTGCCAATGATGAAGTTATTAACATATCACTTCCTTAATGAACAGAACATTATCTAAAATACTAGAACATATTAGATCAGGGGTACTCAAACTTACAGCCTAAATATATCAGTACCTTGAACGAAATTTCGAAGTAAAGAACTTTAAGAATCCAGAAGAAATAAACGTTAGAATAAAATAAAATCTTTTTCTAATCCTATCTCTTACGATTTGCATAGCAAGAAAGATTTTGGCCGATATGCTTAAGAGGTAAATCTTCCTAAAATAATCCGAAAGAGAAGAAAAGAAAGAAAGAAGAGTTGTTGTTTGGGGAATTGTCCGTAAATGGTAGGCAGGAAAAATATGCGAAACAAACAAGTCATTCGATGACAGCCAAGAAATGAGACGATTTTTTTATGATATTGGAAGGCAAACAAGCAGACGCAAATGGTAAGAAATTCACGCCACCTATAGACACCAAAGGTGGTAATGATGCGTTGCCAACCTGAGGCTGGCATGTTAGGCCTCAAGCAAAAGTAAGTTTACCGGCTACCTTACCCTCCGAACCAGAACACGTCGTGACGTTATGACGACAGGAATAGGTAAGGCAGTGGTACCAATCCGGTTGAGTCGCTGCGAAACTCTACCACCTACTCAGATGTCACGGTGTTAGTGACGGCATAAGACATTAGTAGTAGAGGTATAAAACATTACCAATAATAATTACTGTACTAACAAACTAATTAACAGAAGATCACGATCAGTAACCTCTTACGATTATTAGCGAGCCTCTTGGGACAAGCAAACTAAATTTGAAGTGACCCTGTTTCAGATTGTATTTAAAACTTGTGAAGCATTTGATCTGTTAAATTGTATGTGAAACCCCTTGTGAAAGAGTATCTTTACGTCCGTATCCATAGTTGGTGGGCAGAGGAACAACTAGGGCACCCACTACTAGCCGAATACACAAAGTAACACAATGTGATAGGTGGCAAGTCTATCCCTAATCGGGCAAGTTTTGTATGTAATTGTCGCCTCTGTGGTCTAGCGGTTCATGCGGACTTGACTGCATGAGGTCCCAAATTCGAATCTCGGGTCGGGCAACAAAAAGATAATTTAGTTTTTCCAATTTTCTAATAAAAAAAATGTTGCTCGCGATTGTATATGCGCCCGGTTGACGATAGGCTTGCCTCCTATTGTTTATTATATTATATTGTATATTGCTTAGTGTCTTCGTTATTTTGTATTATTAGTTATATGGGCGTGAAGATACTTTCTTTCTTTATTGCGTAATAATATTGTAAAGTGAAGAAAAAAAACACAAGACTGCTAAGTTTTTTTTTGCCGGATTTGCTCAGTGCGTGGCCACGTTTCTATCTGGTAGTGGATTTTAGTTTTATATAAACGCAGGCTTTTTGTAAGGTCTATATACAATAAATGAGTTTTTAATTCTGATACTGATTCTACAAAAAAATGAGTATTACTTTCATACTGCAAACTTTGCGAAACTTAGGCATTCACCATCCACAGTTTGAGAAGCTCTGTGTTAGCCGACACGGAATGAGCAATGACAAATACTGTATTTTGAACTCATTAACGCAAGCTTAATAAACTTTGATATATTCGGTGTTATCTAAATAAGCGCTGTGCGGTTGATGGAAATGGTAATTTAATAAATTTTCATGCTATTTATGCAGTACATTTTGTGAACAACGCATTTTATTAGAAACAGTTTTCAGGTTGGCAATGCACCATTACCACCTTTGGTGTCTCTAGGCGGCGTGAATTTCTTCAGGAAATCCGTCTGCTTGTTTGCCTTCCAATATCATAAGAAAAAGAACAATTCTGAGTCTTTACCATGAATTGCTATAGATTACATCTAGTAAGTTACTTGTCGAAATCTATGACACTTTTGGTCTAAAAATGTGCTTACACACATACATATCTTCACGCCAAGTCCCTTACGGGATCGGCAGAAAGTATCGAGTGCCAGACCTCACGATCCTGGCAAACCTGTCTTGCTTCCTTCACATTCATTACCCTTTATATAAAAACACGCCGGTTTCGAAGACTTTTGACACCACCCTCGGATAATATCCAAGTGATCTGATCCTGGAACGTCAGTCTTGGTCTCCCCGGGTACCTACATCCATCCAAATTCGCATTGTATATCTGCTTTGTCAATCTTACATCTGTCATTCTTTCCACATGACCGAACCAGCGGAGCATGGCCTCTCGCATTTTAACACCAAATTTCTCGTGTTTCTCTTAGTTTACAATAGAGGCGCTGTTCAAAGTTTTCATACAAATAACTGACAGAGACGGTAGCGAGTATAGTAATAGTAAACTTGACATGCTGTAAGCTCATAGTAAGAGATCTGGTGTTTATCGTTTTGTAATAAATAAATAATGCATTTCGATTCGCCCGCATTGGTACCACCGCCTTACCTATTCCTGCGGCCATGACGTCAGCACTTGCCGTTGACGTGTTTCGGTTTGGAGGAAAAGGTAGCCAGTAAAATTATTTTGCTCTAGGCCGAACATCCCGGCCTAAGGTTAGCAATGCCAAATTTCCACCTTTGGTGACTCTAGGCGGGGTGAATTTCTCACCATCAGGAAATCCCTCTGCTTGTTTGCCTTCCAATATCATAAAAATTAATCTTTATGCAGTTAATGTTGCTGATAATACATTTTATGGCCGCGTCCCGTTAATATACAAGCAGCAAATTATTAAATAATAAACTCTCGATCGCGCAAAATATGATACCGCTGTAATTTAAAAATATTCAGCGCCAAATTGTGTAATTAAATAAATGTTTCATTTTATATTATGCGTCAATTTTTGAAGTGAAAAAACTTCTTTAACCGCGTTGCCTACTTTTTTTGGAATAGGTAAAAACTTCTAAACTCATATTAGGACACGTGGCCTGATTCGTAAGACAAAAATTCGTAAGACGACGCAGGGTGCAGGAGGGAATGTTAGCGTTGTCATGTTTGTGTACGATAGCGCGATAAATGAATATTGTATTCTACCACATAAATGATAGTACTTTCATACTGGTAATTAAAGCAATTCGGGCAAAATTATTCCTAACCATTTAAAAATAACAAAAATGCACAACGTTAATATTCAAGTCTTCACTTGCCGGCACTCTCGGAGGGCAACCCGTCGTTTTTTTTATGATATTTGAAGGCAAACTAGGAGACGGATTTCACGCCGCCTAGAGACACCAAAGTTGATAATGACGCGTAACCAACCTGAAGCCGAGATGTTAGGCATCGAGGCATTTCATATAAAATGGAAAAACCACAATTTGTTACAATCCAATTTGATATTTACTTATAACATAATTATTGTTAGTTGAAGGCTTGGCACCGACTTCAAAACAATTAGTAAATGGCACATATAAATAATAGGTAGCACATAATTAATATTATATTTATTATTTTTTACTTTTACTTTTGAAACTAGTTAGCTAGCTAGAGGTACAACCAAGGCACCCCTTGGTTGTACCTCTGCCTACCTCTTCGGGGATATGAGCGTGAAGATACTGTACTGTACTTTTGAAGTCGGTTTTTTAACGTAGTTTTATTTGTGCCACTGATTATTACAGTTTAGTATTCAGTGAGAGAGTATTGCTTGACCGTTTCAAAGTTAGCATTTATTTTTGAAACTAGTTAGCTAGCTAGAGGTACAACCAAGGCACCCCTTGGTTGTGCCTCTGCTACCTCTTCGGGGATATGAGCGTGAAGATACTGTACTGTACTTTTGAAGTCGGTTTTTTAACGTAGTTATTTTTATTTGTGTCACTGATTATTACAGTTTAGCATTCAGTGAGAGAGTATTGCTTGACCGCTTCAAAGTTTGCATTTAATTAATCATTGTGTACTTTTGAAACTAGTTAGCTAGCTAGAGGTACAACCAAGGCACCCCTGTACCTCTGCCTACCTCTTCGGGGATATGAGCGCGAAGATACTGTACTGTACTTTTGAAGTCAGTTTTTTAACGTGGTTATTTTTATTTGTGTCCCTGATTATTACAGTTTAGTATTCAGTGAGAGAGTATTGCTTGACCGCTTCAAAGTTAGCATTTAATTAATCGTTGTGATTTGTTAGTCAGTCGGCATCAAACCAGAATTACTTTTAACCAGTGATCTGCCTCACAATGAATAATGACCAAATTATACTGCTCCTAAAGAAACGTCTTTAAATTTTAAATGAACCTCATTTTCTCCTTTCGGAAATCAGTTCCCTGTAAATCGTAATGACTCTTGTTGGTTTTGGTAACGTTTACGTCGAATGTCTTTGTTGAAAATTAAAACGAAGGACCTTTAGAAAATTAAAACTTTTGTATTAAACCCTTTTAATAAGATTGAAGGGTTGGGTGTATATTTTCGTCTATAGGAATATTTATATCCGATAAATTATAAGAAATTATAAAAATAATGTCTTCACGCCCTTATCCCCGAAGTATCTATCTACCTCAGGTTGTACAACCAATGTGATAGGTGTCAAAATTTAACGCAAACCCGACATAAATCCGATTTTATGTAGCTGTTTTTTTTTGTTGGAAAATTGAATAAAACTCATTTTTCTTTGTTGCCCAACCCAGGAATCGAATCATGGACTTCATGAAGTGAAGTTAAACATCGGACTGCTAGAACACAGAGGCAATCAACAAGACAAATAATGATCCTAACCCAAAAGTAAAAAATAATCTTGTATATGAAAACTAGCCGCTTCGGCGAACTTCGTTCTACTTGTTCAATTTATATGGGAAAATTGAAAACTTGTGTAGTATGTATATATGTATAGATGAATTACCCTTGGTAATATTTATTTGTAATTGACCACATTTGGTAATACGTATTTGCTGTCAGAAGAAGGTGCATGTTAAAAAAAAATATATTATAGTCAGAAAAGCACAATGTCTGTCGGCTCACCTAATAGGTAATAAATATATGTCGCTGCACAAATTTCATTGATAATAGGCTTAGGCTTTGATCTTAGACTATATATGTGCTTTGTGTGAGCTGTGATTCAGGATAGCACATGGTCTATTCACAGAGGAACCGGATCCCGGACTACAGGGAAACAAAGTTGCTACAGTAAATTTTATTGACAGGGAACTAGCAAATATAACCCTTTGTTACTCATTTCGTTTGCAAAATTCCATGCCTGTAAAAGAGAAGTTTATACAAAGTATGTTCTGTATTTACATGTGTGTTTCCCAACATGTAGCTAACATTAGCCAGCTTTGCGCTCAACAAAAGCAGATTTTTGTTCAGAAATGGCGGAAACGAAACCAATGCTAGTAGCCAACTAGTTTTCAAATTCCACTGATTATGCTTGATATTCAAGCATACGTGTGGTGTTTTTCTATATTTAGGAGTTTTGTTTCAAGAAATTTTGTTGTAAATAAGGTATCTTTAACGTATCATTACAGAGGTAGGCAAAGGTACAACCTCCTGGTCCACACACGATTATTTAAAGGTACTATAGTCTTGCAATGTAATGGGTAGTACTTATCCTTATTCGTGTATTTATTCAATCTCTGGCAACGTAGTTTTAATGAAAAACTGAAAAAAACAAAGATTGAGTTGTCCAACCCGGGAATTGAACCTCAAACCTCATGTAATCAATGACAAACGCTAGAACGGGTTATGATTTTCCAAGATTTAGAAAAGAGAGAATTTGTTCTTTTCTGTCTCACCAGGATTTAAATGAATATTTACAAGACGGTATAGTACTGGGTTATAGATTTCTGGAGAAATATTGTCAGTGCTCGATATTGTTACGTGTTTCAATAGGGGTAGGGATTAATAGCACATCGTTAAACGTTCTTATATAGTTTATTTTTTTAAAATGGACACGAACCCAGGATCCGATTTCCTACTTTTCCATTTTGCTAGGTCTGCAGCATCACTTATAATGAGTCCATCGACACATGTCTTGTTCCACACCAAGTCTTCTGATACCATGTGGTGTTTGTAACTGGGGATGGAACTGGACTTCCGAGTGTCCAAGTGGTGGACGATAATTAGAAAACGTTTAGACTTAGTTCTGTGTCTTTTACTTATTCAGGTCTATATTTATAAATTTAATAGATGACAGCTCTCATTATATCAGCGCTGGGTTACCAGACTCAGACACATATATAACAAATAATAACTAATCACAGATAATATAATATATATGATTGTTACGAGGTGATAAGTGTATCTGAAATCGGTGTGTTTGTATAAACAGTGTTATGAATGAAGCAAGTCTGTTGGAATCCTGAAAGCACTTGATGTCAACCACCTCCACTACAAGGTTTTTGGCATGAAGATATGTATCAATCACATGGAAAATATTACAAAATTCACGCTAGTTTTAAACTCAAATCGTGAGAAATATCACAGAATTTCGCCAGTTCTAAACTCATATACAGGATGTGAATAAGCATGATCTGGCATTTATTGTTGGAATATTCGTATTTGTACATGTTAGTCCGGCAAGCGGGTTGTTTGATGTATGATTTCATCTATGAATATGTAACGTGTTCCCGTCCGTGTGTTCTCGTATGTTTAATAAGACATATTTTGAGTAATATCCTTTACAAAGTATGAGACTATATCACAAGATAATGAGTTTTTACATATACTAAAGCAATATAAATCTAGAGAGGACAAAAATAAAAAATAAGAATAACTTGCAAAATGTATGTCTAACTTATCATTGTCTCCCTGTTTGTTAATACCCATTTTATAAACGGTTTTCCGGACTTGTAAGACTCCAGCATTATGAAATTAGTGTTAAAGTCGTTTCAGACGGTTGCAACAAATCTCCCAATAGAGGTGACTTTGGAGAAAACTTTGTTTTTATCTTCCCCTATCTATATGTCATATGTTTATAGATATATAGATAGATGTTCCCCTATTTATATACTTAGTCTGGCCATAAATACTGTTACACTTAAAAATAAAAAAATATTACATTTGAATTTCGAATCTGTCATTTTTATACGATTGTTCATTGTGTTTTCTCATTTTGGCGCCAATACATTGTACAATATTTTGCGATATTAAAATGGAGTGGGGTGATAAAGAGAACCGAATCGCTGTGATTGCATTACACAAAGTAGGTATGGAGCCAAATGCAATTTTTAAAACTCTCCATACACTTGGTTTTAGTAAAATGTTTGTGTACCGGGCTATTAATAGGTACAATGAGACTTCCTCTGTTTGTGACAGAAAAAGATCTGGCCGTCCACGTAGTGTTCGTACGAAAAAGGTGGTCAAAGCAGTAAGGGAAAGAATTCGAAGAAATCCTGTCCGAAAGCAAAAGATTTTATCTCGGGAAATGAAGATAGCACCTAGAACCATGTCGCGTATTTTAAAAGATGACTTAGGACTTGCAGCCTATAAGAGACGCTCTGGTCATTTCTTAACTGATAATTTAAAGAAGAATAGGGTCGTAAAATCGAAACAATTACTGAAGCGGTACGCAAAGGGAGGTCACAGAAAAATTTTGTTTACGGATGAGAAAATTTTTACAATTGAGCAACATTTTAACAAACAAAATGACCGTATTTATGCTCAAAGCTCTAAGGAAGCTTCCCAATTAGTCGACAGAGTGCAACGTGGACATTATCCAACTTCAGTGATGGTTTGGTGGGGTGTTAGCTATGAAGGAGTGACTGAGCCATATTTTTGTGAAAAAGGTATCAAAACATCGGCACAAGTGTATCAAGATACCATTCTTGAGAAGGTAGTTAAGCCCCTTAACATCACCATGTTCAATAACCAAGTATGGTCCTTCCAGCAAGACTCGGCGCCGGGTCATAAAGCTCGGTCCACGCAGTCTTGGTTGGAAGCGAACGTTTCGGACTTCATCAGAGCTGAAGACTGGCCGTCGTCTAGTCCCGATCTTAATCCGCTGGATTATGATTTATGGTCAGTTTTAGAGAGTACAGCTTGCTCTAAACGCCATGATAATTTGGAGTCCCTAAAACAATCTATACGATTGGCAGTGAAGAATTTTCCCATGGAGAGAGTGCGTGCTTCTATTGATAACTGGCCTCAACGTTTAAAGGACTGTATTGCAGCCAATGGAGACCACTTCGAATAAGCTTTTTATATTTTTAATTGTTGTATATTTATGTATTAAACTAACACACTGTAAAAGTAATATATGTTATTTGCAGTTAAAAAAATATTTTTTTTCTTTATTACAATATTTATGGCAAGACTAGGTATCTATATGTTTATAGATAGGGGATATATAGATAGGGGATTCCCCTATCTATATATCTATCTATATGGTGTCACTGTCAACATTGTTTTACATCTATCTTGAACGCAGATTTAATCAAAGTTTAAAGTTATTAATCAGAAGATGAAAACAGTTTTCCTGCAAGGTTAGCTTTGTTGGAAGACGTGTTTACAACCATCTGGAACTAGTTTAATAGTTTATGTATTAACAATACTCAATCTACTCTATATTTGAGGTGTTTATTTGGTTTTTTATATTCCAAAACACAAACATTGGTAAGAACTAATATGCTATGAGCTACAGAAGGACCGACTCAAAAAAAAATTGAAAAATAGTACAAAAAGTTTTAAATAATGTTATTTTGACCTTACTCAAACTCCGTGAAAACCCGCAAGTCAGTGTTCAACCTCACTGACAACACCCTCTTCTCTTTCATATCTTTATCATCATTAGGTCGGAAGTCAATACAGGGCCTAAATATTTGAATTTAGCTGACTTTAAACATTTCGCCGCTAACATATAAAGATAAATGGAATAAATATGTCATTCTGTTCATTCCTAACTTCTTTGACCATGATTTATCTATTCATTTCATATCGGATTGTTGGAAATGTCTTTCTTTAACTTTCTAAAGCCGACTCCAGATGTATTGAACAATGGTAGTATTGTTACCGTACTGACCATTCGCTATAAGTTCTGCTAAGCATACTTATAATGCTTACGGCGCACTCATTTATCATTTAATTATTTTTCAATCAGTCACTAAGTCACACTGTAGTGCACTGTAGTGTACGGTAAATAGGACTAAAAATTAATCTACCTTTAAATAGTCGCCTATGTGTTCTAGCGGTCCGGATGTTGGACTTGACTGCATGAGGTCTCGGGTTCGAATCCCGGGTCGGCCAACAAAAAGAAAATTGGAAAATAAAATAATAAAAATACTAAAATAATAATAAATATACTAATAAAAAAAAATGTTGGTCGTTATCGGAAATGTGCACGGTTGGCGATAGGCTTGCCACCTATCACATTATGGGACTTAGTGTCTTCGGCTAATCGTTTGTGCCCTGGTTGTGCCTCTTCGGGGATATGGGCGTAAAGATACTACTTCTTCTACTTCTCTTTACCTTTAAATTCATGTATAATAAATTATGAAACTTATGTTCGTAAATAAATAAAATGTTTATTAAATGTACATTTTTATAGAAATATGTAACTTCATAAAACTTAAATAAAAATTTGCAAACCACAATGTGGTAGAATGTTGTATTCTTAAATATCTTTATAATAAATTTTTATTACACATATTCCGCAAATAAATAATTTTCATTTCATTTCACAATTTCGTACGGGAAGTGTCGACTTAATGACAGATTATAAGATAATTGATATATCTGAGTACGGTCGTTAGTATTAATGGTAAAATACTGCTTGCTATTACTTATTGTTAAGTTTGTAATATATTTTGTAATATTTTTTGTAGTATCATGGGGAACCTGGTTATACCTGTGCATACCTCTTAGGGGATATCTGAAGATATTTTATTTACAAGATTATATATATGATAATATTAATATGTGAAGCAAAAACTTTCGACCCCATTTACGAAAATTGCGGGGCCGCAGGAGTATGAAATTTGACACACTATAGTTTATGTGAAAGAGAAGAGCAGAACGCTAATATTTTTCAATAATAATGCTTATAAAGTGCATTAAATCAAATAGTAAAATGTTACACATACTACCACGCATTTAACACACAAAAAAAATATTAATAACGATAAAATATCACTGATGGCGCACAAACTATGTTCATAATGTTTAGAAACAAAGTGAAATAAATGAAGATGACTTTCTTATAAAAAAGGTAATAAACAATAGAACCTTGTCCATGGGTCGAATTTCGATCAATGGGCGACCACCCCACCACCACCCGACCACCCAGAAAGTTAATCATACCAGTATGATTAACTTTCTATTGATTAATATGTAATGTTACGTAGGTAAATTAATTTTGTCATATTTTTTATTTTTATTGAAGTTATACTTCTTTTGGCGCGTTAGGAAAAAATTATGATGGTAAATTTTTACGATGCGCGCGCACACCGTCACGAAAAACCGACATGATGAAGTTAGCTATAGATAACATTTTAGTTTTTTGTGATATTTTTATTAAATGTTAAATAAACTTTATTTAACTAAATAATGCATTATTATAAAACTTTTAATGTATTAAATACCTTTTTTAATAGTTAGTGTCATTTTGTCTACAAATGTAAAATAAGGCAAAAGATAAAATTTTTAAAAAGATTTTTATGTTATTACGCCGAAGAAGTATAACTTCTAAAGCGTGTACATAAGTACACACAATTTTTTATTTTTATTTTATACAAGTATCCAAACATTAATTCTTATATATTTTGTTCATTGTTTGTTTATAATAATGTGATACCTACACGCTTGAATATCTGTTAACCAGGTTTAAAGGTGTCTTTTACTTACACTAGTTTACTTATCTACAAAAAAGGACAAACAAATAAAACGAAAATGTTCCCCAGAAGTACTTATTTTTACTGCGAACATTTTACGAATAGTGATTTATTTCCTGAATTACCACTGACAAGTCCTAGCCAATCTCAGAACTTTCAGCCCAGTATAAGTCGAAACTAATGATATTTTCAAATTGCTTTCATCAAAAACGTCCGTCCAACTTACGAAGGTTATATTCAAATTTCTCTAAGCCAGAGAAGACAAGTCAGTTATAATTTTGGACACGTTTCCGAAATTTACCTTTTAAAGGTTCCTTGATATTTTATAACGTGTCTCATCTAAATTTTCTTTACGAAAATAGGATAAAAGAAGATAACGTTTTTAGTGTTTATACAAAATTGTTGATGCAGGTCACGACATGAATTTATCACTGGTCTACCTGGTACTACACTTGGGGGTAATTGACTGGAACACGGTGTTCGGTATCCAAAGACCCATTGTCGCCATTACGTGTAATATCGACATCGATGAATTTTAAAATTGAAATATTGATCCAAGAGATATTTTCGTTATTAACCGTTCCAAAAAAGAAGGATATGTTATATAATGTGTATCATGCGTTCAACTCCTAATTTTTTTATGAATATCAATATGATGTTGATTTTTGATTTTGTGAATCAATGGATTCTCGGTTATTTGTGAACCTATTTAAAAAAAAAATTCGGATGTTTATTTATTTATTTATTTACTTATTTACTCAAAAGGAAACATACAGCTAATAATCTAACTAAACAATAAAATAGGTAACAAGATAAGCCAATTAACAGTTTCCACAAATAAACAGCAATATAGTAAAACAAAACATATCATACAATAAGATAAAGCGATAAGAAAATAATAGACTAAAAGTACTCACTGACACTTACAAGAGTGAAGTAAAATAAATGATGATAATTAATGCCACATGCTAATTTTTAAAGAATAAATTTGAAAGAATACGCTTAATTTGTAACTGATTTGAGAGAAAAGGATCGATAACACCGTCAACCTTATTAAGACTCGAAGTAGCTCTAAGCAAAAATATATTTTTCCGGTAGTTTGTCCCTGCAAGTGGTACATAGAACAAAGTGTGATTGCGGACCGATGTTCTGTCTATTATCAGATCAGATTCCCAAGGAATTCAAGGAAAGTACTTAATTATTGTTGTACAGTTTTATTGCAATTATAATTAAGTTATAAGATAGTGTATATGCTGACGCCTTTCCTAATGATAAGAGAACGTCGTCTACAGCACCATTGATGTTACAGGTGCTTCACTGTGTCTAAGTTAAGTCTACATTATTGTTACAATTTGTACGGCTGGGTGCATCATCATCATCAACCGGAGGACGTCCACTGCTGGACATGGGCCTCCCCACCAGCGCCACAAGTCACAGTCACCAGCCGCTTGCATCCAGCGACTCCCCGCGACTTTGACCACATCATCAGTCCATCGGGTTGGTCGTCCAACACTACGTCCTCGGGTGCAGGGCAGCTACTCGAGAACCTATCTGCCCCAGCAGTTGTCGGTTTTGCGAGCAATGTGGCCTGCCCATTGCCACTTGCTGTCTCTCTGGACTATGTCGCTTAATCTCGTTCTCTTGCGGATCACCGAATTACGGATCCATATCTCGCAGAGAAACACCGAGCGTAGCTCTCTCCACAGCACGCTGAGTGATTCTGGCTGGGTGCATAAAAGCACTTTTTGGGTTTGTTTCCATCTCAACGATAAATTACAAATAATCATCATCATCGTCTTAGCAATACGAGTAATGCACGTAAGAGAC
>NJDD01003115.1:75640-95611 GCA_002245505.1 Calephelis nemesis
TGCGTGCCGGTAAACTAACTTTTCCGCGAGACCTAACATCCCGGGATCATGTTGGCAATGCACCATTACCGCTTTTGTTGTCTGCAGCATGAATTTCTTAACATCAGGAAATCCGTCAGCTTTTTTGCATTCCAATATCTTGAAAAAGCACTTTTTCTGATTTTTAACTTACTACTGCATTGGAATTTATGAAGTTTTTACTATACTAATAAATTTAATAATCTGTTATCTATTCAGACATATAAGTTAATTTCTGTGTTCAGATTAATCACAGATAAAAGCATCTTAGAATTTTATTTGTTTTTACTAAGCTTAAGACATTTCTCACCCGGCACAACACTTTTGTGGAATCAGTTACCAAGGGCTCAGTTCCCTAACGATTATGACTTAGGAACCTTCAAGAAAAGAGCGTAGTCATATTTTAAAGGTCGGCAACGCATCTGTGATACTCCTGGTTTTGCAGATGTCCGTTGGCGGAGGTGATCACTTTCCATCAGGTGACCCACTTGTTCATTTGCCTCTTCTTGTATAAAAAAAGTTAACTCGAACAAAGTAATTTTAATTGTCATCATATTTATCCTCATCGTATATTTTTGACCTACACTGTTAAGCTCTCATTAGATCTTTGAGCGTACTGCGCGTAACCCTTCATACTCATTTAATTAACCTAGTTTATTCCACTTATAATTGGAAAATACAGTTTTATAAGTTTACTAGCAGACCCGGTGAACTTCGTACCCCTTAACATTTGCAGTTACTATCAGTTTGTTGGATCAGTTGGATTTTAGCAATGCTTTTTTCCTGTAATTTTCTCGTTTTTTAGTAATTACTTTATTCTGACAACAACTGACACAATTTTTTTTTACCGAAATTGGTCCATCTGTTTAGGCGTTTAGGCGAAATGGATTCCCATGTTTAGATATATAGAGATAGATTTAACTTTCATTTACTTTTATATATACGGGAAAAACGTAAACTTATAACTCTTTTTTTTGTTCTACAAGACAAAATGGTCACACATTTTTTTTTATGATATTGGAAGATAAACAAGCAGACGGATTTCCTGATAGTAAGAAATTCACGCCGCCTAGAGACACCAAAGACGGTAATGTTGCGTTGCCAACCTGAGTTCGAGTAGGCCTTGAGCAAAAGTAAGTTTAGCGGCTACCTTATCCTCCCAACTTAAACATGTCAAGGGCGAGCAGTGACGTAATGGCAGCAGGAATAGGTATGGCGATGGTACCAATCCGAGCGAGTCTACCCGATATCGATGTCCGATATTATCGATATCGATATTATCGATTTGATATCTTAATTCGAATCACTATTAGACATTTAATATCCTAAGTGTAGCGAAAATTTGAGACGCCCTGTTCGCGGATGTTTCCCTAACACAATTAGGTGGGGGATTATATTAATTGAGCATCTCTAATAAATGTGTGTAATATTGAACTGCATTGTAAATATTATGAAATGTCTGATATTTCGTCATGTTTAAGTTTATGAAATTAACACTGTTTTGAATAACATGATTTTGAAATACACCAAAAATTATACAAGCGTATAGCATAAATATGTATGTCTTTACGCTAAATTCCTACCAGAATAGGCAGAGTATTAAGTGCCAAGTGACATATTCCTTGCAGACCTTGATGTTTGAGTTTGGTGTTTTTTATTTGAGAATAAGGCAGCTCTCATCAAGAAGGATATAAAGGAGGTGTTATTTACGTCTCTTATGTTTAAAGTTTCTCTCTCTCTCTTCTCGGCGTGCGTATTTCTTTGTGTGTGTATGTATGTTGAGTGCTTGTCTATGTCTGTGGCATCATAGCTTTTGAAATAGACCGATTTCGATGCGGATTATTTTGTTTGAAAGCTGGCGTAAATGATATAATTCTTAGCTACATTACATAAAAGTTTTGTTATCGGGTTTATGCAATTTTTTAATTTTAGAATTTTACACTAACGCTCTCTTTTATTGACGATTATTCTTTAGTTTCACGGTTGTAAATTCCTGGATTCTACCATTCTTCAGCGTACCATCATTCATATACTACACCACAGTATTGTTCTTTTTCGACATGAAATGTCAAAAAAGAGTAAACAAACCAAGTTTTCCATTTATATCAAGTATGGATAGAGATGGGTGTAAGTTAGAAAGCAGGTTTGTGAGATTCCCATTCAATGAGTAATTAATATTAGCAATCAATTTTCGTAATTGATTACCCTCAGTCAAATGCAGTAACCACTACTATTCTAAACAGATTCAGGGTTGCTACTCATCCGTCCTTCGAAGCAGGGTACTTGACAACCTCAACATCTATTCTATATCTTAATATATATAATTCTTCTGTGAGTGTGTATGTCACTGAACTCCTTCTAGATGACTGGACCGATGTCGTTGAAACTTTTTGTATGTGTTTTAGGGAATTCGAGAATGGTTTAGATTCACAATTTGGTCTCCTGGAAAATGTTATTTTAATTAATTTTTTAATAATAAGTCGTTGTTGATTTTAGAATGTTTCACATCGGATCCGACAGACTGCGCTACTGTCTAAGAATTAATGTCAAGCGATACGAAGTTTGCTGGGTCAGCTAGTATAAAATAAAGTCAAGTTTGTTACAAAATGTACAATTTACATTTCAAAAACTGTAGGACCGATTTAATAGCAATTTATTTTTTGAATTCATCTTAGCTTTCACCAAAGGATACATGGTGTTTGCCAATCTTGATAACCTTAACATTGAAACATAATATTTTGTTGGTATTTTTTTCTAAGTTTGCTGGAAGACCCTTCGAACCCGTAACACATTCGTCTAACCGTGATAGTGGCGCTATGACTTTTATTTGGAGTATTTGGATGACATACTTTTATTTTAGCACTTGCCTTGTGCTTAGGTTAAATTTTTAAAAAAGCCAGGTTAAAATCCTGTTTGGGGCTAACAATTTTCTTTATTTAAAATTTATAGAAATATATAGACTATGTTTAGTTAATAGCTATCAGGAAATACATTTGCTTGATTTCCAAAGCCTAATAAAATTTGGCGTTTGTAGCCAAAGGGTACGAAGTTCGTAGCTAATGCCTACGGTTTTGCTACGTAGTAACGTAGACTGCAGTCGTAGTACTTTACTGAGAGTTGGTTGTAGGTTGGCGTTAGTGTAGATGAGGTTTCTTTTGTTTAAGTAGCAGTTTTCGAGGTAATTTACCGTTTTTAATTTCCTACCGTTTAATTTATTTTATTAAAAATGATTACGATTACGTACTATAATTATTATATACTATTTGTTTCCTTAGACCTGTAAAAAAATAAAATGATGAATTTGCAACTTCATTCTTAAAATGTGTACACTGTAGCGGAAATAAAACCTAAAAGATGATGCAAATAAACATACGTGAGGTGTATATTTTTTACTGTCAGTTCTACTGTAACAGTACAGTGGATATTTTGGATGAAACTAGATATGTTTGAGGTCTTCAACTTCTGGAAAGTCCAATACATTTTAGTATTTTAACAGGAAAACGGCCTTTTCACTTTTAAGAATGTATGTTTTTGTGGATAGTTTGAAGTATTTTTAATTTATTAAGTATAAATGTTTTTTTTTGTCGTTAAAAACTGGCTGATTGTAATACCACCACACGGTGACTTTTCAAGAAATTAAATAGTTAAGTAAAAAAACAATTTCCCATCATATTTTCTTTTTCAGCCCTTCGAAATGGCTGAATTCAAAGAAATGTGGTACACTTTAATGTGACAAAATTTATTTCGCTAGTTTTGAAGACCATTTTTTGTGTGCCACAAACCATAATCTTGTGCTTTTTATAACATTTCATTGTATTTACTTTGTTGTAAGTTTGATTGTGCATAATTAAGAGTTAATTGACTCATTAATTAATTCAAAACGTATATGTAATGTTGCTATTGATATTTGCTATTTATCGCGACAGAAAACAAACACCCACACCCACACAACACCAACACCTACACGCACAACTACACCTACACCCACATACACATCCATACCCACACCCACACTCACAAATATTCAGATACCCAGACAGGTAAAACTATACCAACTCTCTTTTTTCTGTAGGGGTTTAAAAAAAAACATCTATCAAACTGAGTGTTTATAAAAAATCTGTATTTTTAAGGGTTTCTTTTTCTTTTGGCAGCCCTAGACACAGATTTGACGGTATGGGACATCAGCAATGAATAACTAATGTAACAAGTACGTGCCGAGGATTTCATTACATGATAAACTCATTTGCATTTTGAAACATAAGCCGATCAAATTTTAGTCACAAACTGTGTGAAATTGTCAATAGGTAAGGAAGTCATTTTTTAAATGAGGGTATTTTTAAATAGTTTAACAAGCCGTTATCAGTTAAGAGTTATGCAGTTTGTATGTCGATTCTGTGGTTAAGTGATCCGGTGTTGGCATTGCTTATATGAGGCCCCGAGTTTCGTTTTAATTCGGGCAATTTAAAACGTTTGTATATTTATACTTACAATCGTGTTTTTAGGGTTTCGTACCTCGACAGGAAAGAAACGAAAGTCTTGTAGGATAAATTTGGTGTCCGTCCGTCTATCATTTCATATTTCTAGACCTTTTTTCTCTAGAACACATGGAACTATAAAACTGAAATTTATTCAAATTCTTAAGTTTACAGTCCCTTGAAGCTATAAAAAATTGAACTGCTAAGTGAATGCAATCAAAAGATATAGTTTATGCTGCAAATTTTCGAAGCTCGTTTAGGAGTCAAAACCTACAGGGTACCTACTTCCTGTCAACTCGGAATCTTGAAATTCGGCACGAAGTAACAACTTATAGCAGACATTAAGGGAAAGGAACGAAAAATTTTAGCTACATTATATAAAAAAAATACTCTGATAGGTGAACCTTAAAAAAACTAAACTAAAGGTTTACCACCTGTCATTGTAGGACTGATTACCTTACAAGGGTGAATTTATTTAAACTTTAGATATTGTAGTAAATGCTATGTTTTTTTGCCAGGGAATACGATATAATTAATTTTGATCAATGAGTATCATTGTCATATATTCATCACTAGGTGATTATTAGTTGATATAACAAGCTACATTACTAATATATTGTATTTCCAATAATTGACGTGTTTATAATAATTAAAGCGTCAATATTAATAACGTAGGGTTCGCAAACTGTGTCAGCGGGCGGTGTACTGTGGTCAGAGATTGTCAAACCATTCGTTAAGCATTGTGTTAAACAATATAATCCCATCTGTAACGTCCTTAACCTAATATTATTGTAGGGATCGAGAGACATACATACATACATATCTTCACGCCAAGTCCCTTACGGGGTAGACAGAGAGTATCGAGTGCCAGACCGAGATCGAGAGTTCACTAGAATAAATTAAAAAAATAGGAGAGTGCTGTCGAAATGAGATCGATATGGAGAATCTGTGGTGTAACGATCCGATCGAATTAGCACAACTAGTATAGTCAAAAATCATATTATATCCAGTTGTTATAATAAAACCGTATAGCCGTAAACGTAATGTAAGCGTTAATTTCTTAACATAAGGAAATCTGTCTCCTTGCTTGACTTCCAATATATTAAAAAAAAACAATTTTTAAAAATTTACTTAAGTTACAGTAACATAAAAAAATCGGTTACCCTATAAAGACTCAACATGTAGCTAAAAACCAATGAATATAAATACTCTTTAGCAAGAGCTAAAAACCATCAAAAGTTAAAAGCATTATCTTTAAAACAAAGAAGTCTAAATCCAAATCAGTTTATTGATGTTATAGATACTTAAACCTAACACCTCTCCTTAGAGGATTGATAGGCTTCACAACGATTCGGAAAAAGTAGGCACAGGCTTGTAAATTGCATGAATATATACATGTAACAAAATATAAGAAATGCATTTCTATACAAAGAAATTATTTTAAGAAAAATAGATCTAGGCGACTAAATATGAATAGCAGAACACAGTTTGAGTGTTTTTAGAATAAGGCTGGAAACACATGTTCATATAAACAAATTACGTGGAAACACAACATAAGAGTGAACATGCCATCCGCGGACGGTTTCAGCTGACATAAACGCGCCAGATATCTTTCGGACGTCCGAATGCTCAAGGTCACGTCCGCGAGTTATGTCCGATAATTTGCTGGCTTCAGTGTTCTTTCATTGTCTCTATACTATAAGTCGCGTCTGTCAGCCGCATCAGATAGTATGTTTCCAGCTTTATAAATATACTATCAGCAACGTGTTTCGAACATTGGATTTGGTTCCGCGTCAGATAGTTTGTTTCCAGTTTTGTAAATATACTACCAGCAACGTGCTTCGAACATTGGATTTGGTTCCGCGTCAGATAGTTTGTTTCCAGCTTTATAAATGTACTATCAGCAACGTGTTTCGAATATTGAATTTGCTTTTGAAAGTCAAGATTAAACGGTATTTCTCTAACCACAACCCGGAAATTCCGCAAATACATTAAGTCGATTGCAATACTATTTATTTCGATATCACCCGTTTTTTTTTGTAGATACCCGTCTAGAAGATTTCATTTTAAAATATATGAGAGTACTGGATTAATTGAAATAAGTGAAAGTATTAACTGCTTATTAAATTTTTAACTACTAGCTGAGCCCGCGGACTTTGTTTTGCTTGACAGCTTATAACAATTTATGTCTAAAAATAGTTTTTTTTTGTCTAAATCTTATTGTGAATCTAAGATGGACAGCAATTTATTATGTTTACGTGACTAACTTGTTGCTGACTTGATTTGACTTTTACAACTTCAATTGACTTTGTAGGTGAGCAGAGTGCTCAGCCAGAGATGTCATTGTTGAGATGAGTTTGACTGTTACCTACTGGAGACCAAGAGACCGAATCTTGACTTGGTGCTGCGTTCTGACTTCTGGGTGGTTGTCTGGAGGTGTTCTTGCTCGTCGCCCGTCAGGTGAACCGGCACGTAAGCTTGAAACAAACTATCGGATGCGGCTGACGGACGTAGCTTACAGGTTTGGACGTCTGAAAGATAATTTGTGAGTTTTAAAAATGTTTGCCAAATGTAAAAAGTAAATAAGTATAAATCTAGATCTTGAATTTAGATAGGTATTCCAAAGTAAGCAGCAAAGTATAAGAAAAGGGGAACTATTTTAGTCCAAATTTAAAATGTGCGAAGCCGCCAGCAATAACTGGTGAAATTCATATCTGAATGTTAATTTCGAGCTAAAAAAATAAGAAGGCCAATAACTGGGCCAATAAAGAACTCATTTAAAAAGTTATTATATGGAAAGGTAGGTCATAATTCCGAGATGGTCCCATAAAAGTTTTACAATGATATATGATACTAATACGTACCGCTTCGTTGATCGTGATGCTAGTATACACTCCTAACTCCACCGACTTACCGCGAGGCTGGGGTTTAAGTCCCGACGGGGACAGATATATGCATGTCTGGGTCGTGTTATTATAATTTGTTTTGCTATCTATGTGCTAGTCAAAAAAAATATTATACTGAATTTTGACTGTTGAGGTATTTCAAGTGTGACGAATGTTGTATCTACGAAATAAAGACGACGAATAAAAAAAATCCAAACTCAAGTAATGGAGGTTAAAAATAATGCTTCGAGGAAAACGTATTTATGTAATTTCTTTCTTTGCTTCGCTTTGCTCGTCTTGGCGGGGGCACTCCCAGATCGTAGTATCTAGTAATTGGAGTAGCATTTTTGTAATTACTACTTAAAATTTTTCATGAACAAAATATATAAAAGTATCTTCACGCCCATATCCCCGTAGAGGTAGGCAGAGATACACAAAAAAGGCACCAAACTAGCAGAAGATACTAAGTCCCACAATATGATAGGTGGCAAGCCTATCGCCAACCGGGCACATATCCAATCCCGAGCAATGTTTTTTTTATTAAAAAATTGGAAAAACCCAATTTCAAAACATATCATTATAATTTTAAGGTCTGTTAACCCGTATAATCCGGATTTCGTTTGCGGTCGGTGTGGTCACCCAACTCTAAAACCTTCATGAAGTATTCCAATTGTGATAATAATGCGATAAAATTATCACACGTGTGAACTTAAAGTGATAATTAACCACAGAATTTAGTTCAAACACCGACAATATACGAGTTTAATTCACGGATGTTTCCATTTGTTAGTATTGCTTTTTGGAAGCCATAATGAATCTATATCTATAAATATAAAATGATTTCCCATTTGGCGTGGTCTTCGCATCCCGCCTGATCGGATAGACAAATTTTGCTAGTTTTTTTGAAGGGAAAACTTCTTTAGCGGCGTTTTTTAGGAATGGGAAACTTCTAAACTCGCGTCAGGATACGTGATTTGATCGAAAATTCTTAATACGGATGTAGAGTAAGCAGCCGGCGAGAAAGTATCCCCCTCTCTTTCTACTGCACCTGCTGTTTCGTTTAGACGGTGCAGGGCGCTTGAGCGAATGTTCGTGTTGTCATGTTTGTGTACGATAGCGCAATAAATGAATATTGTTTTCTACCACATAATTGATAGTGCTTTCACACTAACAATTAAAGCAATTCATACAAAAATATTCCCTAACCATTCCAAAATATCAAAAATGTACAACGTTTAATATTCAAGTTTTCACTTTTGCCGACACTCCCAGAGTGCAACCCGTCGTTTTTTTTGTTGTGTTAGTTATTGTCAGGAGAAGGTTAGGTAGAAAAGAAAAAACTTGGGAAAATTGCAGGGAAAATGGGAAAAACAAAACTTCAATTCTGTTCAAGCATACTGTATGTAGCTGTCTATGTTAAGCTATACGAAGTTTGGTGGGTCAGCTAGTAAATAAAAAAATTCCCTGGACAAGTCACACAAATTGAACCTAATCCCAAAGTGAGCAAGTTATGGGTGTTTGTTAACGATACTAACAAATAGATTATAGAATAAATTAAGTTAGCATTCAGACCCGGAAATGCAGACTTCTAAGTTTTTATCACACAAATGCCCCGTCGGGAATCGAACTCGATCCTCGCAATTGGTCGGTCGAGTTAGGTATGTGCTGTAGCTCCTCGACCAACGAGGCTGGCAATGCTTATATTATAAACTTTTTTGTTGTAGGAATATAAGCACCCTGTCTCCCACTGGTTGATTAATCTAACAATTTAAATTGCTAGATTTTAGTAAGTTTTGAGTTTAGTAACATTTATACCTCTATAAATGCTTGCCATCGTTTCTTTCCGGTTAGTTGAAAGGATGGTAATGGCTAAATTTACGCAAGAGCAAGTTAGCAACAGAGCTTTAACATCTTGGGTGTTTATGGACTACAATATATTACTTGTCACCAAGAAATTCGTCTACTTCTTTGCATCTCTGCTGTCCGGCGTCGGACTTGACTTCTTGAATTCCCGGGTTCGATCTCCGGGTTGGGCAACAAAACATATTAGAAAATGTGTATTTTCAATTTTCTAATAAAGTTAACGTTGTCAGGATTAGCTTGCCACCTATAACATTATGGGACTTAGTGTCCCCGGCTAGTCGTGGGTGCCCTGGGTGTGATAAGCTTGCCGACTATCACAATGTGGGACTAAGTGTCTTTGGCTAGTCGTGGGAGCACTGGTTGGGCCTCTGCCTACCCCTTCAGAGATATACGCGTGGAGACACTTTTAAAACACTTTTTTCGTCGTTAAAAAGTTGCCGGATTCATCGTAAGACGTAAATTATATTATTTTCCGTCGAGAAATAAAAGCTACTGCAAAGTTTTCCTGCAACCAAATTGAGCCTGGAAGGCTTTCCAATCCAACTTTATAGAGAACAATTTGCAGAAGAGCGGGAAGCTGTATAGATATTAGAAGTATATTGAATAGATCCACGTTTGCTATATTAGGGTTCTGCATTTTACAATAATTATAAAACCTAGTATTTACTATATATGTATTATTAAAAGTTTAAATTAAACACATACAAACACACAAATACACAGTTTACACAGAACATTCTGCATTATGCATTATAGGGCTCGCCACTGCGGTGTTCCATCGGACCTCATGAAGTCCCAGGTTTGATCCACGGGTCGGGCAAAAAAAAAACTTTGTTTCTTCAATTTTATAATAAAATTATCGTTGCCTGGGAATGGATATGTATTCAGTTTAGTAGTTGGATATTTGTACATTATTTCTATTGCCCGCCCGGGGAACGGCCCCACGACGGGTTTCAGATTACAAAAAGGCACCTCGAAACCACAAAGGCGATTCTACCCATAACGTCACCCCAGACCTCAGACCTATGGACTTGTATATATAAGATCGCCTCGTTGATCGAGGGGATAACGTACACACCTTACTTCCTCCACTGACCGACCGCCAGGCTAGGGTTCGATTACATACATGACTCATATGTGTGACAAACAGAGATGTCTGTATTTCCGGGTCTGTGTATTTATTAGATTTCCATATCATAAGCACATAATTTGCTTATATTAGGTTTAGTCAATTTGTGTAATTTGTCCAGAAGTACTAATTTTATTAATTTATTTTTATACAGGGAACTCTAAAACGTCCGCTAAAGGCCACTTGCTAATTCCCGGGTTGCATTTAATATTGAGATAAACTGTGAAATATAAGGTGGTTTAAACCTGGGGGTTGATTATGTATCTCAGTTGCCAACTCAAACTGCAAAAGCGTACATCACATGACGTCATTTGTGTTTGCTATCTCTATTGTATTTCTGTTGGTCACTGGAGACAGCAAATACAAAACACGTCATTTGACAGCTATATGATGTACACTTTCCCATTTCGAGTGGGCAACTGAGTTACATACTCAGCCCCCTGGTTAGATGCTAACTCAGTGTTCAATACTTAACCCAGGAACGTGCAAGTGGTTTTCGTAGCTTCAAATTAATGTCAATGCTCACAAATTGGCTATGGTTTATAGTTTTTTTTAATTTTTATTTATAGGCTTTAGTCGTGAAACGATTATGCCAGCCTTTGGCTTATAGCTTGTGAATGAAGAATTCTAAATATCAACATCTCAAACATTTCTCTTTCCCGTTAGTGAAAATGCAAAAGCACAAAAGCGAGAATGCGTAGACCGGATGTCAGCACGCACGAATTCACGCCAGTTGAAAAGCTGCAGTTCAAATTCACGCGCAGTTTGGCACGAATTCAGCTAGGGAAGGTTTTTGCTCTGCAAGGCGAAATTAATAATGAATATTTTAATGAGGCTTTTTTTTATGATATTGGGAGGCAAACAAGAAATTCATGTCACCTAGAGACACCAAAGGCGGTAATGGTGCGTTGCCAACCTGAGGCCGGGATGTTATGCCTCGAGCTAAAGTAAATTTACCTCCTACCTTACCCTCCGAAACAGAACACGTCAACGGCAAGCATTGACGTTATGGCGGCGAGAATAGGTAAGGCGGTGGTACCAAGCCTGGTGAGTCGCTGCGAAACTCTACCACCTATTCAGATGTCTAGTTAGTGACGGTAAGCCTATGCTCGCCTTTTACGAGCTGCCTGGTAGGAAGGCAGATGGTCTATTCTGCAAAGGAACCCGGACCAACACGGGGAAAGACTATCTAAAAAAAGGCGGAGAAAAGACTTAATTTCTAGTTTATTCTAGTTCTAGTTTTAGACTTAATTTCTAGTTTATTCTAGTTCTTTAGTTTCGTTTATTCGATTGCCTCGTTAGTCGAGTGGCTAGCATACACGCCTAACTGGGTTTAATCGCGAAGCTCGGGTTCCCGACGGGGGCAGGCATTCGTGTGATGAACTTTTCAGATGTCTAAAAATATGGTTAAACGTCACTTTCTACGTTCAATATGACTCGGTTAAAGTTAATCTGTTTATTATTATTTTTTCCTTTATTTTTAAAATAATTCTATTGCATTTGATATTGCTTGTGTTATATTTCTTTTTTTTTTTGTGTATTAGAGCACCATCGTGCAAAATTTATTTTATTGTGTCTCTATAACATAAGGTTGCCTGGAAGAGATCGCTGTTTTGGCGATAAGGCCGCCTTTATGTATCACTTAGTTTTTAAGTTTCTTTAGATGTATTTATTTTTATATATTTTGGTGCACAATAAAGAGTTATTCTATTCTATATCTGCATTTCCGGTTCTTAGTGTTTAATGAATTTATTCTGGTTATTTATTTAAATATTTCAGCACAAGCTGATTTTTTTGTTGTATTGTGAAGAGCGTTTATTTTTTATAGTATTAGACAACGAACACTGAGTTCTCATGAGTGGATTGTACTAGTTCAAATCCAGACTGATGTTATTTGTTGTTTAATATTATTAATGCGGAAGGCTGCCTATCTGTCAGTCTTTCATAACTAAACCGCTAGATCGATTTCGATAAAACTTGATATGCTACATCTGTAGAGACTAAGGGGTCCGAATTGAAAAAAAGAGGTATTTTTTTGTCAAAAATCAACCCACAACAGGCATTAATGGGAGATGAAACTTTATACAAAAATCTTTTCTACGCCGACGAAGATGCGGGTAAATAGTAAATATTATAAAATAACAATTTTCATATCATGTCAAGGTTGTCTGTCTTCGCCTTTCTTAACTCCTTGTTAAATGTAGTAAGCGCTTCCTTGTACACACTCCAGTTATGGTCTCTTTTAGCTTTGTTAAAAAGAGATCTAGCTTTGCGCCTAAGTCGGAGCAGGTTACTATTCCACCATGGTGCGTCTGAGGCATCCACAGTTTTTAATGCGCAGTTTTTATGATATGCTTCAATCAAGCCTGTCTCCATTAGTTCATTGGCAAACTCCAGTTGATCCGTAGATCTGATTGTTTTCGGTGATACATTTAAATACCCTTTGAGATCCTCACAGAACGATCTCCAATTTGTGGCTCTGAGATTCCGAAACGAGTTTACGCATTGAGTTTTAGCACCCTCAATATCATACCTTATGTACCTATGGTCTGACATAGATATGTCAGATCTGTTTATAAGTTTCTTAAGATTACCGGTATGTATGAGACCGCCTTTGTGCACCTAACTTAAATGTTATAAGTGAAAGAGTGTGTATTGTTTAAAGTTTTGGTACATAATGAAGTGTATTAATTTATTGATTCCTTCAGAACATATTTGAATCTGACATTAACTCCTTGAAATTTGACAGATGACAGTTTGATTTATCAAATCCTGGATAAAACATAACTTGATGTCACAGGCCTACATAACTCTTTTATCAATTTGGGGTAGAACAATATTTCAATATCCGTTGCCAACCAATCTATGGCGAATGGGCGTTTTGTAAATACGTCAGAGCCATGAACAAAGCTCTCTAAACCCTGGAGTGCATGCCGCATTCATACATGTCGTAAAACTGAAGCTTCACACATTTTTTCTGTGCAGAGCTTTAATTTTTATCTGTAGTCTAGTGGTTCGGCGTTGACTACATCTAGGTTTAATTGCGGTGGGGCAACTTAAAATATTTTTTTTTAATAAAACGACGTTGCCGAAAATTGGATAATGCCAGGTGATAAGTTTGCCACCATTCAGAATTTATAATAAATGTATTCTTACTATCCCCGAAAAGTTTGGAACAGGTACAATCAAGGCACCCATGACTAGTCTAAGACGTATCTCACAATATGATAAGACCACTTTTATGTGCCGACCGGTACATATTTTCTTGCTTTAAAATCCCGGATTCCAATCCCGGGTGGTTCGAACCCGGGATTTCCTAAAGTACTTGACTTCCGTCCGAAATCGGATAGCTGGACTTCGGAGGCGATAACGGCTATAGGTATCGCTTTCTAAATCGATTCAATCCGATCGTAATTTCGAGATAGATTGTTGGATTTTGTCATTTGGTACAATTTTGTTTTGTTAAAGTACGCAAGTAAAGTATTTGTGAAGAAAATAATGTTCAGTGTATTACCACATTGCTACCAAATCTGATTAAACGAGCTTGAGTAAGGAGGGAACCTCTTTATTTACGACCGCTACATTACTTTTTATGACAAGTTATGACTACGTCTAAAGAAAATAAATAAATAAAATATAAAATGATTAACAATTAAGAGAAGTAATTTTAACAAAAGAGAGGCCTGTACTCTGTGAAAAAACAAAAAAGCAACAACTCCTAAATAATCGAAATATTTATCAATCAAACAGCATTTCCTCATTTCATCCAAAGTGTGGTTTATATCCTTTGTCGTTTATATGGAGGCATAGGAGAAAGTTGAGTGTCGGAGTTTTTTCTACGCGATATCATAAATCAGACGGCGTCAGATGGTGTTGACCTGTACTATTATTGCCATGTTCCTCGCTAAGAATGATTATTTCTTCCACATTTTCGTCTCGCCAAATAAATCTTTAGAAACCAAGTAATAATATCGACTTCACTTTTGATATATGGCTACTTATGTATGACTTTGCTGCCTTTTTCGTACGTGTGCATATTGGGTAATACCTATATTTATTTTGTTGCTTGAGACTTTGGCCATGTTTTGAAATGTTTGCGTACGGGATAAGTGTATATTATTACTTTATGAAAGTTTTCAATTATGGTCACGATAAATTTAAAATAATATATAGATTTAGAATAATTAAAAGATATTTTAATATTTAATAAATAATTAATAAATAAACTTGACTAGTTTCGTATGCGTTTTTCAACAACTAAAATCCAAAATTTCTTTTATTTGATCAAATTTAGTTTAAACGGCTTTTCGTACTAAATCTTGTTGTTGCTCTTGTTGTTGTTGAATTTCCTCAATGAAGTATTAGTTTATTGAGAATTTAATTCGCTGAAATCCATAAAGAATGTAGGGGTTTTCGCAAGCTTCCTACAGACTTTTGATGATTATACTTGATTTATTAGAAGAAATTAAATAAAAATACGAAATAACTTAAAACATGAAAATAATTATATAATTACTCACTGATATTGATTATACCTAAAACTGTGATTAAATTGTATTAAAATTATTGATTATTATTGATTTATTGATTGATGATTATACACGACTGATTAAGTAATAATAATAATAAATCATCTTTATTTCACATAAACCTACAAGAGACACTTGTGACGGGTCTATATAATAATAAATCTACTACCGGATCGGAACGTGACCGCACACGCAACGCCGGAGAAGATCCGGCAAGAAACTCAGCGGGCTTGTCTTTTTTTCCTTACTTTAAAATATATTTACAATAATTTATGTAATGATACATTATATTTTATAAGAGATTGGCATGAGGAGCAATTAATCCCAAGCAGTCTTATCTGTTAAATATTCAGCAATGTTATAATAACCCTTTTGATTTAATTTACATTTAACACATTTCTTAAATTTATTAATTGGAAGTTCTTTCATATAAGTGAGAAGTTTATTGTAGAACTGCATACATAGGCCCATGAAAGAATTGCTTACTCTGTGGAGACGAGAAACATGCACAGCAAGATTATTTTTATTCCTAGTATTGACACAGTGTATATCACAATTTCTTTTAAATGAACTTGAATTTCTGTGAACATACATTAAATTTTCAAAAATGTACTGGGATGCTACAGTTAGAATTTTGATTTCTTTGAATTTTTCTCTCGGGGGAACTCTTGGGCCTAGGTTATAAATTGCCGTTTTGGCTCTCTTCGAATGATTTTGAATGATCTCTTTTAATGATTTGATTCCTGAGTCCGCCTGACGTGAGACTCTGATACGAACTAATACTGATACACATAAACTTTAAGTGTGCCAAATTTGATACCTACTCCTCCGTGAGCGCAAGTTTCGTAAATAGGGATCCAAAGTTTTTGCTTCACGTATTAATTACGGGTCACGTGGTTTGTCCGCGATGGTATCCTAAACTACTTAACCGATTTCAATCAAATTTACATACCGTATGCAGTTTGACCTAACATGAATAATAGGAAGTAATGTAAGCTACATTTCAATTTATCGCGGGCGAAGCCGCGGGTAACAGCTAGTTTGAAATAAGTGTTGAGGAGCATTTTTTTTATTGAAGTTATACTTCTTTTGGCGCGTTAGGAAAAAATGATGAGGGTAATTTTTTACGATGCGCGCGCACACCGTCACGAAAAACCGACATGATGAAGTTAGCTATAGATAACATTTTAGTTTTTCAGAAAAAGGTACCAACAAAGTAAAAGTAAGGACATCTACGTACGTTTGCGTGAGAACTGACAACTGTATTCACAATATTTCTTTATTTCTATGGTTAGTGTCATTTTGTCTACAAATGTTAAATAAGGCAAAAGATAAAATTTTTAAAAATATAATAATTTAATCTTATTACGCCGAAGAAGTATAACTTCTAACGCGTGTACATAAGTACACACACATTTTTTTTGGTTTGAGTCAGTTAAATGAAACTTTCTGTTGTATATAAACTTATGAGGTAAATAAGAAGTTAAAAATAAAATTTATACTAGCTTTAACTGAGATCTCCTTCCTGTAACTTCTGACGCAAACGGAAACGAAATATTACCTGTTCCTTTTGCGAAAGTAATAAACTGAATGATCGACAGTTATTCAGTACAGATCGTTTGAGCTAAAGATATGCTCTTACAACCTTACAGGGACGGCAAATCAATCTAGGAAGATTTCATTTTTAAAACCCGATGCGCAACGATCCCTCGTTATACGTTTGACGTGTCTATGTTTGTCTGACTGTGGCATTGTGACTCTATTTCTATGATATTGGAAGGAAAACAAGCAGACGGATTTCCTGGTGGTAAAATATTCACGCCGCCTAGAGACACCAAAGGTGGTAATGGTGCGTTGCCAACCTGAGGCCGAGACGTTAGATTCGAGCAAAAGTAACTTTACTGGCTATCTTACTCTTCGAACCGAAGCACGTCAACGGCAAGCAGTGACATTATGGCGGCAGGAATAGGTAAGGCGATGGTACCAGAGGCTTATCTCGAAGGCAAAGTAGGCATGTGCCTAGGGGCGCGAGATTACAAAGAGGCGTGCGGAAGTTTTTAAACAAAGAAAAAAAACAACAAAATTAATATTTATGTAAAAATACACAGTCAGATCTGATTCCACTGGGACAACATGGATCCTATGTTCCTTCTGTCCTTCTTAATTTCTTTACTCTCATCACATATTTCATTTATACCTAAGTACACATGTCCTGGGCTACCCAGTTATTACTAATAGAGGGGTGCCAACGAGGTGTTTGCCTAGGGTGCTCTCTACATTTAATCCGCCTCTGGGTGGTACCAATCTGAGCGAGTTGCTGTGAAACTCTACCATCTAGTAGGATGTCATGGTGTTAGTGACGGATGGATGGATCTTCAGCGAATGGACTAATTTTGATGCGGTTTTTTTTGCTTGAAAGCTAAAGTGATCGAGGTGGTTCTTAGCTGGAGCTTATGAAGATTAATCTAGGTATTCAAGTTCATCAGCTCAGTTTGGCGTATTGAATTGTCTAGACCAAATTTTACGAATAGCAAATAGAGCTATATTTGCTATTTCTAAAATTTGGTAAATCCGTTAGGAGTTGAGCAATTTTTCACTAAATTTCCACTAAAACCACCTGATTAAAATTTTAAAGGAGTTTCTATTTTTGTTATTCTAACATGTGTTGGAAGTTTATTCATAATAACTTTCAAGTATTATATAGTGTTAAAAGTCTGGCTAGTCATGGATCTCAGTCTATAAAACAGATTTCTTATCAGAACAAAACCAATCAATAGAATCAGCATCGCCATTACTAGAAGCAATTAAGGGCAGACCCAGACATAATTTATAGTTATTCGTCCAGAATGATTCATTTACGAGATTACACAGGCGACAACATGAAAATGGTCGATGAGAATAAAATTTCAATTACCGCAATAATTATGTCGTAAAATAACAACGCAATCACAACTGGTCATAAAACGGCCATCTATTTTCATTATTTCGGTACGAATGCGGTCATAAATAAGATGTTAATCAAGCGTTGGATCATTTAGTGGCCAATATCTTTGTAGTTTGGCCGCTGTTATCCTGAAACTCACGTGACTGGAGTGAGCCCCTTAATCCCCTGTCTGAGTTCATTTGCTGCCAGTGTTCTAAGAATTTATTCGATTTAATTACATTGCTAACAAATAGAACATTATTAGTCCGAGTTTTTCCCCGTGTTGGTCCGGGCTCCTTTGTAGAATAGACCATCTGCCTTCCTGCCAGGCAGCTCGTAAAAAGCGAGCATAGGCTTACCGTTACTAACACCGTGACATCTGATTAGGTGGTAGAGTTTCGCAGCGACTCACCCGGGTTGGTACCTCCGCCTTTCCTATATCTGTCTCCAAAAGATCATGACGTGTTCCGATTTGGAAGATAAGGTAGCCGGTAAACTTACTTTTGCTCTTGGCCTAGCATCCCGGCCCCAGGTTGGCAACGCACCATTAGCACCTTTGGTGTCTCTAGGTGGCGTGAATTTCTTACCATCAGGAAATCCGTCTGCTCGTTTGCCTTCCAATATCATAAAAAAAGTTTTGTAATGTATACAGTAGTAATAATAACACTAGCCTACAGAAACAAATTTTAGGTTTGGTGCAGCTGTGTTCGCATCTGTAGTCAGTAAGGTAGGTAGTATGAATTTCATTGTTGCTACTAGATGTCTGCTGATAGCTATATTTTACCTACAATTTTCTTTTTTTCTGGTTTTTTCAAAATCAGTCCGTATTTTAATTACTTTTATGACATTAATTGTATAAAATATCCAGGACAATCACATTCAAGAAAATTACCGAAAAATTTCTTAATGTATAGTTTCCAAATAAATTAGTACTTTCTCTAAAATATATATTTCTTTTAGATTTTATGAACAAAAGCTAAAATAAAAAAGTGACTAGATTTCTCGTAGCAGCTTACTAAATATACCCTAAATTAGGTATAAAATCTTACTCACTGAAATAGGCCAATATAATAGGTTAAATTTCAAGTGTTTAAAGTGCCAATGGTTCTGTCAAGCACAAGTGTTGTCCCATAACAATAACGTTATGCACAAACGTTAGATTTGGCTAAGATAACACTTATATCGTAATGGAAAAAGCTGCAATGTATAGAAAAGAAAAATTTATAACTTTTATTATAACTATTTATAACTTTAGAACGGCTGAACCAATTTGACTTAAAATTGACGTGGAAATCCAGGAGAATTAAGAGAAGGATAGGGTACATTTTTTTTCGTTAATAGTGAGGAAACCATAAAAAAAACACAATTTTAATAATTGTTCCCATACAAACTGAACGGGTGGAACGAAGTTCGCCGGAACAACTAGTATTAAGTGCAGGTAGAATTGTTAGAAAGTTTTTGGAAATAAGTGAATAAGAAAATCGTGATTTACACTTGAATTTGTAAAGTCATATATTAAAGTCGGTATTACCGAGTTGATTTAAAATCAAATAAATAATAATAATAATGCATTGTGCGGAGGTTCCTCACTCTGTCGCCCTGACCACTGACGGTTTAGTTTTAAGACCACCGTTTTTGGTTACCTGTTTCTTATGTTTATATTTTTAATATTATTTTTGGTATGTTAAATATATAAATGTAGAAAATAAGAGATAGTGAAAATAAATGATAATAATAATAGTTCCTTATTTGTGTATGGATGGAGTACATAAGGTATAACAATTACTTTTACTTCGCTTATTTTAACAGATTTAATAACATATAATATAACTATAATAAATTGCTTCATGTAAACAAACTATTCAATGCAATTAGATAAAAAATGAAATAAACAAGTCAATTCCATTAAATTGTTCCAACCAACCAACTCAAACCATTTGAAATTAAATTATTTACTATCCTACTAATATTCTAAATGGAAAAGTTTGTATGTTTGTTTGTTACTTCTTCACGAAAAAACTGCTGAACCAATATCCCTAAAATTTGGCACACATAGAGAGTAACTTTGATTAACACATAGAATAGTTTTTAATATAAAAAATGTTGCTGTGAGACCATTAACGCGGGCAACAGCTAGTTAGATTTCATT
>NJDD01003115.1:99859-111594 GCA_002245505.1 Calephelis nemesis
AAACACATATATAAGTTTCAGCGATTTATTTTTATATTTTATTGATTAATTCATTATTGCCATTTGAAATATTTAATTTTCAAAAATTAGCATTAAATGTTAAATTTTTAAAACGCTCCTTAATAATGATTCATACTTTTTTTTTAAAAGTATGAATCAAAAAAAGTATCAATCTTTTTTGAGTAGGCAACTCAAAAACCTCCAGGGAAAGGTCTTCTTCCAAATTTTTCTACTATCTTAACATTGCATGTTTGATATTAAGGTTTTCCTGTTAGACTTAGGCAAAACCTACGCGACCAAAGCAAAAGTGTAGCAGTAATGACAACTGGGTGGCGGACACTGCATATATGACGCCTTGCGTCAGCACCTCGGGACTAACGTGACTCTTGGTCAGACGTGTTTACAGATCTAACATCTTGTCATGTTTAAATTTTTAACTTCATAAGATTTTCTACATTATGTTAACAAATACAACTTGATATGATATTATATGATTAGCTTGTTGGTCAAATGGAAAAGTGCAAGTCTATTGACAATCTACGCCCAATTACCGCCACGAACATACATTTTTGAAATGAAACGTAAAAAAAGAAATATCTGTATTTTTGAGTATTTCTTAGTGTTCATAAAATTTAATACGGTACGTATACTATATGTATTTCTATGTATTAGTAGGTACTGTTGACCATAATTCTCATCAGAATAATTTTTTATCTTACTATATATAATTCTTCTGTGAGTGTGTATGTCACTGAACTCCTTCTAGACGGCTGGACCGATGTCGATGAAAGTTTTTGTGCGTGTTCAAGGGAATTCGAGAATGGTTTAGATTCACAATTTGGTCTCCTGGAAAATGTTTTTTTAATTATTTTTTTAATAATAAGTCGTTATTGATTTTGGAATGTTTTACATTGGGTCCGGCAGACTGCGCTACTGTCGAAGCATTAATGTCAAGCGATACGAATTTTGCTGGGTCAGCTAGTTTATTTATAAAATATGTTAGAGACATGGAACTTCAGTGACAATTGCTTAAGTGTGCACGCCAGTTTCGCGTTGAACTCGATCCCGCTTTGCGTCCCTCGTCCCGCCCGCTTGACGCTCAGGACTGGCCGAAGTTTTATTTGACTATGATTTAATTCCATCGTGTAATGTCTTCTCTTTCTATTTCCAAAAGATTTTCTAATCCTAATAATGATGTAGCAGATTTGTTAGAAGTGTATCCATTAGTCAATCGATGTGCTTCATCACATAAAAAGCTAGTAATTATAATTTTTGTTATTTAAATTTCATGGCGGATTTTTTTTTTCATAAGATAAATCACCGAACAACCAAATGGCTGTCCTGTTGAATTGAGTCAACTTTGACCTATAGACGTAAATGACTACAGGTGTTATAGATATTATAGTTATTATATGTGCGTTGCAGTCCTGTGGTTGGGGTGTCAGGCCTAACTTGCAAGTCCACCAGGTACCTTAACCTTGGGATGGGAGCAATTTGGCTGCAGGATTAGTTTTAGTATTTGTAATACTATGATAGAAAAGATGAGACAAAGAGGCGCGTATATTTTTGTTCTGAGCTTGTAGTGTAGTGCTAGTAATATTGCGTTTAGATCACTAACATACACCGCATATTGCATCGCATACTATGTCGGATCGCATCGAGGCGGATTTACGCGAAGACTTCATTATTTACGACATAGTAATGTGAATAGAGGCAATTCGTTCAATCGTGACATTTTAAAGCTAAACTTTTGTATAACAACTATCAGAGTAGGCACTTTTCATCCTAAACGACTTTAAAATAGAGTTCCAACCAGTCTTTATAATTTTACTCTTTGATACGGAGTAATTGACATCATCCGACGCGTTGCGACCAGGCCCACCTGAGTGTGATTTGCCCCACTCCCCACGCAATGCACCGTCAATAGTGTGCGCTATCCATATAACTCAGTACAAGGTAGCACAAACTTGTGCTTTGATCACCCACTTAGAGAGATTAAAAAAGCATTTTTATCTTTATTGTTTATTAATTATAACAAACATTTATATTAGTTGTCCATATGATTATATTTATCTTAACCTATGTAAATGTTTCATAAACACCTAAAATAATCCGATCGAGTTTGAATTAGTTTACGTTAAACCAATCGAATTAGCTGTTTTCGAATAACATTAACATCTATATCCGCTTAAGCTAACATTATTTAACATATTAAAATATAGTCTTAGTCTAAACACTAGATAATGAAACGATTATGTAAATCAGTCATTTGAAGAATAATGTTAACTTAACAATAGGTTTTACATCTATGATATTTCATAATTAATAAGAGACTTACGTAAACGCTAGATAAAAATAAAATATATTTTACATTCATTGCCAATGTTCTTAAACTTTTTTTTACATTCGAAATGATATTCTCCAATTTGTGTACTTCAAAGGCTCTGACCAAAAGTCACTTTTCTAGTGACTACTGTATGACTAAGGCTGAATTCGACCTAACAAAAATACCGTTTAATCCGAGAGTAACTTACGAATAATGTAAACAAGGCAGATTTACATTTTGCCAACTTCAAATATTTAAAGGGTAACTCTTTTACATATAAATGTATTACGTTATGACGTGAAATGATAAGCTGTCATAACGTCGTTTAAAATTTGATAAAATTACGCCACTAGAAGAAGCTGAGAAGTTCAAAAGGTAAGAACAAATTAAAAATAATAAATAAATTTGGTCGAATCGAGTCTTAGAATAGAATAAAAATATAGAAATTAAACTTAAGGTGAACTTCAGATTCAAGCGTCAGTAGCGTGACATTTTAAGTTAGCTTCTAAGATAGGGACTAATCAATCTACTTTTGATAGTTAAACCAAGTTTAAATATAACCCAGAAAGTGCAAGAAGCACTTATACAAATATAAGGGATGTCATCCAAACACTGTGTTCAACAGTGCGTCAGAGACGCCAAGTCTGATTGAAATATTGTATATTTTTATTAATAGCTAAGCATAACTGGTTAAACAGAGTGAAAGTTCATATTAGTATACTAGTAATAAGACTAAGAGAGAACAAATTAATCAATTTTAGATATAAAATAAGGAATATATGTTCGAGAAACTATATTACATTATGTGTATAGGGCGTTAGTTTGTTGATTCTATTATATTGTTGAATTGCAGTCATTAACGCGACGTCACGCTTGTATCCAAAGTCTGCCTTAAATTTAACTAACAATATTTTGCATTCTAATCGAATGGCATACAACTGTTTAAGATTTGGCTGCTTTTCTATGGTATTTAAATTTTCGAACCAACGCTTAAATACCTAATGTATTCAAAATGTTCTACGCCGATTACTTCCTTTACAGCTGTAACCCTATTACTAATCTGATAACTCACGCATAAAAATTTCATATTAAATTTGGCACTTATTTTCTTATCAATCACAGAGCCAAATCATTAGCCTTTTATCATTTACTTTAAAAACAATTTGTAAAAGAAACAAAACATCTTTACGTATTTAAAATATAGTATATTAAAAAAGCTTTATAGGACGGAAGCTTAATGACAAGTTAATGGTTACTAAAGAAGAGCCCTTTTTCTCGTTATTAATAAAAAATCTTTGAGGTTTTAAACTTTTTATCAACTTCTAATTTAAAGTTGACAGTTTGAGGGCCACTTTGACATATGTCATTGCACAGGTTTTTAGATTAACTCCTTAAATCAAATGTCAATTTAAACTAAATTATAATACAAAAAATACACTCGAATGTTACCGAATGTTTTTTGTCATTATTTTGATATGAATTCATTTTGTTATGCCTTAAGCATAAGCATTTAATGCAATATTATTAAATACTTTATAAAATAATTATGATTAATTTTATTTTATAGTTAAATAGTTGGAAATAATTTGAAATAATTCTTCCTTAAATTTAAAATAAAATTAGTTTAGTATTTTTAACTTAATTCAGTTATCCACAGGAAAGTACATTAGCTATAATTAGTTTCTATCTGCAAGAAGTATACATCTATAAATATGACCTATTGACATTTATTTTAATAGTAGTTCTATGTAGATTTGACATTGATTTACTTGATATAGTCTGGATTAACATTTGAAATAAAGGATTTCTTATAACCATTCATCTAACACCAACAATATAATAATATTATAATTAATACCCTTAAAATTAAGTCCTAATGACTTAAACTATTAATTAAACAATGATTTAATCATTGAATACTATTAGTTACAGCGAGGAAAAGTAATCACACTGAGTTATAATATGATAAACATTTCATAAAATCATAATGTTATGAGATTAATTTTACTTGTAAACATACTTTGAACGAACATATGTTGACCGAATGTCTGAATGATAATGAGCTGGTAAAGTGAGAATTATTATTGAATGTAGTAAATGAATGTTTACTACTTTCGAATGATGAAGTTGATTGTTGACACAATTGATTGATGTTATGTATCTGTCAAATTAATACTTAAATACAACAACGAATTAGTTCCTATAATTTAGATATATGTTGATTTACCAACATATTTTTGCCTAATTGAATTATACTAACACTAAACACGTATCTTAATGAGACCCTGATATTTATTTACTAGTAAAACTATCATAGTAAAAATATCATCTTATGAAAATGTACATTGTAGATCGCTGGCATATATAAATATAAATGGAAACTACTAACATTCTCTTAAACTAAGACTTTATTTGCATCAACTAGAGTTGAAATAATTACAGAAGTCGAAAACAGTAGTGACGAAAAATCCAAGTACATGATTAATAAAACGAAACAAAAAAAAATGAAAATAGTAATTACTTATTTCGTATATAAACGAATTTTAATAAATAAAACATACAAATAAAATAACCAAAGGTTTCGTTTTATAAATGGAAATACTGAACCAATACAATTTTAATTATACGTAACTTAAACGTTTAATATGCTTATATTATAAACTGGCTATAACTCTAACTGTTATATTCACCGGTTTAGGGTCCTCATACTTAACCATCCCTAATATAGTTAATGCGCAAGAAAAGTGTCAATATATATTCAAGTATCAAAACTTTAAAGCGCGGTGCAGCGCGGAACGAAAGTTTGCAATCTCGCATTCCACGTTCCCGCATTTCCGCTGCATCCCACATGCTTTTGAGGTCTGCGGAATTCCGTGCAAACTGCACAATCTATAGAGAAATTTACAAACGATATTTTTTCAGTGTTAAGTCTTTTTCTTTAATCATTTGTGTTTACTTTTTTATTTTCAACAATAGATAGTGATAACGTTTAGCATATTTATTTAATGAATTTAATTAATAAATATATTAGTATCAAAATTTTTAGTCGCATTATAATTGATTTACTAAAAAATACATTGTTCATTTTAAATAACTTATTTTTTACTATCAGTTGCTTCCGTTTACTTTTTTGAACAACAATGATCAATTAGCGTAACAGCTCGTAAGAATTTGTCAATGACACGGTGATTAAGGTGAAGAGTTCTGATTGATGTCAGTACTCGTCAATGTTGAGTTCGGGCATAAAGTTCAAAGGTGGTAAATTTAACTCATTAATTTTTAGCATACCAGAATCAAGTTAGTAATCCAGAAATACATGCGAAAAATGTCAATTTATATTACCATGTATATACTGTTTTTATACTGGGTTGTCTAAAAAATCAAAACAATGAAACATCATTTTTAAAACATAATTAAAAATATTGTGTTCAGGATTTTTAACGCAACAAATTTTATACTAATAACATGCAATGATAAATTAAAATAATCATTCAAATGTAGGTTCGGATTTTCAGCCAATTGGAAGTATAAATAGATCTATAATTTAAAAAAATGTTCATAGCTCCCATCCGGCACACAATATTAAAAGCCATACACAAAAACAATACAAAGACAAAACTTTGCAGTTCCTGCCAATGGTTTGTCTGTGCTCACATACACACAATTGTCGTAGTTGTACAAAGATTGTATATTTTTACTATGATTATATGGATTTGAAATACACATTTACGCAAGCAGGAAAACATTATACCATTTCATATCGGATTTTGCTAGTTTTGCAATTGTAGTGTGGTTAGATACTGAGCGCTCATTGCTTTGGTGTTGAATTTTCAAGTTTAATTTAACAAAGTTAGCTTTGAACTCTAACGTTTGCTTTGTGGATGCAATTAAACTTATCTTTTTGCGCTCTTGCTTGTCAAGGTCCACACTACAAGAAATTATCACTGCACTAGGGCTGCCACCTTTAGAATAATTTGTAATATTTCGTCATTTTTGTGGGATCAAATAGGCGGCCTTATGAAACAGCGTTTAAAATCATTCGTTCAACTCTTGACGATATGAAAACCAATCTAACGCGTTAACATTTGTAAGTTTTTCTAAGTGTAGAGGATGGAAAATGTCAATCACAAACTTACTGATTTACTTTCTAAAGCGTTTTTACGAACTTATTCACCTATGGACGTTTAATCAAACTAGGAGGTGGCAACCCTATCAATGATAGAATATTTAATGCAAACTACATATTAGACAAAGCGATTATTTTAACTTCACTTTTAAAACTTTTCACTTTTTTCACTTCACTTTTTTTAATTTTTTTTTATGATGATAGTCGAGAACCTTTAGTTTGATGATTATTTGATTTTTTTTGTAAAACAAGAGACGACTTTCCTGTGGCCAATAGACGCCAAAGATGTTATAGATCGCTGTTCTGTGGCCAAGATTTTAGGCCTATTATACAAGTTTACAAGTCAGTAGTGATGTAAAGTTCAACTTGAAAGGTTATTTGATTTTATTTGTAAAACAAGAGACGACTTTCCTGTGGCCTATAGATGCCAAAAAAGTTGTAGATCGATATTCTGTAGCCGAGATTTTAGCGCTTATATCCAAGTTTAGAAGTAAGTAGTTATGTAAAGTTCAGTAGGTTATTTGTTTTTTTTGTGAATTAAGACACGACTTTCATGTGGCCAATAAGCGCCGAAGATGTTATAGATCGCTGTTCTGTGGCCGAGATTTTAGGCCTAAACTCCAAATTTACAAGTAGTCATGTAAAGTTAAAATAACTGCATTGTATTAGAAATATTTTTAAAGAGTTTAATTCCAAATTTCACAGCCGCCACACAATATCCATATTACGGTTAACGTTATATTGAGGCTAAAATTGAGAATATTTGTAATTTTAAAACTAGGCTATAGTAACTAGTAACTAGTGATAAAGACCAGTACATACGAACGACAGTACACTTATACGATGACGAAGAAACGAAAGAAAAATAGACTATTAATGTAATAAATGTAAAAAAGTTTCTTTTTTTTGCTTTGCTAAATATACGTTATACGTCATAAGCAGTAACTAGTGATAAAGACTAGTACATACGAACGACAGTATTATTACATGTTCTATGACGAAGAAACGAAAGAAAAATAGAGAATTAAACGTAATTAATAGAAAAGAGTTTCTTTTGACTATACCAACTTGTTTAAAAATAGTGTTCTAAATTTACAAAGATTTGGTATATTGTTTTAACAGTATAGGCAGTAAATCAAGACCAACAAACAAATACAAAAATAAAATATATACTACGGATTAAAATTTAGAAAGTATGTACTTCGAAAAAAGTTCAGGTAATAATCTGTTATATTTTTGTTCGAAATATTCGTCTTCGAAAACATAAATACTTTTCGATAATTAGAATACTGACAATAGGCTTTCCAAACTGCAAACTATAATCAGCCAGACGCTCTTAATTTTAGCCTCAAATAACATTAAACGCAAGACCTATATCTTAAAACATAGTCTGACCCGTGCAAGTCCTTTTGAAATTAGTGACATAATCTAGAGTCTTAAGAGAAGCTTGATTACTTGATTTAAAGTTGGTATAAATCAACACTACTGGACATTTGTCGCGAAAGGGATGCTCGACGCATTGCGTGGGCCTCCCTAGCTGAATCTCAGACCTGTGTGAAGCTAGCATGAAGGGCTGTCTCCTCTTGTCCAGATTGGTTGGATGATGTGTAATACTGAAAGAAACATTATGTTATACATTTTTCAATTTTACCTTTGTTATGATGATTTTGGTGAAGAAAGATTCTCGAGTTACAGCCTCGCAACGGAGGACTGATGATCAGGTCAAAGTCACGGGGAGTAGCTGGATACAAGCGGCTGGTGACCGTGACTTGTGGCGCTCTTTGGGGGAGGCTACAAAGGATCTCGGGTTCAACCTGTCTGTCGGGCAACTCAAAATGTTTTTTTCCAGTTTTCTAATAAAAACATTGCTGCCCGGGATTGGGTAAGTACCCGGTTGACGAAAACGACACACGTTGTGGAAATAAATAATGCCTTGAACGAATCGTGGGTGATCTAAATGCACCTCTGTCTACTTCTTCGGGGATATGGAGGTGAAGATACGTTTTTACGGGAAGACAGCAAACAAGCAAGGCGTTCCTGATAGTAAGGCTGGCGGTGGTTCACAATCTTATATCATAGAGGCCAAAAACATGATTTAGCTATGTTATCGTGAGAGGCAAGAAAGTAATAAAAGCTTTTTTAAGTATTTGAAATCCCATGTCATACTATTGACTAAAAGTTCTGCATATTGCAATAGTAGTGTTATATAGCACATATTTTCTCATCGTTTTCTTTACTTAAAATTATAATGGGTATACATTTACTTGTGGCGTTCTTTGGAGGAGGCCTATGTCCAGCAGTGGACGTCTTCCGGCTGATAATAACGACGATGATGATAAATATATTTTTTAAAAGTAAAACCTATTTTAGATGAATTAATCATAACAACTCGGTTGGACCACATGGACTCGGGTATAGCTCGGGTATAGGATCCATGTGGATAGAAGTTTTTAATTCTTGTCATCTATAACCAAATAGGCTTAGGTCAATGCCAAGAATAGAGATGGTACCACACAACTATTTACTCACTCCAGTATATGCACCGCCGTTCCATTCGACATGCTCCTGGTCTCTAGAGACAGTTTGCTGAGGTGGCTTAAGCTCCCGCATATTAAGACTAGTTTTAGCCTTTAATGCAGTCTTTAATGAGATATTCGCGTTGGCAGCTTCAGTTCGCCCGTGTTGAATGAATTCTATCAAAGCCACTGCCAGAGCCACCCCTAATCCTGCTATTAGGACGTAAAACAATCCAGCTACTTGATTCAAAGTTAACTCTTTTCCGTATATCTGAAATGAGATGAAAGGGTTCAAATTTGGTAGTTAAAAAAAGAATAAAAGTTTACGTACACACGATTTTAGTATAGATTTCGGTTACTACGCGTTCAGACTTTGCAAGTTGAGCGCGTGAGAGGGTGACGTAAGCATCTTTGATGCTGTTGCTAAAGAAAATCAAATTTGAAACAAAAACATAAACTATAAAAAATGGAAACAAGAAGACTTCTAAAACCTGACCCAATTTAACAAAAAACGGTAAAGAATATAACATATCGCATTCTTAATGATATTGTATTTTTATGATGTTGGAAGGCAAACAAGCAGACGGATTTTATGATGGTAAGAAATTCAAGCCGCCTAGAGACACCAAAGATGGTAATGGTGCGTTGCCAACCTGATGCCAGGATGTCAGGCCCCGAGCAAAAGTAAGCATACCAGCTACCTTACCCTCGGAACTAGAATACGTGAACGGCATCACTGACGTAACGGCGGCAGGAATAGATAAGGCGTTAGTATCAATCCGGGCGAGTCGGTGTGAAACTCTACCACCTAGTGAGATATCACGGTGTTAGTGACGGTAAGGCTGTGCTTGCCTTTTACAAGCGGCTTGGCAGGAAAACGGATGGTATATCCTGCAAAGGAGCCTAGACTAACGCGGGAAATACTTACTTCTGTTTAAAATAGCACCGATTAACTAAATCATTGAAATCTTAAAATCTTTGCAAAATAGAAGATTAGAAGTCGAGATCAATTCTCTCCAAGGATCAGTCCCGACTTTCAATCTTCTAGTTTGCAAAAAATCTTCTACCTTTCCCTTTTCATACCTCATGTTCTAAGGTGCAATCAGCTTCTTTAAACCATTTTCGGACAAGTATCTGCATCTCTCCTTCATTTTTCAGTGCTTGCAATGCTAGATTTACTCCATCCCTGAAATCACACTAACTATGGCAATAGCTCGAGATCCCAGAAAAGTCAGACCTTTGTCATTGTTTATATATCTTTTACATAACTGCATACAAAAGTGAGGGTACTATATTGTTTGATTCATCGTGGTTTTGGCATACGCTATGGGTCTACTTTGAATTTCAGATAATTAGTAGCTTCTATTACACGTGTATAAATTAAATATCTTTGAAATGTTAAAATAAATTACCTCATCTACCACCACACATTTTTCACTAAGCAGTAATTTCCAAAAATATCTCTATGTAGGTTTTACATATTGGAAACTCCTTGCTTATAACTTTACAAATTTTATAAATTGTAACTGTACATTTTGTTTTATAAGTTTAAGTGGGTCTCAGAGATATCTATTACACATATTACCCCTCATCTACATGCCAAAGCCAAGATAGCCTTTAAGTAGATACTATTACTATACTAAGAAATTGTAACTGTTAAAAATAACTCAGGTCTGGCTAGGGTACGGAATCAATAGATCTCGAGCTACAAGGTAAAGCTTAAAATATGTACTTACTTAAAATATGACAAGATGTAGAACAAATCGCAGTGCATAATTAAAGCAATATAATTTCGCAGTGCAAATTTCGCATGTGCAGTTCATAAAATATTAAATTCACATTAATGTTGAGCGTTCAAAGTATATATAAAGTATATTCAAAAAAGATTAGGATAAACAGTGGCCCTCAAATTCTTAGCGATTAACAATTCTTAATTACAGAACGGTTCTTTTTAAGTTTTCATTGTGTGATTTTTAATCAATGGTATGTTTTAGAAGTTCTCTGTTTGTCACATGTCAAACTATCATTTGTCAGTCATTAGTCAGAATTTCCATCACCAATGATGAAGAAATCACTAAGTGAATAGCTAATATCGACATTCTGTTTGTTCTAGCGCGTAACTTCATTTTTTAGCAAAAGTAAAGTTACACACTAGATCAACGGGCGAGTAAGTTTTATAAGTAAAGGAGTAAGACTATATGGTAAGATTTGAGATTCATTTTTCCACAATCATTTGACGTCTGGAAATTGTTCGCCTATTCGTCAAATTTGACGAAAATATTTGTCGTTGACAAGTGCCCAGGTTATCTTACCGTAGTTGAGATCCTTTGGGAAATGCCACAGCGAAGTCTTTAACGCCTGAATGAGTAACAGAGACGAGCATTTCACATGGTTTCTTGGATTTGTTGATGTTTGCCTTAGTGGGGTCTGTGAGGAAGGCCAGCCAACCGTGGTCTTCAGATATCTCAGTATTTGGATGTTCGATTAATTGATCCTTAAAAACAGTAACAAATAAAATAAAATGTTATCATGTCTCTGAACAAAACCCCTTTAAAACATTAGATTATAAAAATGCTCCCATAGCAAAAAAACGGGTTGCAGTCCATGAGGGCCGGCAGAAGTGAAAACTTGAATGTGAAGTTGTGCATTTTTGATATTTTGGAACGGGAATAGTTTTGCACGAATTGCTTTAATTATCAGTATGAAAGTACTGTCATTTATGTGGTAGAATACAATATTCATTTATTGCGCTATCGTACACAAACAT
>NJDD01003115.1:112552-122707 GCA_002245505.1 Calephelis nemesis
GTGGTAGAATACAATATTCATTTATTGCGCTATCGTACACAAATATGAACCACACAGCTTACGAATTTCCGTCTTACGAAATTTCGCGCAACGCCGCTAAAGAAGTTTTCACTTAAAAAAAAATTAAAAAAGACCAAGTTTGAGTTTAAGTCGTCCGATTTTTCTATGAAGTGGATATCACAAATTGATACTTTCTACGTAGTATATTTTAGAATTATAAAAACATGTAAAAAGCAATTTTAGTAATTTTATTTATTAGTAATAATTATTTTAGTTATTGCTTTACTTGCTTGAACTGCACTAACGTGGTTCCAACGATAATGAGCCTCTTTTAATTAACTTCCCAAAGTAATGAGCGCCTTATATTCTTAAATCAGATATTTTTAATTTAAGTTTACGCGATTTCAATTTTTTTGTAATTGTCAGGAGACGCTCTATTGTTTAATAATTGAAAACAGAAAAAAGCAATGAGCATCTTTTTACGGGTACATTCATTTATAAAAAACATTTTATGTATCGACATTCAAAAAATCTGAATACGAGAGGTTTCAAAGTCCACTTGTAATTATAATAAAACATGGAGACATTTAAATAGCTATTTGAAACAGCCGCAAAAAGTTTATATATTTCTCCGCCGTATCGAAATACATTTACAAAGTTTCGTATTTCTGTCATGTATTTTAGGAATGTGCTAATACATCCAAGTTTCCACGTTTCCGTTGGCAATACGCTTAAGTAATATAATTAAAAGTACGAAGTTCTTAATTGCAAAAATAATAAACAAACCTCGGGGCATGACGTCACTTGTGTATACGTTTGCAAGGGCTCCGATATGCGAGAAATAGTTAAATAAGAAGCCATGTTAGCTGTGTACGAGGATATAACAACTAATGTGAAAAACCACCAAACTGTGCCAACAATTCGCCCAGACACAGACCTGAAAACAGATGAGATGATGATCTTCAATTATGCTTCTCTCTTAACAAAAGAAAGAAACCGAGTAAAATTCTTGTTAGCAGTTTTTGTATGACTAGCTATCCATCCTGACAGTTTATGCGTTTCAGGTTGCCATGTACTAGTAGGTTTTTGGTCGGTAGTATATGTACCCGGTACCTAGTTATTTGTCGGCTTGACTTCCATTCAGTACGATGAAAATAATTAAGCAGGACAGTCATAGACAACATATAATAAAACAATGTTGCCGAAACCTGACCCCAAGTTGACAACCATTTATATCCGTAAAAAAGACTGATTTCGTAACCTATTAAAAGTAAAAGGTATTAAATCTCAGTTTTCAATATTTACAAAACAAGATGGTCTAAGCAAGTGTGTTTTTCCTGAAATGTGAACCTAATTTGACAACCATTTGTATCCGTAAAAAATACGCAACCTCAGTACATACACAGATAGCTGATAGATTAATTAGTTAAATTCTTGTAATCAATCGACATAGTGATTGCCCAACAATATGTTTACAAAAGTACACACAATGGAGTTACACCAAATATTATTTGAATATTTTGAATGCATAAATTTAATTATAATTAAACAATAACTGACCTGGGTGTTATGTCGCTGCCCTGTTGCATGAAAGAGCCCACAGAAAACCACATCGAATTCCAAAAACTGAATTCATTTATTATTGTGGTCTGAAACAAAAAGGAATTTAGTGTTTGTAATCAATATACTGGTTTTAGCACTTACTTATAGTACTACTTTTTAAATTATGCGCTTCGGCTTTACACTATTTACTCTTTTTACACTTTATACTTTTATTTTTAAATTGGCTGACCTAATCTAAATTTAAGCGAAATGATTAATTATGTGTAATACAACTATATAGGTATCTTTAAAATAGATTCAGATTTCCGAAGGTTGACGAATATAGCCGAAGCGTATAATTTAAACAGTACTACCTCACTCGTTTTAGCTTTTACTTATACTCGTATAAGTACGCAACTGGGTCACAGACTAACCGACGCATCTACGATTGTCAGGGTCCCATTTCATGATTGAGAGATTACATCATTAAATATGAATAGATTTTAGTTAGGTTTTGAGTAAGTGTTAGTGTTGTCTTTAGTGAAAGAAAGATAGAAAAAGCAGATACACAATGCGAGTGTGGAGGTACCCAGTGAGACCAAGGTTGACATTCCATGATCAGATCACTCGGATATTATCCGGGGGTGGCGTCAAGAGTCTCCGAAATCGGCGTGTTTGTATGAAAAGGGTAATGAATGTGAAGAAAGTCAGACAGGTTTGTTAGATCCTGGGGTCTGGCACTTGAATCTCTCTGCCTATTCCGTAAAATACGTGGCGTGAAGAGTATGCATAAGTATGAAGATCTTTAATACTACACCACGGATTTCGATGAGTATTTTTGAAGTGAAACTTCTTTAGAATCGTTGTGATTTCAAAACGGGTGCAACGGAAAAACGACAGGTAAGAGACACAAATATATATTCATCTCATTCTTTTGCAGGGAAGAGACACAAATATACATTTATCTCATTTTTTCTGAAGATTCACTTCTATCGTGTGTGAATCGCGCACACATGTTTTTTTATAAATAGAGTGATTCCAGAGAAAAGTTTGTGTTAATACTAACATAGAAGTGTGTCCACCCGTGCGACCATAAGACAAATGGCGAAATTTAAATACCGAGTAACATCGTATCAGTAAAGTCACACGTAATGAACCTTTGTTTCGAAAAAAAAAATTACGTTAAAAACATGAAACAAGAATGGTACCACATTTACATAACCGTGAAGAACTTGTTAGAGTAATGTGCACTTAATGTAACCACGCCTCCAAGTTTTAATGAGACTGTCCCGTTTTTAAAACCATATGATTCCCGTTTCAAGTTTGTCGATAATAATATATAAGATGAACTTTGAATACTAGATGTTGCTTGTGGCTTCGTATGTAAGCTATCAAGTTATTTAGGATTTCAAAAAGAAAAAGAAAAGGGATAAAAGTAGCTAATGGTGGTAATTGCTGGCTGGTAATTAGTGGCTGTTGCGCCCTAACTGTTTTGTTTAAATTTAACCTTTTTCAGCGCAAATAATAGAAAAAGACAAAATAGATTTAGTACCGTAAGATTAGTTTTTACGCTAATTTTGTATATACCTTTAATTATTTCGAAGCTTCGGAATATCTTGATTAAAACTCATGCCGTACATTATACGTACTTAGTAGTACGAGTACGTAGTTATGTAACACGATACATTTCTTATATTAACAACGTGTATTATTGGCACCAATGTTCTTTTCTAAGTATCTCCACTCGCAAAAACTATAGAAATATAAAACATTTAATATTCGTTATTATATATCACCCACAAAAATCAAAGATTATAACGCGATATTAATACGACATTTTACCGATACTGAAAAAAACGGACTAAACAAACACACTTTTACTTTTAAAATATTTGAAGCATGTTATACTCCATAAAATATCCTTAAACCATAAATTAAAATTTAAATTTCAAATTATCCTATTTTGAGACAAAAGAAATGGTTACTCTACAAGTAGGTGTAAACAGCAGAAACAGGTGTAGTTCTTACAAAGCCCCTGTTGCTTTTATTATCAACCCACAGGGGTATTTAAGTTGATTTAATTAAAAGAAAAGGAAAGTCTAGACCATATTATGAGGTTGATACGGAAGTGAGGATGGAGTATATTTCAAAGAGAAGAGTTTTTTGTATTATTTGCACTAGATGCAATATGAAAGATTAAATAAGCAAATGGAATATACTCATTATTATGAGATCTTTTTAACCGAATTGAAAAAAAGAAAGAGGTTGTGTTTTATCGATTTCTCCGTGATTTCTGAACCGATTTTATTTCCGAGGCTATCCCATTGGCACCAGATTTGGATCTGCAGAGGTACTCTCGAGCTCGATTCATGCAATATTGTAAATTGGAATCGAGTACGTCATTTTAGGTACTTTTGAATACAATGCTTTCATTTGACTAAAATTTAGTTAATAGTTACCAATAAACTTGTAACAAAATGTTAAAAATCCGCTAGTATTGTGTTCAAATGTACCTAATATGACATATACGACTCCAATTTCCAATTTGCATATCGAGATTCAAGAGTAACCTTACTGATCATGGAATGGATGAAAAAGCATGTAAATTTAGGAAAATTTCTAAATTTTGTGTATATGTTGTGATCTTACTTATTGAAATTAAAGTCGGGTGTTTTACAATGTTTTAATTATTCACATTTTCAACCCAATACTATAAAAATGGGAGATTCTTGATTTGACTGCATGTTTTAGTGTGTTATTTAACCGATAGTTTTAACCGATTACATAAAAGAGGAACTTGTGTTAGTGTGAGTCAGCGTTTTCATGCAATTTCAATTTTTAAAATATTAAATACCTACTCGTACTACTAACAGGCCGTAGAAAGCTGTGCAGCAGCTTGTTTGATTAAGTGCGACCAACTTATCAATTCTGGATAGCATACCGATCGTTCCTACTATTGTTGTGTTCCATATCCCCAGAGTGTTGTACTCACACTTGGACACTAGGTCTAACATCCCAGCCCAAGTATCATATATAGTGGCTATACGCGTCAGTTATCGCTTATCTTCACGCCAAAATCCCTAAAGGGGCAGGCAGGTTTTCCTTATCGGGAGAGCGAAAGTTCGCTGTCTGATAAAAAATTGGAAGCCAGAAATATTACAGTCTTAAATGCCCTCTCCTGATATAAGCCTCTTAAGATTTTGATTTTCACATGCGCTTTATGAACTGTGCGACAGATAAGCTTAAGCCCGCGCTGCCACTCCGAACTATAATCCTTAGAGAGTGCTTACTGAGCGCTAAACCATTCAGAAAACGTTGAACATATATTAAATTAATTAAGAGTTATTGTTTTTTGCGATTTTATCTACATATCTAAATAGTAATATCTAAATAGTAATTAGAATATTACAACGCCTTAAAACTACCAAAAAACCCACTTCAATTTTAGTACAATAAGCAATCAAAAGAACGTGTTTACCAGAGTAAGTTGCTGCAAAACATTTTATCAGTACGTATACTAGTACTGACCACTGGCTCTAGTTGTTAATGGATAATGATTAATAAATAATATTTAAATAATAAAAAAACAAAAGGGGGGTTTTATGACTTTTTTATGTTCAGTTATCTATATAAATAATAGTGAATACGCATTTTGCGTGGTCCAATCACGCCTGAACGGATGGACCAATTTAGCTAATTCTTTTTTTGTTCTTTTTTTTTATTTGTCGGGAGAAGGACATTATATGTAAAAAAATGAAAAAAAAAAGAACGGAAAACGTACACTTCAATTTAGTCTATACAAACTGTTAGAACCGTTAATATAAAGCAATTCGCCAGATCGGCTAGTATTAGATATAATAGGATAATAGAATTTTATTTCATAAGGTACCGTGTGTAGATATCATTTCAGTTTCTAAGTAGTATAGGTCTGCTTTATTAAAAGGGGAAGCATTTATTAAGTAAGTATACATACTCGTATAAGGATGAGTTAAATTAAATGCTTATGAAATTTTCATCTACTTTCTGTGGGGTTGTATAAATTTTCATTTTTAATAAAATTTAAAATGATCCCACAATTTAATTTGGATTTTACATTTTATAATTTAACCTTTCATTGAATGTGTAGTCGAGTGTTTTCTTTTTCATGTAAATATAATGTACCATCCAAATGTTTTCTTGGTCTACAATCCTAACTTAGTTCGACCTACACCGAGCATATAGTAGGTTGAAATCTATTTTATAAGTTTAGTACATTAGAAAATATATTCGAAATCGGGTCGCCTAAAAACGATAAAGTAATAAATGACATACACGATTCAATTTCTAATATTGCATGAATTGAGGCTTAAGAGTAACCCTACTGATGTAATTTCCAAGCATTGCTGACTCACTAGTGTACCGATCTCACTTTCGTTTTGACTCTGTTCGTTTCACATCACAAGATCCTCCGAAAGAGAGATCGGTACACTAGATTGAGTCAGCAATATTTAGAAATGACATCAATTTCTTGTTAGGAGTGTAACCTCATGTAGTAGTCTATAGCTTCTTGGTTCTACTATTCATTTTTATTTCAAAATTGCCCCGAACCTCGCCGTGTGGTTGTTGTTGACACATCGTTGTCGGACGTGTGTTGGTCTGAGATCCAAGCACAAATCGATCTTCATCGAGTTGATAATAGGATGAAAAATATTTTACAATAAATATATATCTAAAATAGAAAGTGGTGTTAGTTACACTATTTATAACTCAAGAACGGCTGAACTGACTAGGCTGAAAATTGGTTGGGAGTTAGCTTAGAACCGGGAAAAGGACATTGGATACTTTTGATCCTGTTCAATTGTGAGGAAACTGGGAAAAGCAACATTTTAATTTTTCCCATACAAAGTGAACGGGCGGAACGAAGTTCGCGGAAACGGCTAGTTTAGTATAATTAGAAAATACACTAAAACAAGGTTGACTAAAAATACTGGAAATCAACTTTTTATTTAAATAAAAAAAATTTTTGACTTAATGTATAGGTATAAGACGTATATGTGTGAGTTTGTGCGGAGAGGTCAGATCTGTTGTGTTAACAAACAGAACTGTATAAGATATTAAGATGCGGCGGGAAAGAAACTGCTAGGGGAGAANNNTGTCACTTTCTTGTAATTTTGATTACTTGCAGCGTTGGCTCTTAAGCGAACTAACTTCAATTTACTTGCAGTTGCACTTGATATAAATGTGCCAAAAAAAACGGAATAATGAAGAAAAAGAGTTCAAAAAAATTATTAAAAATATTCGGTCCGTGATTCTTTAGGCAACCCATTTTTAATATGCTTTCTAATTTACTAAATTTATTAAAATATGTTTTATTAAATTATTAGCTGGGTGCAGGTAGATGTAGGTTCAGACCTTATTTTTTTTATAACATTGGAAGGCAAACAAGCAGACGGATTTCCTGATGGTAAGAAATTCCCGCCGCCTAGAGACACCAAAGGTGGTAATGGTGCGTTGCCAACCAGATGCCAAGATGTTAGGCCTCGAGCAAAAGTAAGTTAACCGGCTACCTTACCCTCCGATAAGGAATACGTCATGACGTTATGGCGGCAGGAATAGGTAAGGCGGTGGTACCAATCCGGGTGAGTCGCTGCGAAACTCTACCATCTAGTCAGATGTCACGGTGTTAGTGACGGCAAGCCTATGCTCGCCTTTTACGAGCTGCCTGGCACAGGAAGGCAGATGGTCTATTTTACAAAGGAGCCCGGCTTGGTCCGGGGAGACGGTTTATTTATTTATTTAATTCTTTATTGTACACAATTTATGACTTAAAATATGGACAGTGATAAACAGAAATGCACAAAAGGTGGGCTTATCTCTAGGTCTACAAATTTCTTCCAGCCAACCCTAAAATTTAGAATCTGTGATGAAACAGTAGGAGGCATCATGCACAATAAATAAAAAACCTAAACATTGAAACAATATAAAAAAAACTCAACAATGACATACTTTAAAACAATATAACTAATATACATAAGAAACCTGATAATCAAAAATTGTTATGCAAGTGTTAAGTAAAACTCTTTCAATCGTTTTTTGAAGAAGACGGTTATACTATGTATTAACTGAGATTAGTAATAATTTAGTTTAAAAAAATGAAATTACCTTATTCGTTGTAACTTCGCCACTCTCCGAATTCTGTGCATCCGACATGACTCGCCATTCATGTGGAGAGAACCTCGACACCAAATATAAGCAGATACTGACAGCAAAAAAACTGCATAAGAGGCTTATCTGAAATAAAAAATATTTTTAGAATACCAAAAATATAAAAAAATCTGAGAAAAATAACGACTAACATTCTTAACTATTTACACGATATTCTCACGATATAATTTTTATTTTAATTATTATTTGCAGTTTAAAAATGTTAATAATACGCGTTTCTCTTCTTACTTCTTCGGGAAAATGGGCGTAAAATAAATTTTTAAGTATATGAAGTTCTATTATACTGCTAAACTTCAAAAAGTACACGAAGATGACACATAGACCATAGAAGCTTTTTTATGTTATGATCCCAGCACAAGGCTCTCCTGATGGTAAGACAAGGCGGTCTATAGGCAGAATAGCTGTTGTAGGTGTGTCACTGCCTAGACGAACGGACCATTGTCATTATGGTGGCAGGGATAGGTGAGGCAGTATATACCTACCCAAACAAGTGGCAGCACGGCATTCAATCAGCATTGGTCTTAATGATAATGATACATTTAACCTTTGCTCTCTCTTTGCTCTAAACAGGAGATCTAAGTCAACACATCTGATTCAAGGTTTACAGCTTTCCTTTCTAAAGTTTCCATAATTTGTCGTCTATAGTTTCATATGGTGAACTAGCTGCGTCCCGCGGTTTCACCCGCGTAAGTCCCAATCCCGCGGGAACTCCGGGATAAAAAGTAGCCTATATGTTATTCTGGGTGTTCAGCTACCTACATACCAAATTTCATCGTAATCGGCTTTGTAGTTTTTGCGTGAAAGAGTAACAAACATCCATACATACAAACTTTCGCATTTATAATATTAATAGGATTTCTACTAGTATGATTGATAAAAGCCACTAAAAATTGCACTTTAAAACTGTATTATATTATGTCCATTTCTACCATATTACTTCACTTACATACTATACGTAGCTGATGATTAATTTATGTATATCAGTGACATTCATAAATCATAAAATATATCTAACAGAAAGAAGATCAACTTACCCATATTTCCTTAGAGAGAGGTCGAAGGAAGCTAAATATAGTATAAATATCAGTAGTAGACTTGCTCTTCTCGTATTTCAAATCAAATGACAAGAACGGCTTGCTGAAGTCGACCACTGCTTCTCTTTCGATTGTCACTGTTAAGGGGGCTATTACGAGATCCACTTCCTGCGATAAAACGCACGATAAACTGAGTTACATTTAGAGTAAAAAAAAGTTTCAGCAATTTATAGTATAGACTATATTATTAATACAAGATGCATGGATATAACGTAAACATTGCTTTCAACTGAAGATGTGACGTCATGGTACATATGGTGACAACAAGTCAAGTATTTTTGTCGACAATTTTTAAAAAATGTTTATGAAAGTAAATATTAGAATTGGGCAATAATTAAATGCACTGTAACGTAGCCTTAACTTCTTTCTACATGTATACTTAGTAATGTCGCTTTGTCAACCTGGGGTATCTGAGAATGACGATAGTAGCGAGCACAAACGTTGAACGAGACATCTATAAGTGACACGTTGATATACTAATACACCAATAAAAATCTAGCTGATTAAACTGATCTTAATGTCTAGTCTACAATGTCAGCTCTCGCCACGATAGTGTTCCAATCCAAATGACTTGCTAGCCGTTAAACTAAGCAATAATCACCCCTCTTCAAGTTGGCAACGCACCACTGATGCCCATGTTAAGTGTATTTCATACAATCACAAGACCGTTTCAGAAAAACTTCTAAAAAAGTCAAGCTTCAAAGGATTTGAATTCTAAATTAAAAACTCTAGAAATAATAGACCATAAAAGAGAAGTCAAAGTTCAAATAGAAATTCGATTTGATGTCTTAAAATACATATGACTTCCTTAAAGATAAGCATTTCTTCGAGTTTTTAAATTCAGTTATTTTAAGACAGAAATGTAAATGCAATTCCTATAAAAACTTGAGCTACTGAAGAGCACCCGGTTACACTGTTTAGCATTTTAAAGCGCACATTCAAAGTGACATTGCTTATGTATGACTTTAAAACCAAAGTATAAAAGAAACCTCGGTTTTGAAACATTTAGCACTACTTCTTGACCGTTTGAGAAGTTATAACTGTGATATTTTATTTAAATCTAGATTATTTTAGTCTTTTATAACATTTTAAAATGACTTTGCCCACCTAAGACTTGAAAATTTAAGTATAAAGAAACCTAGGTTCGCCTTGCTGGTTAAGTGGCTAGCGTAAACGCCTAACTACGCCGACTAACCGCGAGGTTCGAGTTCGATTCCCGATGGGGGCAGGCATTTGAGTGATGAACATTTAGATGTCTTCATTTCCGGGTCTTTGTGTTTATTAAATTTGTTCTTGTATCATTTTAAGTATTTCT
>NJDD01003115.1:124595-135911 GCA_002245505.1 Calephelis nemesis
TAAGTAAAAGTACAAGAATAATCGACCAAACAACTCAAGTTAAAGGCATAAGTCTGTTTGTTTTATATCTGTCAACAATTTCAGAATCTCTGGGGGAGGGCAGCTGCCCCTCTTGCCCCCCCCTTGGCGACGCCCTTGGCTCTTCTAGAAACAACTAAACAGAAGTTAATTGCTAAAACTTAATAGAATCTATACTTGTTATCGTCGGCACTTGGTGGAATTCCATTGTTTTATTACTTTTTTTAAATAAACACTTGTACTTATCCACTATACATTTTATTTAATACTTTTTGTTACTCTATAGCCAAGAAGTTTCACTTTTTACTGCAACATTAGGGATTTATAACTGAATATAAAAATACTGTTTGATTTAACGTTCAATACTTAATTGGTTGGAAGTTCGAAAAGTATTAAATAAAGTGTACAGTTTATAAGTACACGTGTTTACTTCAAAAAAGTGTGTATACTAAATCTTAGCTTTGAAATCAATGTACAATATAAATATCCTTAACTTTCAAGATGAAATGGTAATACTTATTTGAGTTTAGTTTAGTTTTATTTGCACTAACTGAATTGCTACCAGCAGCTGTTCTAGGTGTGGCCGCACATGGCCGCACATTGATTGGCCAATGAGACAGTTGGATGAGTATATAGATAAAAAAATCATATTATGCACTTACCTTTCGTACTAGTTCTCCTATCATACCATCCCAACCTCCAACTAACTTAGGATTCTCGCCGCCATATTTATTGTCCTTTACTATTTTTATTTCATCTGCAAAAAACAATAATGTATCCATAAAATGTGAATTTACCTATTAATTTTTTAATATAGCACTTTTTTTGTGCTTGGGTTAAAATTTGAAAAAAAAAAATAACTGAGTATTAACGGTTAAAAATAACATTTTATTTAGATATTTTTTTTAAAGATTTTATTTTAATGATCGAGATTGTGTTAGCTAACATTTTGATCAATACATAGAAAGTTGTCACGTTTTGACAGTGGTGGAGATTTGAATGCGGCCATTTTGACAAAAATATATTGACAGATAATCTTGTCAACTTGGTTGATACGTCTTCTTCTGACACTAGTGATGATAAAGATGGGATGGGATGGGTAATAACAAAATAAAATCATAATTTCCTCAATGGTCTAGTGGTCCGGCGTCAGACTTGATTTCTTGAATTCCTGTGTTCGAGCCCCGAGTAGGGCATCAATTAAATTTTCTAATAAACAATATTTGCCCGAAATTAGATATGTGCTCGGTTGGCTATAGGCTTACCACCTGTCTTATTGTAAGATAGTGTCTTCGGCTTGTTGTGCCTTGTTAATTAAATAAATATTCTCGTCCCGGCATCATACCACGTGCAGTCTGCAAATGTCGTGCACGAGGGTACTTTTTAACTGACTCAAAAAAAAAGTTGTTATTTTTTTAAATTACGCTATTACTCGGCCAATAACTGACCGCCTCGTTGGTCGAGTGGCTAGCGTACACTCCTAAATTCACTTACCAACCACGAGACTAAGGTTCGGTTACCGACGGGGACGGGCATTTGTGTGAACATTTAGATGTCTGTATTTTCGAGTCTTGGTGTTTATAAAATTTATGCTGGTAGCTGTTTCAGTATTTCTATATATAAGAATCGTTGACTAAAACCCATAACACAAGCATATAAATTGCATACATTGTGGTTAGATTGGGGTTGTTTAACTTTTCCGGAAAAAAAGTTTATTATTTATTTATAATAACTAAAAAAAAATTATTATTATTTTCTAAGATTACATAAATTTGATCAAGATCCGACCAGAGATTTTGGAATAATCTCTAAAAATGCATACATTTTACATATCATGCCGTCGACTTTTAGTCGACTGGACTCGACAGTTCTTAAATAAAGAATAGTGTCACTAACAAGATATTCTTTTACATTCATACGTGACGACTCAAATAAAAAAATGCAACATTATTCCAATAAATAATTTTATTTCAATTACAGTATCCAATAAGCATTCGTTGCCTTTTTATAAGCTTCTATTTCCGTTTTCTTTGCAGTCAGCAAACTAAATTAAAACTAAATTGCATAAGTTTTTTCAGGAAAATAAACACTAATCATTTTCCGTAAGGCTTAACTTCATGCCACAAGGCTGTGCTTATTTTATATATTAAAATATATATCTATACTTGCTGTTTGCATGTAACTTTGTTAGAGTCGAATAGATTTTCAAATAAACTTTGTCCCCCTATAATAGTCATTTAGGGAGTGTTTCATTTAATAAATAATCTATATTTCAACTCGCATTTGTAATTGTATGAATGCTAAATTTATTTGAAATTGGTTCAGCAGTTTAGCCATGGTAGTGTAACATAAAGACAATTAGACTTTCGCATTAGGTTTAAAGAATTTATTTCTCAAAAAGAATATTACATTCACTTACATCGAGAAACAATATTTTCTTACATATTGCACATATTTTCACTTCACGGACAAAACACACAGTTTTTTAACTAAAAACACAGAATATGAGTAGCAGTAGTTAACAATAAAACACTTTTTCGTTTGATATATAAACATAGTTACATTACCTAAAAATACGAGGGTATTCCTAAAAATATGGCTTATTAAATATTCCTAAAAACTTGTCAAAACGAGTTATTAGACTCTGCCGGTCACAGATCACAAGTATTAAATACTAGATGAGTCTATTTAATTTATTTATTTTGTTAAATTTACTGATACTAGAGCATTTATAATATACTAGCTGTTACCCGCGGCTTCGCCCGCGTAGTCTACTAATTTGATATTTAGCTCTCCAACACTGCTCGTTAAAATTTTAAGATAAAATGTAGCCTATATCGCTATCCAAAGTTTTATCTATTTTTTTGTAAATATTAAAATCAATTCAGCAATTTTGCCGTCAAAACTGAACATTCACTTTCTCTTTTCTAATTTCACCTCAGATAAATAGTAGGAATACGTTATTGTGTATAGCAAATTAAACTGTATAGCAAGTTATGGAAACCTCTAACAGATTTTCTTTTGAAATTTTAGATATATAAATATCGTCTCTAAGGTCTAACCGTCCGTCTTCGGAATTACTTCTTGAGATCTTGGGTTGTATTTCCGGTCCGGGCAACAAAAAAAAACAAATAAAAAAATGTGAAGTTTCAATTCTTCTAAATGTAACGTAAAATGTAACGTTGCCACTTGCCCGAGATTGAATGGGTGCCCGGCTACAGGATAGTCATCTACCACATTGTGGGACTTAATGTCTTCGGCTAGTCGTTAGTGCTCTGGTTATGCAGTTAGGCAGAACTAACCTTTCGGGTATATCTTCAGAAACTCACATTTAGAAATTGTAGCAATAACATTAAACTTTTCAGCTTTTAAATATTAGTATGAACCGATTCTGTGATAAATTTGACCTTGCACAGAAAAATGTGGGAGAACATCTTGGCATAATGATATGTCTGCCTACTCCAAACGACGTCATTTGAAAACAATTATTGCTTAAAAATCTTCGAGATTCATCAGAATTGCACAATAAAAGAGACTTTAGCGGCTCAGCTGGTTCACCAAGCAAAAGCAATAATATCTTACCATTAACACAACCCTGCGTTTCATTTTTGAGTTTTAAGGGATCACAATGCTGACATTTTTTAATCATTTTTCCAATTAATGTCAAAGGAGGATTTTTATACTGTAACGTGTGGTCATATTATATGAATTCTGCATTAACAAAAACATTCCTATTAAACCTTCCGAAAATGATTCTACTTTGAGCTTGATGCTGAGCGCTAGCTGATCTTCTCCCTTTCGTCTGTGAAAATATCTCCAAATCCCTCAAAGACACTTAACGGTTAGCCTGTTCCGGAAGTCTGTTGAGTCTGAGTATGGAGTGACCATTGCCGAATGCTAGCAAGTGATCATAATCCACAAAAACACTATTCTTGCCAACATTTTTAGAGTTTCCCTCGACTTCCCCAGGGTTTCATTATCAGATCCTCACCTGGTGACCATGGGACCACCTCTGAAATATACCCTTTCAAACAAAAAAACGATTTTCCATACGAACATTCATTACCTCTTTTTACCCATTCTCCCTCATTTTGTAGTGATAAAAAAAACATATATTCTTTCGTTTATCATAAAGTGTCTAAATACAAAGTTACAGCTTTAAAAATGACGAATTTCCATATGAACATTCATCCCCTCTTTTTACCAATTTTCCCTTATTTTTGCAATGAAAAGTAGCCTATGTTGTTCCTTAGAGTCTATCCTATCTCTGTACCAAATTTCATCAAAATTGGTTCACTGGTTTAGGCGTGAAAGCGTAACAGACAGACAGACAAAGTTACTTTCGCATTTTTATTATTAGTAGGGATAGGCACGCACTGCGGCCAGCCGGTACCGCCGCAACCGCGATGTCCCTATATCTTAAACCTGTAATGTCTCCGAAACTATTCGTTTAATTTACATGCTGTGAAGGGCGATATTGTTCTATGTTAAATGTAAAATTTATTTAAGATACTTTAGCAGATAAGGATTAATGCTGTATTGCTTAAAATCGCTTCGTTTATAAGCCATTATTTTTCGTAAAAAGTAAAGGATAAAAATTGGTTATTGTAGGTTATCCCTAAGAGATAAACATATACCATCGCGAACTTTTTTGTAGACCTTTATAAGGTAAACAATACTTAGTACATTATTTTGATCTATCTCGTAGAGTTCAGCCAGCGTTTGCAATGCAAGCGCAAAAAAATGTGCTTATTTACGACTTCGCATTAGATATCTTGAAATTATCAGTGGTTCTCTAATATATGAAGCTTGTTATTATACTTAAAAACCTTCCTCTTAAATCACTCTACTTATTTAAAAAAACCGCATCAAAATCCGTTGCGTAGTTTAAAAGATATAAGCATACATACATACAGACAGACGCGGAAAGCGACTTTGCTTTATACTATGTATAGAAGTCTAAATTAGCCAACTCCGCGATTGCAATCTCTTCCGATCTGTAAAGCTCATAAGCCTAAGAAGTCACGGAGCGGTTTTTACCCGCGCCGGTAACCGGAACTACGGTTTTATTTCAAAACTCACGAGATCGGAAATTTGTGCAGTCACATAGCCGTAGTGGTTGATATCAACACTCGTAAAGTGTATACAGGCGACCGATACCGCAGGAACCGTAAACAACTGCGGGCGTTGCGGGTGCACAACGCGTAGTGAAATGTGCTCTAAGAAACAGAACTCACGAAGCGATTTTTACCCGCACCCGCGGCGGTCGTGATTCTGCGGTTTTATTTCAAAACTTACCGGAGACCGGTAATTTTTACCGCCGCAGCGCCGCGGTTGAAATTATTGCCGCAAACTTTTGCGGTTGATGATCGCGCGGCCGGCGGTTGCGGTTAAATAATGAGTACAAATAGTATAAAATGGATTCCAAAGCTATTGAAGAGCTTAGTCGAAATTTCACAGAATGTATTTCATTATAATTAAGAATACTAGTGGTCACCCGTTGGTCGAGATTCGGGCATAACAAATTTTAATATCTTGCTAATTAGAACGCCATCTTCATTTTTCAAGACCAACTACTTTTTTCCAAAATTTTTAGTGCGCCATCTTTGACCTTTTATCGTTATCATCAGTATATTTGTTTGTGTGTATCAAATGCATGGTAGTGTGGTTAATGTTTTATTTATTGTTTTAATGTACTTTAAAAGCATTAGTATTGAAAAATATCAGCGTTTTTCACTTCTCCTACACATAAACTATAAGTATGCCAAATTTTATGAAACAGTGTTCGTGCAATTTTCGTAAAAAGGGGTCCAAAGTTTTGGCATCACGTATTAATATATAGATACAATAAAAAGACACTAAAAGCGCTTAATTTGTTTATAGTAGGTCAGAGGCAAGTTCACAAGTAAATATTCGCAATAAGACAATTTTAAAGCGCATTGATTCGCTGTTTTCAAAGTACAAGTTCAATTACATCTTGTGGTGAAGTTAAGCGTTTTATTCCGAGGACTATGCAGATATTAAACAACTTCTACTACTTCTTGTCAGTTTAAATTACATTTTTCATAGATTAATAAAAGTTTATACAGAAATCGCAAAATAAATGTTATATGTGTATATAAGTATTATAAGAAGTAAGTTTAAAACAAGACATATACATATTTTTGGCAGGCTTTTAACCAACTAAACTGTTAACTAAAAGGCTACTTTCAACTGTGGACTTGGGAAGTAAAGTATGTTAACGCCCATATCCCTGAATTGGTAGGCAGAGGCACAACCGGGGCACATATAATTAAAAAGTAATAAAACCAAATAAATAAAAATCCGAAAAAAATTAGAAGATACAGAACCTGAAACCAGGTTTATTAAAATTTTTGTCGGTTTGTCTGTTTACTTTTCACGCAGAAACGACTGAACGGTTTTTTTTAATTTTGAGTGGTAGCTTAAAGCTTGAGTCATCAATAAGTCGCACTCAAAGTTAGTAGTACATAAAGTATAAAAAAATACTTATTTGAAGTTTAATTCTTAACATATTTACAGGATAATAGAGTTTTATATTTATGCAATAAACATAACTTATGCTTTATAGGTATGTTTATTGTAACGTATCGAAAACAATCATCTAACTGATTAGATTTTTCCAGGCATTCTCTTATGTTTATATTGAAAAAAGAATTTTATTAATACAAGACACAGAAAATAACATTGATAATCATATCTGTAACATTTTTACTATATGATATTTAAGAGTATTAGTCAGTATCATTTGATGTTAAAAAAATAAACGTAAAACTTCAAAAACTAGCTCCAAACATTTCATTTAGCATCACGCCGCGAATGGATAATTCTATTTTGAAGTTATACTTCTTTTGGCGCGTTAGGAAAAAATGATGAGGGTAAATTTTTACGATGCGCGCGCACACCGTCACGAAAAACCGACATGATGAAGTTAGCTATAGATAACATTTTAGTTTTTCAAAAAAAGGTACCAACAAAGTAAAAGTGAGGACATCTACGTATGTTTGCGTGAGAACTGACAACTGTATTCACAATATTTCTTTATTTCTTTGGTTAGTGTTATTTTATCTACAAACGTAAAATAAGGCAAAAGATATTTTTTTTGAAAAGATTTTTATCTTATTACGCCGAAGAAGTATAACTTCTAACGCGTGAACATAAGTACACACACAATTTTTTAAAAATTGCAAGTATGCCTGAAATGGTTCCATGTGTATTAGTCAGTGTAATCTAATGTTATAAAAAAATAAACGTAAAACTTGTAAAATCAGCTCCAAACACTTCATTTAATATAACGCCGCGATTTGACAATTGTTTTTTCAAAAATTGCAAATATGTCCGAAATGGTTCCATGTTTATTGTGTCATGGTCCGATTAGTGGTTTTTAGTTGTTAGTGATTTGTTTATGTGACAACATCATTGATGATGTCAGATCGGTTGGCTATAGGCTGAGTAATCGAGTACCAAATCTACAATCAGCACAGTCGAGTTTTTTTGGAGTTAGTTAAAAATATGTGTGCAAACCAAACGCGGTAGAGTAGAATACTTCAAATTTTACTGTCTCATTATCTCTCATTTTAAACCTTATTATTTTATGTGTCTGTCTCTTTTTATTATCGCTTTTTCATTTCATCGAGTTTAAAATCTTAACGATATTGAAGAAAAACTAATTTATATTTATTTATATAAAATTTCAAAGTGTACTTAAACGTTTAAAATGCAATAATTATACATTAAATTTTCATATATCAATAAAGTAATTTCGAAAATTCATAATTTTTATTACCAATATTAAAGGTGATATAATTCATTTTGGTTTATTACATTTCCAAAGAGAGTTACAATTTAATACTTCTCTACCAAGCACAATTAAATGTAATCCAAAATAATAAAATAATGTAACTATGATATTAATTTTAATGATACATTCGAGAGCTTTTATTAATTAGGTTTCAACTAATTGACATTTCCAAATTTTTATGATACAAAATAAACAAAATTTATTGAAAACACAAACAATTGAAATCATTATAATGGAATTATTAAAAGTTCAACACAATTGTTACAGTGACCTTTCAATGCATTGAAACTGAAGTTCACTTCGTACTTTGTATTTAAAATTGAACTTTATTCAATGGCTATAAAGATGAAAATCAAATACAGGGCACTGAAAAATCACTGTTTTCCAACAATATCGGATTGTTAAAAGAAAAGAATAGACTCACAGTTGATTTCCAATTTGTCCAATATCATCCCAGCTAGATCCACGCAAAGTCCTTTGTATTTAGACCTCGGATTGGAGGTCTCGGGACTTTGTATCACATAGGGAGGCTCTTCTATCATAGACACAATGTAGGTTTTATTTCTATCGTACTGACCGATCGACTTTAAACCAGATAGTTTAGTAGAGATAGGAATTAAGCCTTTATTGTCGTACCACGTTCCAATCTGTCAAAAGAAATCTTTGTTATTAGAGACATGTTTCGCATTGATTTATAAAGAACTAGCAGTTTTATGCTGCTTCGCCTGCGTAATTTGGCTTCTACTTCACCGATTTTGATGAAACAAAGCCTATGTCACTGTAATAATGTATAGCAATATTGTAATATATATGTAGCATTCTATAGGTGAAAGAATTTTCGAAATTGGTCCAGTACTTTCGGAACCTATTCATTTCAAACAAACAAAAAATTAAACCTTTCCTCTTTACAATATTAGTATAGATTGAAGAATGTAGGTCAAGAATGGTTAAATGGTGATAGGTCGCGTATAAATGAGTACAATTGTATCCGTAGGCGGTGCTACGATTACGTTGTAGGCCTACGGCGAATTCGTAGCGCTACGATACACTACTCAAAATTCTGTTATAACAAAATGTTGAGAAGTTGATTTCTACACATTTTTGTATTATTTTCTCATTACTGCATTATTTCCTTCTCCAGTGTCAGAGCTTGTTTTTGTCATGTAATAAAAGTAAAGAGGGTAGGGTAACCAGTAAAGAAAGGTGTAGAAAAGATGAAGAAAGGACGCGAGAGTAACAGTTTTGATCAAAAAATCCGTTTAGATGTTCCTTTTTTTTAAAGTAATAAATTGGTCTGCCAACTTGATAGTTTGTTCGTTATTTTTATGTTTTAAGGTAACTAATATGGGGCTTTCCTGATCTACGAGGAAACTGGTGCTTATAGCCACCATAGCTGTTTCTGTTGCATTGCGCTTGTGCTTTATTTCAGCTTGAATGTGCAAATCAATTAACCAGGAACAGGATTATGGCAAAAACGGACGCTATGACAGTTTCATATAAGGACATACCAACAATGCAGCTGTTCTACAGCTTTCTACCACCTAGTTAATCCTGTGTTTAAATTTAAATATAAATATTTTCAAACATGAAAGTTTAACGTAAATTGGAAATGAAGCGAGTGTAACTAGGGTTCACCAGAGTCACGCCAAGGATTGGATTTCAAATCTAATTTCACAAAGCGATTTGTCCGAGGTAGGTCTTTATTTCGAGGAAAGTGATAGCCCTTATTTTGTTCAGAATCAATTCTATACATATTACACAATACTATCTTTAACACAAGCATTAAAATAAAGGTAATGTAAGTGAATACGCACATTAATTTTTTTTTATTTAACGAAAATATTTATGCAACAGTAACTGTAGTGAGTTATAAAAATAAAATCTATAGATCTTGAAAAAAAGAGTAGTGAATAACAATAATCTTTAAAAAATCGATAAACTCCGACCAAAACCTGTACTATGTAGCCAAGAAATTAACGATTACGTCAGCTTTCAAGTAGAAATCATCGCATCAAAATCAGTCAATCCATTCAAACTTTGTGATGCCACAGACAGACACATGCACACACACGCACACACACATACATGTACATACATACATACAATTACAACATCTCTCTTTTTGTTGTGTTTAAACAAAACGTAAATATTACGAAACATAATATTACTTGTAAACTATCCAACATTCACCTCTCAATTCCTTCATCAAATCCTTGCCGCCAAGAAAACATGAAAGATCTAGTTAAGACGAATCTAACGAGTCCAAACTCGATGAGTTTACCAGTAGGCACTAGAGCAGGGATGGGCAAATTACGGCCCGCGGGCCGGATCCGGCCTTTGAGAGGTTTTAATCCGGCTCGCCGAGGTTTTTTTTTAGAAAAAATATGAACTTCCTTAAAAAAATGAATGGTCGAAATGTTAAAAGACTGTCGAAATTTGAACAATTGAGGTACTGAATCGATATTTCAAACATATATATTGCGTAGTTCATATGTTAAGACTTCATATATAGATTTTATTTTAATATAGGATTGTAAAATAAAATAAAAAATGCCTAATATTATCTTCGTACAACATTTTATAATAGTAATATTTACTGCAATTTTTAGGCGTTTTAATCAACCGGCCCGCCTCCAGATTAATTATAATTTACTGGCCCGCCACTAGATTTTTTTTAACTTACTTTGGCCACCCCTGCACTAGAGGGTTATATCTCTTATCTTCGAGCCCCATCATCACGCTATCTGAATAGTATTAGCATTCGGTAGTATTTTAACTGCGAGGTTAAAATACTAATATTAATACCGAATATTAAGCACACATGTGCTTGAAAGTGAAATAAAAACCCATAACGCGATTAACATCCATTACGATGCTTACAAGTTAGCTGATGATCTTCAATAACTAAACATATCTACATATATATATATATAAGAATGAAACCCGTTTTCCTTGGTCACGGCATCACGCGTGAATGGCTGGACCGAATTCACTAATTCTTTTTTTGTTGTATTTGTTATTATAAGGAGAAGGTTCTTACGGAAAAAAATATTAAGAAAATCTCTCAGAAATGTTGAAAAATATACATTTAATTATGCATATTTTAAAAAACGCGCGTAACGAATGTCAATGTCATTCACAGCAATAGACTATATTGAAAGATCATAGTTTGTTTGGAAACGTGGTTACTTAATTAAATTCGAGCGTCATTTATTCGGAAACGTAATAACATTTTAATTTTTCTCATATAAACTGAACGGGCGCTACGAAGTTCGCCGGGATAGCTAGTTAGTAATAGACAAGAACTATCTCAATCACGTCATTTTCGAAGTTTGTGCTTTAGGTGAACTGCAAAAATTTCGTAATGGAATACATTTAAACTTCGATCCACCTTCCAGTTCAATAATCATCATGTAGTTCTTGTCATAAAAAAATATGAACAGATCTAGTTAAGGTGAATCGAATGACTCCAAACACGG
>NJDD01003115.1:144898-166392 GCA_002245505.1 Calephelis nemesis
TTTGCAATGCAAGCGCAAAAAAATATGTTTATTTACGACTTTGCATTAGAAATCTTGAAATTATCAGTGGTTCTCTAATATATGAAGCATGTTATTATACATATAAACCTTCCTCTTGAATCACTCTACCTATTGAAAAAAACCGCATCAAAATCCGTTGCGTAGTTTTTAAGATATAAGCATACATACATACAGACAGACGCGAAAAGCGACTTTGCTTTATACTATGTATAGATAGTGTGGCACGTTTATTGTATTAATTATATTGTAGGAAGCAAACAGCTAGGACACTCAATAACTACGCAAAAACTGCGTCCGTATTTTCTCTTGAATCGCCAAATCTACATATAAACATATGGTATATGTAAATTAATGTACTTATGGTATATGTAAATTACCTTTCATCTGTTTTTCTATCCACATGATCAAACCAGCTTCCTTCTTCTTATTTACACCAACACTTTCTTTCAAAAGAGTAAATAAGACAGTTTTTTTGGTTTTTAACTATGTTTTCGCTGTTTGATTTAGGGTATTTTTTGTAAAATATGGATTTAGGGAATTTTGGGGAAAAATTAACTATTTATGATAACTTTATATATTCTATCTTCTTTGCGAGTTCTTTCTCTATCTATGATTCTGTGGCTACTTTTAAGGGGATCCCCAAATTAGTTACTTCATATTACCCGACCAACATCAGTTTACCTTTACAACATTACTAATCACATATGTTAAAAAGAACATTACAAATCAGCAACACTATACCTACAGTTTTTTTTTGTTAGTTAGCTATAACAACTGTTTAATTTTGGATCTTACTACTGCCATGATAAATGTCGTAAAAACGTGCAAAAGTAATGCAAAATACGATTAATTTTTCTTAAAAAAATTATGGCGCCCTGGCTAGAGATTTTTTAAACAAAAAGTAGCGGTTTTTAGGTATAGTTTCTAAGAAGTTCAGAGCGAAACCAAAATATTATGTGGAAACACTGAAAAGAGGTTACATTAAGTACTTAATCCGCTACTAAAAACTCTATTACCTCTTTATCAAACAAAACCAGAAAGTGTACGGGAATCTCAAATTAAAATTTTATTGTCTTCGTTTGCGTCCATTTGTAAAGGGGAAACTAATTAGTTTTATTCAACGAGACCTAATTAATTGCTCGACCTAAATAAGGCCACCGTTCTCAATATAAAAAGCTATGCAAGATCAGGCTCCTGTGTGTGCATACCTTTATAACTCATTTTGGTTTTGGATTTATTTACTCTTGAGGTGAATGTTCTGGTATGACCGCTGTTATTTGAGACTTCAAAATGCCAGTATAGCTGTAAGAACAGGCATATAAAATTAAGTATCTTCACGCCCATATCCCCTAACAGATAGGCAGAGGCACTACCAGGGCGCCCACGACTAGCCGAAGACACTAAGTCCCACAATGTGATAGGTGGCAAGCCTATCGCCAACCGGGCACGACTCAATCCCAAGTAACATTTTTTTTAGAAAATTGGAAAAACCACTTTTCCTTTTTGTTGGGTCATTGGGTTGGGTGGGTAAAATTACCATTGGGTTTTCTTGTACGGTAATGAAGTACCGCTATTTGAACCGCATAAACAGATGCTGCATTTCCTACACATGGAGTTTTGCAATAGATGTTGCGCGTAGCCCGAAAAAATCGCATTAAAGACGCTAAATATGTGGCTATTTTCATATTCGCGACAAAGCAAATTACATGAAAACCGACTAAGGTGGTACGATCATGTTTTACGTAAACTGTCACACTATCTGGGTGACATTGTCGGGATCAAGAGTATTAAATATTGAGTAAAATTGGCTAATTTTGGTGGCATTTTGTATGATTTAGTACAGTTAAATTGCACAAGTGAAGTATGCGTGACAAAATTAGTGTGTATTGTGTGTTTTCTCCATACAGCCACGATAATGTAATATACAGTAGTTTAACTCGGCTCTGTTTTTGAACTAAATACGTGATAGGGCTACGAGCATTCAGTCATGCTATGTCGACATATTCGCTAATCCAATTCCCACCTTTATTGTATGAAAAATGGTGCTATCTATTATACATAGTTGTAAACCATAATGTTCAGCTATAGTGATTACTGATTAATATATTATATAAATAGATATAAATAGTGATTTCATATAGTTAACATAAAGTAGTTATATAAAGTGAAGTCGTAAATCGGTCTACAGAAGTAGCACGTATGTAGGTACATGTGGTTTTATATCTCGGCAATTTTGTTTTAACTAACGAATACTAGTTGGCGTTTGCGCTGCTTGGATTGGCAAGAATGTTCGAGTCGGAACTCTTGCTCAGATTTGCATTCAGTATCATAACTACGTTTACCTATTTGTATTTCTTTCAAATTTGTAATCGTAAATGTTGTATTTTTTAAAACAAATGACGTTAACAGTTTAACAAAGGTCTTTTGATTAATAAATTTAAAAAATCATTAACTGCTCAAAAACAGCCCTGTGTCATTGTTTTTGCCATATTAAGAAAACAATGACAAATCGCAAGATAACCTATTAGTTACAAATTAAAAAAAAAGCTATTACATCTACCGTTCGTTACTGCGGCACAACCGTGAAAAATAAAATACCGAGTGCATACCGAAACTGATGTACGTGTTAACAAGATTTTCGGCCGTTTGTATGGACATATTATATTGTACATTACATTATCATGAGGCGGACAATTCTCACTCGAAAAGTTTAGGTAATGATGCTACCGTTAAATCTTTGACGGTCGCACTCAGACACATCAGTTTAATCTATCATTACGTCACAATTTTGTAATGAAAGACTTAAAGATTAATGTCTCTGAGTGCGTCCGTGAATCTGACAAGACTGGTTATGACTACTTATAACTTACTTTAAATAATTTTACAAAATCGGTTAATAATTTATGTAAATTACTTAAACTTGAGTAATGCCAGATGCTCTCTCATGCCAAATACTCATGCCTAAAACTAAACTAAAGACGTTAGCATTAGCAAGTCTATCGCCAACTGGGCAGATTTCCAATCCCGAATAACGTTATTTTTATTACTAAATTGAAAGTATAAATTACCCGACCCGGGGATCGAACCCGTTCGTATCACTACATTACTTTAACGTTTATACTAAACTAGCTGTTCCGTAGAACTTCGTTCCACTCGTTTGTATGAATAAAAAATGTTTCTTCTAGATTACACGCATTTAAGAAGAATAAAAGTATCCTATGTCCGTTTCCTGATTCTTAAGTCTATACAAATATGAAATATATCACCAGTTTGGAACGCGGCTTCTCTGAAATATGAGTACTAAAAGTCACTTGTACACTTCCACAATAACTTTGTCACTTAAGGCTTCCCGGTTCCTCTGAGCAAAGCATCTTTACTTTAGAATTTTCAGATATCTCTTTTGCTAATGTATTTTTGATATTTGTCTATTTTACAAGTTTATTTGTAAGCTAAAGGCCCGACTCTATTTCATTGGGTACCACGTCGCAACTTGATATTATTTTTTGAAAGTTACCAAATGTTTCTGAAGTGATCCTACATACATTTTATTAACATCCTATAAGTAGTTTTTGATGCAAATATATATAACTTACTTTGAGAACCTCGTCATTGACAAGTAAAATATTTATACACTACTAAATGTAAAAAGTCGAATGCACGAGGAGACGGGTTCAATTCCCGGATCGGGCAACAAAAAATTAAGTTTTTTTCCAAATATCTAATAAAAAAACGTTGTTCGGCATTGGATACGTGCCCGATTGGCGATAGGCTTGCCACCTGTCACATTGTGGGACTAAGTGTCTTCGGCTAGCCTTGGTGCCCTGGTGTGCCTCTGCCTACCTCTTCAAGGACATGATAAGATACTTTAAATGTAAAAATAACGTCGAATCATGATAAAACTTATGTCGGACCACTTCGAAATCATGACTTATCTTTCAAAAGAGAACTACAATAATCGGTTGACCACTGGCCGAGTAATCACGTAACATAAAAAAAACCATACAATCAAATTGAGAATCTCCTCCTTTTTTGGAAGCGGTTGAAACCCAAAAGGTATTAAAATAGGAAAACTAGTGTGAAAGTAATCAATGTAATAACATTTTTAGTTATCGAAATAACCCGTGTTGGTCCGGGCTCCTTTGTAGAATAGACCATCTGCCTTCCTGTGCCAGGCAGCTCGTAAAAGGCGAGCATAGGCTTGCCGTCACTAACACCGTGATATCTGACTAGGTGGTAGAGTTTCGCAGCGACTCACCCGGATTGGTACCACCGCCTTACCTATTCCTGCCGCCATAACGTCATGACTTTTTCCGATTCGGAGGGTAAGGTAGCCGGTAAACTTACTTTTGCTCGAGGCCTAACATCCCGGCCTCCACCATTTATCTTTTTATTTTCATTACCACCTTTGGTGTCTCTAGGCGGCGGGAATTCAGGAAATCCGTCTGCTTGTTTGCCTTCCAATGTCATAAAAAAAACAGAATTTTACCAATATTATTACTGTGATTTTGACTTAGGTCACTTTTTATCGATAATGTGAAATATTATACGATGTGTAACGAAAAATGCAATCGGTACTAGATAGAAATATCGACTAATGTTTTTTTATTAAGAGGAAATAAGTTTCGAGCTCAATTTCAAACATATAGAACAAGGACGAACAAGGACATGCGTGAGTTGAGCGAAACATGAGCATCCTATTACAATTTATGCTTCACAAAAAGGGCACTTTTCATACAACGGAGCATTATACCGTTTTTTGTAGATAGATCGTTAATCGTGTAGTATGTATTTATCGTATGTTTCCAGTCAGAATTCTTTTCTACTGGATTACAACTTAATGCCATAAAATGCTTGACCTGAAAAAACTTGAGTTTCAATCCAAATTGACAACCATTTATATCATGGGTCGCTATTTTAATTTTAGCGATCACTCAGCGTAATTCTATTTGTGAATGTTGTTTTCTCGGTAGTGGATGGTTGTTAATTAATTTTTTTAATCGTCTATTTCCAGTCGATTTTTTTTCGGCTGGATTACAATTCAATACTATAAAAAGATTGACCAGAAACAGTATACAAAAATATAACTTGAGTTTAAATCCTAATTGACAACCATTTATATCGTGGCATCGCTATTTTAAATTCACTCAGCGCAATCCTACTTGTGAATGTTGTCACGCCCATATCCCTGAAGAAGTAGGGAGCGGTATAACCCTAAATTTTTTCAAGCATTTTGCAGTACGTAACTATATTAGACTTATTCTATGCCTGAAGGCTTAAGTAAAGTATTAAAAGATATAAACTTGTTGTTCACTGACCAGATATTACACAAAACACTAAAACTCATACCTAATATGCCACGAAAAGTCATAAACCAAGTCACAAAAATTCTCATGTAGTTTTCAAACTTCGATAGTTCGTTACAAGGAAAATTGGTCTATTACAACTGATCTCAAAGCAGCGCCATTACTAATAAAGGTCGCAAGCCAGTGCCAATTTTCGCGCCCTTTCATGCCTACTTCCGTCATTCCGTTTATCCCTTTGATTATATATCCACCTATTCGTATATAAGAGTCTATTTCTGTAATTCAATAGCTGTATGTGAGCTTTTGATGTGATAGGTTTATGTATTTGATATTCTACCCTTGAAGGGATAACATTAAACAAGTGTTTAGGAAAACTAAAATAATTCAATTCTAATTTGTTTTTAGTTTTTGGCATGGGCATGAGGATTTTAGTCAAGTTTAGTTTATTTGCATTATGTTCTTAGTCACAAAATTCCCTTTTTTAATTAGGCTTTAATTTCGAAAAATAAAATTAAACTTTTCAAAGTGGCTTAGCTGACATTTGCTTTCCGGTCCTAACTCTGAGTATTATTTTTACAGATAAACTTGCTCCTGACAATTAATTATTTTTATATAAAATTTCAGTGAACAAGTACACGTCTGATAGTGAGACACAAATATTAAACACCATACATAATTTGTAATCGACATTTTATATTGTCAATTTTTTCAGATTAGTAATCTAATAAATAAATAAAGTGTTTCTATCCAGAGACTTGGCAAGTACATTTTTTTATAACATTGAAAGGCAAACAAGCAGACGGATTTCCTGATGGTAAGACATTCACGCCACCTAGAGACACCAATGGTGGTAATGGTGCGTTGCCAAACTGAGGTCGGGATGTTAGGCCTCGAGGAAAAGTAAGTTAACCGGCTACCTTACCCTCCGAACCGGAACAAATCATGACGTTATGGTGGCAGGAATAGGTAAAACGGTGGTACCGATCCGGGTGAATCATTGCGAAACTCTACCACCTAGTCAGATGTCACGGTGTTAGTGACGGCAAGCCTATGCTCGACTTTTACGAGCTTTTACCTTTAACGTAATATTTCCATTAGCTTTATTTTAGGATTTTGATATTTACGTGTAAATAAATTCTGTTCCACAAAGTATTAGTTTGTAGATAGCAGAGCAAAATATATTAGTATTATTGCTGTATTGAATTTTGTTTAGTTCACTCGATAAAGTTGTTGGCGGAAGATAAGGCTATAAAATATATAGCAACATTTTCCACAAGCTTTGATTTTGACCAGAAACCCGAATTGTGCAGGATATTACAGTGTGCGCGTGGAAAGATATTGGTTTCGGTTTCGGTTTCGGTTGTTCTCGATATCGGATACGTTTGATCTGTTCTTCGGGAACGTTGACTCGATCTTGTATTAGATATTCAGTGAGAATTTGAGATACAAATAATAATATTGGTTTTGTCGCTAACAGTAAGCCAATAAATTGTATATTTGATAACACTTGTACTGTTTCTGGGATATTTTATTGAGTACTGTTTGAACCAACCGGTTTTCGATTTTACAATATTTAAAGACTTATATACATCACTTATAACAGTCATTTTGTAGAGAAGCAAAGTTTTTTGTTTGCCCTTGCAGGTTAGTAAGTGCTTTTACTAACTTTATAAAAAAGGAGGTTATCAACTCGTCTGTATATTTTTTTTTGTATGTTTTGCATTTACTCCTTTGAATAGCTCATCGATTTAGAGGTGGTCCCATTTAAACTTGATCAAGATTTGATTAGGAAGAAAAGTGGTTTTTCAGTTGTAGAAATGAAATAGAAATTATTTACGGATTTTGTTATTAATACTTGAAAATACGTATTAATGTTTAGTAATAGTAGTAATATTTTTACGTTCATATCCCTGAAGACGTAGGCAGAGGCACTACCAGGGCATCCACGAGTAGCAGGACTCTAAATCCCACTATATATATATAGGCGGCAAGCCTATCGCCAACCGAGCATCCCGGGCAACGTCATTTTTTATTGTATTTTTATTTCTATTTCTTTTCGTTGCCCGACCCGGGATCGGACCCGGGACCGCAAGAAGTCAAGTCCGTCTCCGAACCAGTAGACCACAGAGAGCGAGTTTGTTTAATTTGATGATAAGTAGGTACCTATTGAAAATTGAAGGTCAGGTTGTTTGCTATTTCGTTGAACTCAAATTATGATTTTTAATTTTTGACGTGACAACGTCTTAAATTAGGTTGCGGCTCGGAGTCACTCATGAAAAAGTGTAACGCCCGGTAACGTTACGATGAGTCACCGAACGAGAGAGAGGCCCGCCGGAGCGGCGAATGTCTTGCGTCTCTCTCCCACTCTTTAATAATATTCATATAAATAAATATTCGTTGTCCGATGATGACAATGAATATAAACCGAGAAAAGACGTTGTCGCATAAAATCTTCGCCCGTAAAACCGACTTTACAGGCAACCATTTTTTGTATGTAGTTTTCAAATCCATAAAAGGTTCAATATTACCACGATAATTATTAACACGATGTTATAGTGCGACAAACTTATTCATGTTTAGCGTTATTACTGTTCAGTAAATAGAGCAGCCAGTGTGACATTTAGTGTTTTTAATGGAGGATTTTGCCTCGAAAATAGCGACAGTAATAAAAAATCGTGTTGTATAAGATCCATTTTCGGGGCGCACACTTCGGAAACTTAAATAACACATTGAGGTTGACACACTATAAGTATATGGACCTGAATACCTACGAAAAAGAGTTGCCATTGGCTACTAAATAACTACTAAACTGTAAGGCTGTCCAGACAAAGTAGATTATCGATATCGATACTTTATCTATTAGTGACAATTGATGGTTTAGTTTAGGTAAATAGATAAGAATTATTATTTACCTACTGAATGAAATTGCAACTATCAACTTACTTACTTACTGAGTGCTACTCATTTGGCTAATAAATAGGAAAATGTTATGAAATGAAAGAAAGTCACGAGCATTTTTTTCCATTGTGGTGTGCAATAATGTTTATTCTTTATATAAGTTAACTATTTATATTTATTAAAGGATTCATTATCATTACAAATTGATCAGATTACATTCAAACCACTTTCTTTACTTTAAAGAATTCTTATTACGCTAAACTGTGATTGATATTTTAATAGAGGTGGTATACATTTATATCTTGTCCCAATATTAATTTCTGAGAACGTAAAATAAAATATCGACAATTGTAATAGTACATCACTATAAAATTTAAAACTAAATATAGCGTTCTTGGCAAGCATGAGAACCGTCATGACGTCACTTTAAATCGACGCCAAAATAAGCATAGACAAAAATGTCGCTATCTCTTTCGGAGTACATAATATCAACATTTGTTAAAAAGAGACAAACAGGGTGTTGTTAAGTAATATGTCGATTCCAACGGTATTTATACAACTAAATTTGCTATAGAACATTGTTGCACATCGTTTAATATTCTTATTTCCTATTTCTGTGAAATAATACCTTATGACGTATCACGAAATAGTAGCTTTGTGTCGATTTTGACAGTTGAAGGTAGACGAAATTTTCTTCTAATTTCATGACGTTCATATTATTACGAGGCTTACGTTGTTTGGATTCATACACAATGTCGAGTTCAGTTATGTCACTTTTTTGTAACTTATGTAAAGACAAACTTTAATAAAGATTGATTTATAGTATTACCACGTTTATTTTATCACAATACTATTAGTAATTTTATAAATATTAAATATTGCTTAACTTATTTGGAGAGCTCATAAATGCGGAAAAAGAACATCTACTGGAAAAAAAATCATCTAATTAAACGAAAAATATAGTAATTTTTTACGCTGTATTTTTAGGCAATATATTAATGAATCATTCGCTCGCAATCATTGAATACATAAATTGGCATTATTTATTCGCACAAGCAGCTCGAAATTGTGAAATACCCATGAGGTTTTAACTATTTCATAGTAATTGACCTATATCAAAATGGTTTTAGCATAATCTGTAAAGCAAATTCGAATTTAATTAGTCAATAATTAACGATGTAGGATAAGCACTAATCTATTTATAAAATACTAACTGATGAATTGTCATGTCAAAGTATATATTTTCATACAAACTTTCATCCTCAATTTGGGTTTTTTTATAATATTGGAAGGCAAACAAGCAGACGGATTTGACGGTAAGAAATTCACCCCTCCTAGAGACACCAAAGGTGGTAAAGGTGAGTTGCCAACCTGAGACCGGAATGTTAGGTCTCGAGCAAAAGTAAGTTTACCGGCTACCTTACCCTCCGAACCGGAACACGTCAACGGCAATCACTGACGTTATAACGGCAGGAATAGGTAAGGCGGTGGTACCAATCCTGACGAGTTACTGCGAAACTCTAACTCGAAACTTGTCACGGTGGTAGTGACACCGTTTGGAAGGCAGATGTTCTATTCTGGTGGAATAGATCATCGGCCCGGACCAACACGGGGAAGAATTTGGGTGTATGAATGTTGAGAAATAGCCTGTGTTTGAACTGGGGTCTTTATTATATCAAGTTTGATCAAAATCGGTTTAGCGATTTAGTCATGAAAATGTTATAACAGACAGACAGACTTTCACATTTATAATATTAGTGTTAAATTTTAGATTATTTGTAATTACTGTATGTCCCTTTGGTGTATAGGTAGCTTCGAATAAATGTACTCAACAGATACCATTTCTTTCTCGTGTCTTACGCCCGGTTCCTATATGAAAAAACGAGTCGTTTTGCTTATCTGTACGAATAGTAAAAAATTAGCTACTATCGTTTGTTATCAACTGCTTACTCTCGAAACATTTTGCGTAACTATGAGCAACGCTTCGTCACGTTTAGGCAAAGTACCAATGGTTATACGGATTACGGTTGGTTGATTATAGGAATAGCTTTAAAAGGTATAAAGTGATTTAGGCAGATTAGTGCTGTGAAATTACAAAATCACCTTATGGACCCAATTCGTACCTTTGTACCTTTTAATCCTGGACAACGAATTGAAATCCTTAGAGTACATATGTTCGAAGGTACAGTACTTTCCCCAATACCTGTACTATATTATTATATTATTTTTAGAACTGTGTCTCAATTATTTTAAATGAAATAAATCTGTAGTTCCCTGGGACGTTTTCTAATACAAATGTTTATTTGTTCTGTGAGTTCTGTTTATTTAGGTACCAACGAAAAAAATATAACAATTTTGAGAGAATTTGAACTCTTTGAAAAATGTAAACTACGAATATAATCTAGAACAATGTAGTTATGTATGTATTTTAGTTAATGATACGATTTTGAGTTGTGATAAAAATCAGAAACAGATAAAATGTTGAACAATTTAACTCTGAGTACTTGTAAAACTCATATTTAATTTAATATTTGATTCCATTCTCTATAAGTCTTTATAGGGTTGGCATAACTTTTAAGTAAAAGATATATATATTTTAGTGTAGTTTAGTAATATCTATCACGTACAAAAAGAAAGTTTAATAACCGTTATACATACACTTATTATTATTAAACAATAACATAGAGACATACGAGTACTGGGTTTTGTTGCTAGAAAACCCTGCTGAGTTTTTTTTTCTTTTATAGTAGTAGTTTGTGTGTTACATAAAATTTTAGGATAAATATTTTTGGTAATATTATTAATATTAGCATCAAGCCTAGGGACTCTGTAGATAAAAGTTTGCCGGAAAACTAAAGGTTTCCTGAAAATTCTAGAATATTCTCTCAGCGACTTATCACACGGCAAGCTTCATTTGTTTGCCGAATGCACATATCGATCTATCAATGTCATTCTGGGAATTTTTGTGTGCTGAGTTATAGTGCGTTTGGGTATCTATGCATTTGAGCAATCTTTTTTGCACATATAGCAAAAAATAAAAGGACTCTTACAGAAAACGTTCTAAATTTAAATATTATATCTGGCAAAGTTAATCGCCTGTCCCTTTTTAACTCATTCATATACTTTCAAGTAGACAAATAAGGCTATATATCCAGAAGAATTCAACTGTCGTAATATAACTTTTAGTGCTTTAGTTTTAGGGCCCTAATTTTTCTCGTAGATATGTTAATTACTTCTTTGCTCCGTGCAAACTTAGGCACAGTTCATAAAATCTTACCGATCTGAGCAAAATATTCGTTTCCCGGATTAGTTTAGTTCATAATCCGGGAATTTTGAATGCTTTCATATGATGTAGGTAACATATTCTATAAGTTGTTTTTTTTTTGTGATCACATGTAATATTGTGATTTGATGTAAATTGATACATTTTATAAGATAATTACGTGAAAAGTTACGATATACGGTACCACAGTAGCTACCTTATATAAGTATATGTTGCTATATGTATTCTTATATTACAGATATATTAGTATAAATGTATATGCTCTATAACACCTGTGCTATAGCTAAACAAATACATTTTCCCTTTTAACCTATAAGTTTCTGGCAGAGATCGTTGTATATCGACATAACCACATTTGTATACATTATATTACACGTTATAATTATACCAGTAACTGATATAATTTTTGTATGCATTATAATGTGTATTCACTCATTTATTAATTCATTCAGAACCCTACTAATAGGGATTTTCTCTAGCTGCTTTTATCGTTTACTACTTTCGACAGACTAAAAATCTCGTCTAGTTTTAATCTGAGTAGGTTGAATATATTTAGTAAAAAATTCCTACCGTAACCTATTATTAAGAAATATACAGTTTTTTATTTATTCATTTTATTTTGTAAACTACCTAGCATACAAAATAAAATGAGACACTCAAAATAAAGATTAAATAACTCTTGCAAGTAAATCAGTAATTAGGTATCAAATAATGATATTTTGAATAATCATTGCATTTAAATATCATAAATTCTTTATTATCCGGGGTCTAAATTGTACAAGTGACACTTTGAATCCGGGTAAAGTGTGTCTCAAAAGTGTTTTATTTATTATGTTTTCACACCAGAAAGGTAAATTTATAATTATAATTTCTATTTCTTTATTGTCCTAGGTCAAAATTGTACTAGTGTTATTTAAAGCCTGATAAAGAGAGTATGAACAGTGTTTTAAATAAGGATGTTTTCACACTAAATTTGAATATTATAAACAAGAGAATTTCAAGTGAAAAAAAGACTACGCTGTTTCAGAAATTGAAATCTAAAAACGCACCCTTTTGATCATCCTCGATAATTTTTCACCATGCTCATATGGTATTATGGCTTTGTCCTTAGGATCACAGTCGATGATTTTGGTGTTGTTAGCATTAGTGTTGCGCCTGGTGGTCGCTCGTAGGAAATCCGGTTTCTTCCGGAGAAGCCGAAGTATTGAATCAACCAGGACATGCACCGTGTCGAACATAAATGCTGCTTGAGCCTGTAAGAAAAGTATAACTTAAATATATACAAATGAATACCTGGTCGCATGGTGATTGGAACAGATGGACCAATTTTGTTTTTTTTGTTGTATTGGTTATTACCAGGAAAGGGTTGTTTTGAAAAGGAAATGGAAAAAACAATGCTGCAATCCATACAAACAAGGAGCAGTTTTACCCTCCAATCCACCTCGGAATCATTATCTATCTTTCTGAAAAATCCATCAAAACTGGTGTTCTATTGCCCGAGGAATCTCGTAACAAACATACAAAAAACATACAGTCGAATCGAGAACTCTCTCCTTTCTTGGAATTTGTTAAAAATAGATAAAATATCAATGATTTCGTTTACAGAAGACATCAGGTTATAGTCTCCTGTGCAGTAGCTCCTCGAATCCAGCAGCTTGTAGTTCTCACCATTGTTGTGTTCCGTGACGGAGTACTTAATTGGTAGAATTAGACACTTTGCCTAAGATCTCAACAAGTAGGACTACTATTGAATCTCAATTTCATAAAAATTGGAAATTGAAATAGGACTTGTGTTGCTTTTTAATAGCATTTAATTATAAAAATTTCAACGAATTTGGTTTACTAAACAATTGTTTATTATTAAATAAATGCTAACAATTTGCTAGTATTATGTTCGTGAGTACAAAATGACACAAGTCCCATTCCAATTTCCAATTTGCAATAAATCGAGATTCAATCGTAACCCTATTTTATTTTCTAATAGCCAGTATTAAAAACCTATCTTCAGACAAAGACAGGCCTTCTAGAGTTTTGTTGCTAACACATTTTTGTTAATTATTGAAAAATGACAGCGTTTACTTTTCAACTGATCTGAAATAGCACGATCTCTTATCTAAGATACGTATATTAATATTGGCCCTATGTCAATATGCCTACTACAGCTATTGATGTACTAATCGGAGAGGGATACCGTATAATATACTACCACATAATAAAGAAATTTTTGCTTTGCGGGACTTTGGGCCCAGAGCCATAGATCATTTAAATCACGACAGATGTCTTTAAGTTTGTTTTATTGGCGTACTAGCTGACCCGGCGAACTTTGTATTACTTGACATTAACAGCTACTAACAGTATGTATGGATTAAAGCATGGCTTTTTCATTTTTTCTTGCAATTTCTCCGGTTTAGTCTGCATTTGCGTGTTGTGTGAAACCTCGAACTACGGATTCATTTATATGTATAGACTAGCTAACCCGGTAGATGTTACTCTGTTTTTTTATTGTGATTTTAGTAAAAAAAAAGTGGGAGTTATTAACTCTTTTCACTTAGGGGTATGAAAAATAAATGTTGGCTGATTCTCAGACCTTCTCAATATGCTCACAAAATTGCATGAAAATCGGTCAAGCCGTTTTTCGGAGGAGTACGGGAAAGAACATTGTGACACGAGAATTTTATGTATTAGACAATATTATTACTTCTATGTAACATAGCAATACAGATGTAGCAAACGAGTGTGGTCACAATATATTACATATATTTAATGAAATTTATTGAAATGTAAATGTTTTATTAAAGTCGCTTAAACCGTATTGTTCAATAAAAAGTATAAAAATTAAAAAACATGGCGAGGTAAACGTTATTCAAATGAGAGCAAAGGTAGGTTCCACTGGAGCATGTTTATTTAGAATTGTAGCAAATGATTTTATTCTCAAAGTTAAAATGGTCCGGCCTCGTCCCCTTGGCATTATAATATTTAATTAAGTACCTTCAAAGTTTTGTAAACAACACGAAATTACTTAAAACCAGATTATCGCTGAGTTGCTTAGTTTTGTACCTCCCTTGAGATTTGTTGGTAACGATATTGAAACTTCAGTATTTTCAGATATTCAGGTAATTTTAAATCGACTTTGTTAAGTAAATGTTTGATTTAACAATTTGTTTTAATTAGAGAATTTTGTTGTAAAAACTAATTGTTCGAAATAAGTAAGTAAACTTACCATCAAAAGTGCGTGGACGTTCAACTATCACAAATAAAAGTAGTAACGTCCGACGCTATAAACCACACGACAGTACTAAAATGATTTATAAAAAAGGCCATCTAGCAATTTATATGTAAATCTTTTGTAATTGATCGATTGTTTTTGTTCGAACCATTGACTATTAAAAGATATCAATAAATACGTTTAGATGGAGTAAATCATGTTATTTTTATTAGACTAATTAAAATGATGTTAACTACATTTTAAAGTGTAGCGTCAAAGTGTGTTACGAGTATAATGTAGCTCCGGAAGTTATCTCGTAAAGTATTGAAATTTACAATATATTTCTGGGTTCATTACATATTAAAATGTTTATTAATTTATGTGCTAGTATTGTTCTTTAAGCGAAATTATAAACTGAGTGTGAACAACACATTAAGATCGTAATGTTGCTCACATGACAGTAACGATGACAAAAAATTAAATTATTTTTATCGCAATTTTCAAGTTTGATTTAAAGAAAGGAGCTGCTCTGGCGAACTTCGTTCCACCCGTTAACTTTGTTTGGTAAATTAAAAAAAAAGTACTTTCACGCCCATATCTCCGAAGAGGTAGGCAGAGGCACAACCAGGGCACCCACAACTAGTCAAAGATACTAAGTCCCACAATGTGATAGGTGGCAAGCTTAATCAGGCTCATATCGAAACCCGAGTAACATTTTTTTTGTGAGAAAGTGAGAAAATGTGAAAAATCACATTTTTTATTCAACCCGGTTACAGAACCCGGGACCTCATGAAGTTAACAACTGGACCGCTAGACTACAGAGGCGACAAAGCTGTCTCTAAGGAAAGCATAGTGTTTTTTCTGCAACAGAACCCAAATCAACACGGAAGAAAAAGCTTGCATACATGATTTAAAGTCCTTGACATGAGATAGCGTCGTATCAGTTTAAACTAAGTATAGTGTCTATTATCTTCCCATCTTACAAAGAGATCAAACTGCCCCTTTTGCTATTTTTGTATAAATGTGCTATAAAATTTAAGCGAAATAAATATGGCACTACTCTATAACTATAATTGGCCTCCATTACGTACCGTACTGAATGATGTTTATTTTAAGTTGATTCGCTCTTGATTATTCACATGTGTGCTCGAATGGAGGATTGCATAATATTTTTATGTTTGTTTTTTAAAAAAGAAATATCTAGATGGTATATCTATAAAATTTGAAATGATTCCTAGCTAGACCGATTTATCCCTCCCGAAACCCCCTATATACTAAATTTCATGAAAATTGTTGGAGCAGATTCCGAGATTCCAATTATATATATACAAGAATTGCTCATTTAAAGGTATAAGATAGAGTATAATATAAAATAGAATGTAATTAATTATTTAATTTTTTCACTTGACGGAAGTTGCCTCGTCTTGTCCTATCTATGAATACTGTTTTTTTTTCGTATAAACCTTCTCCTGACAAATAAAAATATACAAACACAACAAATACTGGAAGACAAAACAAAATTATAAAAAAAAAAAAAATATCTCTGGACAAATTATAGTGGGATTAAAAGGAAGTCCCCTTCTGGGATAGGCAGAGAATATCGAGTGGCAAACATGACGATCCTGATAAACCTGTTTTCCTTCCTTTACATTCATTATCCTTTTTATGCAAACACACCTGTTTTGGAAACACTTGTCACCACTCTCGGTTAATATCCTAGCAATCTGATAGACAAAATATGTCAACCTTGGTCTCCCCTTGTATTTATATCCATCCACATTCGCATTGTATATCTGTGTTGTCAATCTTTTATCTGTCATTCTTTCCACATGACCGAACCAGTAGAGCATGCCCTTTCGCATTTTAACACCAATACTTCATTTCAAACCCACTCTTTCTCGGATCTCATTCTTATAAATCAGGATAGCAAAAGTTACAATACAAAAAATCTGTCCGCTACCGCACCGCTTTCATTTCGACCGCATTTATCATACTCTCATACTTTTTTTTGTCGTACATAACTCTATCTTCCATACAACAATGTTAGGACAAGAACAGAGTTATATAAATTAAGTCCAGCACCTGAATCGAAACTAGAATACACACAGGATTACAAAAAGTGAAAAGTCCCCCGTGTTGGTCCGGGCTCCTTTGCAGAATAGACCATCTGCCTTCGTTGCCAGGTAGCTCGTAAAGGCGAGCATAGGTTTACCGTCACTAACACCGTGACATCTGACTAGGTGGTAGAGTTTCGCAGCGACTCGCCCATATTGGTACCACCGCCTTACCTATTCCTGCCGCCATAAAGTCATGACGTGTTCGGGTTCGGAGGGTAAGGTAGCCGGTAAACTTACTTTTGCTCGCGGTCTAACATCCCGACCTCCGGTTGGCAACGCACCATTACCACCTTTGGTGTCTCTAGGCGGCGTGAATTTCTTACCATCAGGAAATCCGTCTACTTGTTTGCCTTCCCATATCATAAAAAAAGTGAGTCTAGCACCTGAACTAAAAACTCACTTTGAAATAATTTACTATTTCCACTATTAATACTATTCCCTGTATACGTTCTTCTTTGTTGTGATAGCTTAATAAACATTATGAATACCTAGACCCTGAAATACAGCAACTGATTCATCACACAAGTGCTTGCCACTGTCGGAAATCGAATCAGAGCCTTGCGGTTAGTGTACGTAAACGTGAACGTAAACGAAAAATGAAACGATCAAAAACAAACTTAATATGGTAATAAAGCAGCCTGTAGCTATAATTTGTCTCAATTACGTATCGTGTTGCAAGAAAATTGTTGGAAATTGATCCGCTCTTGATAGCTGGGCCTTTACTATGAGTTGCTATCTATATTTAAAAAAAAATTGTGTGTGTACTTATGTACACGCGTTAGAAGTTATACTTCTTCGGCGTAATAAAATAAAAATCTTTTTAAAAATTTTATCTTTTGCCTTAATTTACATTTGTAGACAAAATGAGACTTACCATAGAAATAAAAAAATATTGTGAATACAGTTGTCAGTTCTCACGCAAACATACGTAGATGTCTTTACTTTTACTTTGTTGGTACATTTTTTTGAAAAACTAAAATGTTATCTATAGCTAACTTCATCATGTCGGTTTTTCGTTTTGGTGTGCGCGCGCATAGTAAAAATTTACCCTCATCATTTTTTACTAAAGCGCCAAAAGTATAACTTTAAAAATCAATGCCATTTTCGTTGTAATTTTATAACTCAAGAACGGGCTCACCTATTCGAACCAAATGTTAAGGGTTTGTTCAGACTATTTGGTAGATGGTTTATGTGAAGTTTGCATAAAATCGGTCCAGCGGTTCTTCATTTATCACATTTTTTGTAACAAATATATTGAATAAATGGCGGATTTGTTAATGGGTATTTTTCAGTCAAATTGAAACTTTTTTCAGTTGTTGTGTTTTGTTAAATAATAGTTAAATTCATGCGGTCATATACGTAGCGAAGCACGTACCGGGCCGCTAGTATTCGGTAATTTAAGTATCGAAATCTTCGTTGGTCAGAAATGTAGGTTTCTTAGTTATATGTGTCTGTGTGTCTGTCATCCTGAGTCAAAACTTTTGAACGGGAAGATCGATCCTTTAAAAACATTTCATGTAAAATGTAGCCAAGACGACCATATAAGGTTTGCTTCGTGAAAAAGATGTCAGATCTCACGTGGAGCCAAGCTTCTGAATCTGAATCGATCGACCCTAACTTCACAAACTGTATATCAGTAAAAGTGTATGGCTTCACCTTTTTGCTACGGTTGTGGAGATGATACGATAATAATAAGATAATCAGCTTCTGAACTAAGTAACGAAACAGTCATGCTTGCGCTTCGCCAGGCTTGTCTTGGCGGGGGCACCACCGTGCTTCCAGATTTCAATGCGGGTTTTTTTTAAGTTGACGTGAAAGGTGGTTTATGACTAAATGACATTTATGTTAAGCAGAGGTTTTAAATTTTAGTATTCTTTCCGCTTGCGAGTTTGAAATTAAATTGCAAAAAAAAAACGAATATTTACATTCGATGTATATAAATGATAAACGGAATGTTATAATGTACATAATTTCTTAAAAACGAATAATGCAAGTTCATATATTTTTTAAAAGCTATGATTGTACTTCACTGTTGAGTTATGTCTGTTTTGGAAATAAGGTTTTTAACCAACGAAGTAAAATGAAGAGAAAACTTAAAAGGTTTTTTTTATAGAAGAAGAGGCAAACGAGCAAGTAGGTAATCTGATGGAAAGTGATCACCTCCGCCCACGGACATCCGCAACACCAGGAGTATCACAGATGCGTTGCCGACCTTAAAACCTTTTGGCTGTCAATTTGACGTGTATTTGATGTGCCATGTGTAACTTTTTAGTTTAGACTGATCTTAGTTTCAGACTAGTCAGATTTTTGAATTTATTTTATTGAATAGAACATAGAGACGCGAAGGTAAGTAAAAACGTACTTCAATATAAATTTCATTGCAATAGGTTCAGCGCTTTTTAAATAATATTTAATAGCACTTGTGTTTTTGTTTGCTTAGATACACAGAAGTGTATTAATTATTAAAAATAACTTAGTGTCGCTTATCAGATATTGATTGAATTTGAATGGGATTACTGCTTTTCCTTTTAATCGACCTTTAAATAAAAAAAACATTAACATACATACATACATACATACATACATACATACATATCTTCACGCCAAGTCCCTTACAGGCTAGGCAGAGAGTATCGAGTGCCAGACCTCACGATCCTGACAAACCTGTCTTGCTTCCTTTACATTCATTACCCTTTTCATACAAACACGCCGGTTTCGGAGACTCTTGACACCACCCTCGGATAATATCCGATTGATCTGATCGTGAAATGTCAGCAAAAAACATTAAATCACATTAATTATTAACCAAGTAAAGTTTAAACCCAAAAACGAAGTGACTATACAAAAACCTTCTTAGTGAAATGGGTTAAAAATACAACAAAATGTTTTAGGTGCTGAAAACAAAGGTCTAAAAAGGTAACTTTATTAGTGGTGTGTATATTTTACCCTCCCTTTACTGTCAAAACATTTTTGTTCTTTTTTCCTTATTTTAATTTAAACAGAGAGTCTCTTTATTTTCCTGCCCGTGGCACTTTCGTTTTAACTGGCTATTTCTTCGGTTTCATCTGTATTTGGGTATGTAGAAAAACCATCTCGATCACCTCAGATTTCGAAAGAAAAAAGTCCGAATCGTCATCCGTTTAAGTGTTATGACTTTATTTGTTATGATAAGGCTTACCGTCACTGACACCGTGACATCTGACTAGGTGGTAGAGTTTCCCAGCGACTCACCCAGATTGGTACTACCGCCTTAACTATTCCTGCCGTTATAACGTCATGACGTGTTCCGGTTTGGCGGTTAAGGTAGCCGGTAAACTTACTTTTGCTCGAGGCCTAACATCCCGGCCTCAGGTTGGCAACGCACCATTACCACCTTCGGTGTCTCTAGGCAGCGTGAATTTCGTACCATCAGGAAATCCGTATGTTTGCTTGCCTTCCAATATCATAAAAAAATGACACAACAGACACGTCAAACTTATATCACCCTTATTTTCCATCGGGTGTTAAAATGGGCTAGTAGCATGGATCATCTGACTTCCCCTTCAGCTACCATGCATGGTCGATGTAAAAATTAATTCTGTATGGTATAAGCAGGGTCTAATAGGTGACCGTACAAAATGGTTTTTGTAGAACTAGAATATTACTGAATATTTCCTTTTAAAATAACATTAATATTTTAGATTAAAATTATCTTGAAGGTTATTTATGCCTGTTGAAGTTATACTTCTTTTGGCGTGTTAGGAAAAAATGATGAGGGTAAATTTTTACGATGCGCGCGCACACCGTCACGAAAAACCGACATGATGAAGTTAGCTATAGATAACATTTTAGTTTTTCAAAAAAAGGTACCAAAAGTATATAAGTACACACACAATTTTTTTAAAAAATACAAATGGTTTTTGTTTATAAACATGGTTTTGTGAAAACACAAATAATTATATTTATTAACCTACGATTATTAACGCTTTACAAAGCATTTTAATTTTGTATTAGTTTGTTTCAAAAACTCACGTTCCGATTTTCCAGTGGAACTTGTATAAATCGGTAATAGATTTTGTTAACTTTTTTCAATAATGGCACGACACTATTTATGAATCGCAAAAAAAAACTTACAACATTGCTTTGTCTTTGAGATTAAAAAACAGGCATATAGTAACCCGTAAATAAAGGTTTCGTGGTTATCGAGTTTGCAAAATAAGTCCACTAAAGCGATCGAATGAAAGCTTTTCTTACGAAAGCTGCTTCAACGGTTTGGGAGATGAATGACGTCCATAGAAAAGCTATGAGGCTTTAAAATGCTTATAGAAAAGTGAATGACAGCTATCCGGTTTTATAATATTTTGTATTCAACCATTTTGCAAAAATAATTAGCTCATGTTTTTTAGTCTATACGTTACAAATTTCATTCAAATCGGTTGTGCGGTTTTGTCGTTAAAGAACAACGGTCAGGCAGACAGACTTTCGTATTAATAACATTAGCCTTGGTTATAGTATTTGTCTGGCTTATAATATTAGTCTGGGTTATATCTAATATTAGTATGGTTTATTATTTTAAATAAGAAGAAGAAGAAGAGGAAAGAAAATAATTTATTTGCGGAATGTGTGTAAATGAGATGTTACAAAAATATTTAAGTATATCAACATATTCCCCCCGGACTACCGAACAG
>NJDD01003117.1:0-22638 GCA_002245505.1 Calephelis nemesis
AAACATGTCATGTCACGGTAACAGCCAAGGAGGTTTTTATTATTATTATTATTATACTGATTTAGTAACATTACACAATATCCCTACTTCAAAGGTAAATTTCGCTTCGCAATTGAAGTATTACTAAGTCGGGCACAAAAATTTACACCGACTCACGGCGCATTTTTTTTTAATATGCTTCTTTTTATCTTAGATAATTACGACAAACGTACTCGCTACTTTGTCCGCGAATGATAACGACACAAGTATGTGCATCTTTTTTTATGATATTGGAAGTCAAACAAGCAGATGGATTTCCCAATTTGAAGAATTTCCTAATTTAAAAAAATCACGGCGCCTAAAAACACCAAAGATATTAATGATGCATTGCCAACCTGAGGCTGGGATGTTGGCATTAAGGAAAAGTAAGTTTACCTGCTACCTTACCCTCCGGTCGTAAACACGTCAACGGCAAGTACTGACGTTATGACGGTGGGTATATAATAGGTAAGGTGGTGGGGCCTATCCGGGCGAGACGCTGCGAAACTACCACCTGTTCAGATGACACGGTGTTACTGAGAGTAAGACTGTGTTCGCTTTTTACGAGCCGCCTGACAGGAAGATAGATGGTCTATTCTGCAATGGACTCCGGACCATTATTTAATATTATCTGCTTACCGTTGTTGTCTCTTATTATCACCGTTTTAGCGGAAAGTTGAATTTATTTAATTATCTCAGTTAAATAATATTTCTTTGAATTTCCGAAAAATTATGTATAATTTTATGAATCATTAAAAGCATACTTACTTTTATTTTCATTCCCTTTGACTTCAGTTGGTATTACAGCTGACTTCTTACCAGGACAACACAATGTAATTGTTTGTTCAGCACTTAAAAAATCTCTGGCATAATCACATACCAGTTTACCAGTACCATAACCTGTAAGAACATATAATTGTTTTAATTACATACTGTATCATGACGTTAAATATATTTGAAAATAAAATCAGGAATATGATATCAATTTTGAATTATTGGTAATTATTTTTTGAAGTGAAAACTTGTTTAGGCGTGTTGAGCGTTTTGGTAGAGGGTAAAATCCTCGGTTCGCGTCACCGACATGCTAATGATAATAATAGTATATCTATAGCTATGGAGAGCCAGACTAGCGCACGCGCAGTAGCCTGTGTACACGTATACACTAATACATCGACTATTTCTGACTGACAAGATAATTGTATATTAATTATTTTTTCAACCACTTTGTATTTAAATTTTGTTCATGATTTGTTTAAATAAATAAAACATAAAAAAATTCATATAATTTTTGCATATAGTTTAATTACTCTCAACTTAATAGTTCTGTTTTCACTTCTAGCGGCAGTCCCACGACTGCTACTGTTTTTTTTTCTTTTGTTTTGTGTTTAAAATAAGTATTTTCAGAAAATATTGTTTTTAATTATTTTAAGTATTTAACTAAATTTCCCTTAGTGTTAGTTTGAATGCTGTCTGTAGCTGTTATACATAGCATACATTTTAAGTTAAAACAATTAAATAAAAAACGTTCTCCTAAATAATTTCCTGAGATTTCATTTCAGTATCATAGAACGGTCGGTTACAGTTTTTCAAATTTCGAGAAAAGATCCTCTCCATCTAACTATACTTTATAGATTGGGGATGGAAAAAAAACAATTACTATCGGTCAAAAATGTATCGGGAGTGGATTATTTGTTTATGATTCCAATTTTTTGGTATTTTTTCTGTTGTTATTATTCTCATTTAAATGTTGACATTATTTATATTAAATACAGTGCAATTTTAAAATTATTTCGTATTTGATGTGTATTGCAAATTTTATAATAGACAAAAACATCGAACGAATAGTTTGTCTTCAACTTTTGCTCCTCCAATGGAATTTCGTGTTCAGAGTCAATGAATATATTACAATAGGCTTACAGTAAATAAATTTTATCAAAAACTCGTTCACTTTAGTGGTCTAAAGCTTTCAAAAGCTGTCAAAATACGATGGAAGATTTGCCTCGCTTTCGTAGGCCATCAATATCTACAACTGAAGTTAATATCGCAAAAGTGAAAAAAACAGTGACTGAAAATCCTCTTTCAACTTTGAAAGATATTGATAGAGAGAGAGAGATCCGCCTTGACACAGTGGAAAGTTTTGTGCGTTGTGCGTAGATATTAAAGAACTAGAAAACACAGAAGACATATTTTTATAATTTTAGAAATTTAAATAAAGAACAGTTTTTACAACAAGACTGCATAGAAAGAACTTATAAAAAAATTAAAAGCATAAAAATATTGTTTTTTCGATAAGTATATAGTTACAGAAACACATTATGGTACCTACATAAAAAAAGGGTATGTCTTAATTTTTTATGATGTTGAACGGCAAACACGCAGACGCTAATGGTAAGAAATGCTCGCCACCTAGAGACACCAAATATGGTAATAGTGTGTTGCCAACCTAACGCTGCGATGTCAGGCCCCGAGCAAAAGTAACTAGCCGAAGACAGTAAGTCCCACAATGTGATAGGAGCAAACCTATCGCTAACCTGGCACATATGCAATCCTGAGCAACTTTGTTTTATTAGAAAGCTGCAAAAAACACGTTTTCTTTCTGTTGCCTGACCTGGGAATCGAACCCGTGACCTCATGAAGTCAAATTCAATACCTGGGCCGTTAGATCACAGAGACGATTGTAATGATATTTTTTTGTATTAAATTATCAAAGATGTTTATGTAGTGACGCACATAATAAGTGAAATGAGTACTATACTTACCAATTATATAATTTGGGGTTATTCCAGCAGTCTTTAATATGGCCGTTAATCCTACTTGAATACATATAGAAGTTAATGATTTTAAATGGCCGTCATCTTCTTTAAAAGCACTGTCAGTTATTGACTTTACTAAGTCAATTCCTGTAGTTTCCAGAACGTTGGCACACCTAAATATGTAAAAATGTGTTTTTAATAGTAAGTGTATTTTGCTTAATTTTATTACTCTTCTCTTTTCTCTTTATTATTCCTAATAGAAAATTGAGCCTCAATTCATCTCCTCAAAAATAAAAAGGTAATAAAACAGTGGGAATTATGAATACTAATTACTAAATACTAACCGGTGGTTGAGTTTCCTTGTAAATCATTTTAAAGAGTACTATCATTACCTATCAAAAAAGTTTTCTATCATGGATATGGTCTTTCCTGATTAAGTTTTATCAGGCATGCTAATAGAGATAATGTGCCTAACTTGAAAGTTTCAAATAATATTTTTGATGATTTTATTGAATTTTGTGTCCCTTGTATACCATTCTACTTGTATTAATTGCAATGTTTTAATTTATTGCTTAAGAAAAAATACTCATTTCTGTAATTACTTATATTTCTCTGGTATTGTCTGTTATTTTGTATATTTGAAGACTGTTTAAGAGTTAGTGTATCAATCTGTCAGTTGCAATTTATTAAAACCTTTAGATATACGGATAATTAACATTCATATTATTAAAAGAAAATCCTGTTATTAACGTTTTTGAATATTTGGAATCTTAAATGAATGTATTTTTATTGAAACTTCTTTAACATAGCAGTCTTCAAATTTCTTAGCAAATACTAAAATTAATATACTGTACTTCATAAAACTAATAACATAAAGTAATAAATTTAAATGAAAATATTATAAGGCAATATCTGGAATATATCGTTGCTGGTTTGAACATTTCATGCGCAGATCAAAATAATAAATAGAGAACCGATGCCTTGACTTAGGTGTCAATAACAAAATCTTGAGGAAGAAACGTTGAGTCGACGTCACAAAAGTCAAGGGCTACGTTCACACATATGCGCTTTCATCTTCATTTTATTTGACGATTTTCAGTCTGTTTGAAGACAAATGCACTAAAATTTGAAATTAAATTTGAAAACTAAACCACATTTATCTTATAATCTACATCAAAACGATGGTCTCCAAAAGCTCATAATATAACTAAACAATGTACTATTTAAAAACACAAGAAAGCCTAGATCCACTTTCGAAATCGTTAATTTTTTATATTAAGTTTGCGATTAGTTCTACAATGCTTGATATGTTCAACTGTTTGCAATAAATTTAAAACCTTAAACCTATAAATTTTATTTTATGCTGTTTTGTTAATAAAACTATCGAAGTATTACACGCGAACCCAAATTCGATGGATCAGAATTCGCCAGAGGCATGCGCTGTGGTACGTTCTACTGATACCAGGATTTGAACATGCTATTTAGATATGTGCCACGGTTGTGTAGGCGTGCGATATATAATTTGTAAAGACGAAAGATGACAGGGAAAACGCACTGGTGTAGACATAACCATTTAGAAATACGATAATATTTTCTTATTATACTGTACTGTAACGCAAATGTATGGGAAAGTAAGAGAGGCCAACTCTGGTTCTCGCTGTGACTAATGCTAAAATTATGATAATGTTGTTTTTTTGGAAAAATAATTGTAAACCGAAAGAAATACCTTTGTAGGACTTCTTTGAACACTGGAATTTTCATTAAAAGATGTTTATTAAGTAATTGTGACACATTATCTGAATATAGAAAACATATTGGTCGAGGTTGATTACTTTTGTTCACAAAATGTATTTCACGATGCATCGATAAAGCTTTCATCTGTGTTGATTCTGAAACATAATAAATAGGTACCTATATAGCATGAAAGGGGTTGGTGTATATGTATGTATAAATGAAATTATTACAATAAATTACTTCCTAAGTAAGTAAAATACTTACTAAGTAAAATAAATCCTTTATAAGCATGACCTTCAATGTTTTTTGAATATGCGCCATGCCAAAGACGTATTTCGTCAATGTCAACTGTCCTAGATTCTAAGTCGTCGAAAATTTTTGTAACAGCTGCTTTAGTTCTGCCAGATATGCAAACAAGTCGAGGTAAATCGTCATTAGGTAGTCCGTTATTGATCTAAAACGCAGTTTAATTGGAGTAGTTACCTTAGAATATTAACTATCTTATTGTATTTAAATTATTTCAATTATGATAAATAACTTAAAACACTGAAAAGCAATTGAATAAACAAAATATTTACTAGTTCTTTCGAAACAGATATCCTCGCTGCTATTGCATAATGATATAGATTAAGTGAATATAAACAAACATCTTTGCACAAAATATGCAAATTGGTCATACCCCAAAATAAACAATTTTTTTAAATAATTTTATTTGCTTGTGCTAAATGTATTTATATAGGAATACTGATAAAGATACCGGAATAAATGTAACAAACTCTAACTCTAATCTCGTAAGAGTGGACGTGTACGAAAGAAACGAGGGTCTTTTACAAGAAATAAGTGGTTTTCATACCTTATTAAGAATAGAAAGCAAAAGCGAACGGCGTATTGAAAAGTTGATTGTGTCGAAACTATGGCAATTTTCTTAAATGAGAGATAGATCATTAAGATCCTTGGAAGGTTAATCTCATAAATTGTAATGTAAAGCTAACCAGTGTCCAAAAAATGGCATCTATAACAATATGCCCTGTATTTTTTATTGTTTATAAACAAGCCCGATGCGTTACTGTCGATAGATCTTTACAGTATATGACCACGATTCCTATCAGAAAGTAGTTTATAAAAATATCGACGCACACAAGTACCACTGATTGGTCTACGTGCGTTAAGTTTTTTTCTGATTCATAAAGTCAATGAAATTACCTTTTCTCGTGCATATCTTTTTAATAATACGTGTCCATTTGCTCCACCAAAACCAAAACTACTGAAAGCAGCTAACGATCCATTCCAAGGCAACTTCTCTGTTACAACTTTCACTCGTCCTTCATAAAGTGCCTTTATTGATTTGCATGGTGTTTCAAAATGAATGTTTGGTGGAATGTAACCAGAATGAAAAGCAATACACAGCTGAAATAAAAATGAGAGTTGTAATTTTAAAATATTTATTATTAACTGACTGGGCAAATTTTGATTAGTTGGAACTCGAGAGATTATTGACGTGAAGATTAACGGCCAATATTAATAATCTATCTAAGATCAGAGATAGAGTTATTTTTGGATTAGTGATCCAGCAATAATTGTTATTTTTCAGCAAATAACAGCAACATCTTAGCAACAAATCTTTATTAGGCCTATCTTTATCCGTAGACATGTTATTGATATTGGTCGTAAGACATGTTCGCTTAAATGTATCTCTACATTCCAGATCATAAGCTATTTATTTATGTGACAATCTTTGAAGGACATATTTAAAAAAGTGAATAAAATTGAGCTGCGCGGTAATGAACTAAAGCCAAATTGTCATTTTTATTTTTATGCCTCTCTCATTAGACTTCCTTTAGTGAGCGGAGTTAAAAATGTCCTTCAATCTTTTTGAACAAAAAGTACCTAACAGCTGAATTTTAAAATTAACAGACGTGAATCACGGTTATGATTAAGACAAACAGAGAAAAAATATTGTAATGCTTAAATTATGTTTAAAGTTTCCTTTTTGGTCAGAAGCACCTTTTTTTAACTATCTTCACTTATTAATTCATTGTTCTACAGTTTTAGTACTATTATTAACAAACAAATACTGCAATGGGAGTGAATATACCAGTTTTAACAAATATGGAATAAAAAATAAAAAAAATGTCTTGACAAATTTAACTGGTAGCTCTGATGTAGAACACGCTTCTCACTTGCAATTCAAAATTTGCAAAATTTCACAATAGCAAGACGTGACACAATATTTCACAGCATCACTTCAGGTCAACCGGTGCCTCCGGTCGAAAACGCGCTACATATAGTTGATGAACTATCGATATCGGTTCACCGTATAAATTTTTTTAAATAAAATTTGTAAATAATTTTGTATTCTACAATATTGATACTAAATACAAATAGCAAAAACCCCATAGGAAATGAGATATTTCCAAAAAAAACGCAATAAAGCGATTTTTGTGACCTTTGACTTTGAAATTTAATAGTTACTTACACCTACCATATGCAGGTTTTGAGACAACTTTTAGCATGTCAATATACAAGTATTTACAGACTAACAGCTGGGTATCTCGAATTCCGAGGCGAACTTACTATAATGACTGGACCAAGATCCATTATTCTTTTGCAGACTATTTCAACATTTTTGGGGCAAATTTATAGGATATAAATTTAATCTTTTGACGAAAATATTGGTTCGTCAACACAATAGTACAAAATAATCATTTGATTATCATCCATATTAAAAATAGTCATAACCCATTTACAATTATTTTTAACTTTGTTTAAGTACCATACTCAATTACATTATACAACTCTTCACGCTTTCACTATTCGTTACCGTGTAAAAGAGTATCTGGTGCCAACTATCTATCTAGTAAATGCAAACACGTAAGTTCTTTTCATGCAAACACGTAAGTTCAAACATCTCTTGACAACGCCATTGCATAACACTTAACCAAATTGGTCATAAAATGTCAACTAACTCTCACTGGGTATCTTTATTTATCCAGATTTTCATTTTATACATCTGTTTTGTCAACCTATCTTCTTTACACATCACCGAAACAAGGGATTATGACCTTTCTGATTTTTTATCGCAACTCTTTATTTCAATCTCAATTTTTCTCTCATCTCAAAATTGCAAAATATCGGTAAGAAGATTTAAAGCCCTCATTACAACGGTATTTGTAACACTTTTATGCCAATATAACTCCAGCTTTCATAAAGTATGTTGGTATAGGTAAAAAATAGCATGTATCTAATATTACTACTCTAACACTAACACTATGACACAAAATTCACTTCAAAGAAGCCTACCTACCAGTAGGTACATGCAGAAAATTCCTCGAACATACTCTCCTTTCTACATTCGAGGTTTGTACATCATTTTTTTCTCTCATTTCTATAATCTCTATCAATTTATACGGTTTCCCTTGTTTCAGATATACATCATGCACTATAACTTACATTTGTTCTGGCTACATCTCTTTAAAATTCTTTGATTTTTGTACTACATCTCTTTAAAATACTTTCGGTTTATATTTACAACTGGTTGTGTATATTAACACCAACGTTTGTGTTTTTCTTATACCTAACTAAAGGGGATACATAAAATAAACGAATAACGAAGCCCAAAGTTTGTGGATAGTGTAGAACCCAAATTGCAGTATCATCTACATATCACATGTAGTTTACCATTTGATAATCCAATATCGTTCTCACATAAAATCAATCTAGATATGAAGTTAATAACGTTTGTTAACGTCATATACTGACAATTAAATACACATCCTTGTTTGGCGCCTATATCTAACTAATCAAAAATGAAACCAAGATGATATACATATAACACCCGCACATATACTCAACATTCTAAACACATATATCACACAGCATGTAGCTTTTCCATAGCCCTGCAAAATATCCCAAAATTTCTTACAACTGTATCAAAGGCTTCAAACCCTCTGGCTAAAAGTCATAACGTTATTATAAACTACTCTAAAACTTTAGTAGAATTTCAGTGCTTAGTTTTCAAAAATATTAGCATTCAAGTAACAATTGCATTTCCTAATTTAAAAAAAGTCTGTTTAAAAAATAAATCACAAAATACTGATGACACACTTTTTTTTGAAAATGACATTATTTAAAATTTGCATTTGTTTTTAAATAGTAACAAGTAACACTTGTAGCTTCCAAACCAAGGTCTATACTAGGCGAACTTTCAGAGTATATTTATTTTCTCCCTAGTCTAATGTGTAGAATTTGTCTTCCTGTCTGGGATCTCATTATCAACAAAACCATTGATGTCTAAGTGATATGCTGCAAATAGTCTGGGAAAAGAACATTTCTGCCGCGTGCCATGTTGCAATCTGAAATACTTGCATCATAGTATTAACTTCTTGACTGCAAGAAAGCGAAGCATTTGTAATATCTGTGATATCTGTAGATGTCTTTATCCAAGGTTGTCTTTTACAACTAGAAGATACAAAATTTTGTATTCTGTCTTATTATATTAAAAAGACGTTTCATTTTAAATACCTACCTTTGAAATTGCATTAAGTCCAGCTGTAGCTTCACCATGACCAGTGTTAGATTTAGAAGAACCAATTAGAAGAGGTTTAGAGCGACCAGTGCAAATTGCTTCATCAATTGCAATTAGTTCTTCTCGCGTACCAACAACTGTGCCTATTTAAATAATGTTTATTAGGTCGACAGATTTTTGAGTAATGCAGGGATGTACATTGTTTGATATGAAACCATCAACAGTGTATTGCTTTTGTGGTCTTGTATTCCAGTAGGTATTAGCTTTGACTACATTTTGGTTACGGGTGAAAATCTGGGTATGGTAACTCAATATCTATTTTTCAACTTTTGCATCTGTCCAACTTCTTTAGAAAATGACGTATTTCAAAACTAAGTCTAACGGCCGCACTCAAAGATCTCAACCATCATTTGATTTATCACTAAGTCACAATTTTGTAAAAAATATGTCAACCTAGTGACTCCGAGTGCTGCCGTAAGACGGTGACATTTTTGTGCACAAATTACAAAGTGATTTTATATCGTTAAGGTGTAAAACTTAAATTTCAAATAAAATAATAAGTTAGCTACATGAAAGATTTTTTATTTATTACAATAATTGTAAATCATTCTAATTTTTTAATTCTAATCAAAAAAAAGTTTCTAGAAAAAATTAGTAAAATACGGTCGCACAAAATTCGTAGAAAGTTTTTACATGTTTTTATTAGTTTAGTATACCTGTACTAAACAATATGTTGTGAAAATAGTTTGCTAAAACAAAACATACTTATTACATATTATTATTATATATATTTACTATTTATATACATAAATACATATCTTCGCGCCAACTTCCATACGAGTTAGGCACAGAATATCGAGTGTCAAACATTACGATCCTTGCGTACCTGCGGCCTGGCTTCCTCCAAATTTATTACCCTTCTCGTACAAACATGCCAGCTTCGGAGACTCTTGACACCAATTCGGTTGCAAGAGCAATTTGATCATACGATGTCAAACACTTATCACAGTTATGGCAGATAATTGTATAGAACGAAGTATATTGTTGTTGTTGCATTGTAAGAGATGTAGCCAGAAGGGGTATAGGTGTTTTCATTGTCAATGTAATGTCGGAGCAATTTAATGAAATTGGACATCTTGGTAGTGTTTTTAGCTGGGATGGAAGGTACATCATACATTTAGAAAAAAGAGTGTGTGTGCAGAGAATAGTGTGAATGGAGCGTTATGTCACATGAGTAGATAAACGTGTTGTGTAAACTATTTTAAATTGAGGTTTTTTGCCAATTTACTAGACTCGCTTCGCATAATTCTGTTCTTATCCCAACTTTACTTTATGGGAGCTAGATTTGGGTGTGTTAGAAAAACTATGAAAGTAGTATAAACTCGTTCGGGACCGCTACGTAAAATCTGTTCTGTTACACTCACTGACCGCATTATTAGCAGTAAGATCCGTGAACGAGTGGGATTGAAAGAAAGTATTGTTGTGAATATGGAAAGATAATAATGCTCCGTTGATTCGGACATGTAGAAGGAATTAGGGATGAAAGATTGAAAAAAATTATATATACACAATACGAATGTGGATCGATGTTGCCTACATCCGGAGAACCTAGAATGACATTTCACGATCAAATTGGTCAGGTTTTATTCGATGGTGATGTCAAGGGTCACCAAAGGCAGCGTGTTTTTGTTAAAAGGGTAGTGAATTTGCCTACCTCGTTAGAGACTTGACGTGATGACAAGTAAACAAAATCAAATCACTTAGCCCTGATAAAAAGAAGGATAATATGCAAGGTAGTATTATGAAGATTATCAACTTGACAACATCATTCCTTAAAATCAATCCCCAATACGATTCTTTAAAACTGAACACCGACTTTCTTGTAACTAAGATATATGCTACATGAAATTAAATGTCTTGAATTCTTTTTATAATTTCACTTTTTAATGTGATGCAAATGTCAAATGCCAGCGTAGGCACATATAGAAAAGTAGCCGACTTGACGATTTACATTCATTTGTCAGTCTCTTGCAGGGGTACTTCGTATAAGTATAGACGTATGTATGTAAAAGTTTAATTGTACCTTAATATTATAGTTTAAATGGTTTTAAACATTAGGCATTTCAATTAGTTTATTGGTTACTACTGAGTGTTGTTATGTCTGTTATTTTTAAACTACTAAACTTATGATTAAAAAAAATAAAAGACAATCTTTAAAGAATGTAATGTTACAAATCATTCAATTTTCAATTCAATCATTCAATTAAATCAAACGAATAAATTAAATTTGGCTATATGCAATATGCATACATTATCGCAATAATGAAGTAAAGCCCAATTCATATTTTGTCTTTTACCCCTTTTTCATAGAAATTCGATGCGGTGAGCGAGATAAAAATTGATTTTTAACCTTCCTTTTAACTTAACAAAATAAATATTACTTATTTGTTAATTTTTTTAAATAGTTTCGAATAGTTAATTATGAATTTCCTTATACTTACCAGTAACGTGAGCTTCCAGAAAGTCAATATCTGCTGTCGATACCTGACATTCTTCATAAAATTGTTGAAGTAATTGTTTTTGTATTGCAGCAGATGGATAATTAATACCTTCTGGTTTGTAACCATCACAATTAGTTTTGCTGTACACCAATTGGGCATATGCTCTTAAATTAAATGTTACATAACATTATATTAAAAATACCATATGTGTTTAAGATAAAATAAAAAACTAATTGGGTGGGTTTTGATGGTAATATCAAATTAGTTAAAAAAATCGTTATTAGAGATCAGAAAACAAGCACAAGGTTCTCCTGATTGCAAGAGACATCCGTGCCCTAAGTATAGGTACCATGTATAGTATAGGAATACATGTTATAGATGCACCGCTGTACTGAGACTGAATTAGAAGACCTGCCTGCTGGCTACCCTGCAGATCAGCACATGACATAGTCATTATAGCATCAAGAATAGACAAGGCGGTTGATCCATACCCGGGAAACTGCCATGTTGGTAATGACCTATATTTTAACCTGTCCTCGTCTTTTACGAGCTGCTTGGCAGAGTTTTGTGAGTTTCATTCGACGGATCTCCTTAGTTCGCGTTTCGATTAGGGTTGTTGAGAAAGCGATTATGAGAAAGACGAAGAGGTTGATAGGAATTAGGAAATTTTAAATACTCGACTAAAGGACGCGACTTAGGACTCAAACTAAAAGCTGCTTTTCTGTGTTTGATTTTTGTGTACATAACTAAGTACACAAAAATCAAACAAAAATGCATTTTCCAGTGGGCCAAACTATAAATCTAAACTAATTCTGATCAATCTAAAAAACACACATACGCACACACAAACAAAATTAATAAAATCGGTCCAGCAATTAAAGAGAAGTTTAATAACATACACAACACACGACGCACACAAAAAAAAGATGACTGAATGATACAGTTATATATTGAAATTGAAATAAATATAAGAATGCAGCCTTTTTTCTTTATTAATCACGTTAGTCGAATATCAATCAATCCAGAGCATTGCTAAAAAGTCGTTCGTTAGGGACACTTGATGAAGGAGAAGATATATGTATTGCCTTACAGCTCCGTAAAGCTCCGAATATTTCGGATTATTTTTTCACCATAGAAGTGTGTCTTCATGTATTGTATTTATTTAATCTAATTATTCAATAGTAACGTCAGTACGCATATATCTTCTATCGGTATACTATAAATTTCATCGTCACTATAATATGGTTCAGAGTTTTCGCAATGCATGCGTAGTGAAATTCCTCTTAAATTTTGAGGAAGCAATAGTGGAAGAGGATTTTTTTTTATTTTATTTATGAGGATGCAGTAACGGTTGAGGAACCCAAAATATTGCTGAATTGTATCCGCAGCAACCCTAGTTCCGATCCGGTGTTAGTTTTTAGAATTATAAAGAGGCGTCACAAGAATCTTTGTATAAATCTACGTAAGTATATTTTGAATTTAAATTTTGGAAACAGATGGTCTATTCTACTCCACAGACCGGGATCAACACGGAGGAAATGCGAGTAGTAAGATCAGAATCAATGTTTGTATTTATTGTTTTGAAACATTACAGCAAGAACCATATTCAAATTCAGTGAAATCGAAGTGAAAATAGAATCAGCCTTTTTTTCCACAATTTAATTTCCACTATGATTGCATATGACGGTGCTTATTCAAAAATAAAATCCAAAACCAACCTTTTTGCATCTTTTGCCTTCTGTAAAATGCAATTTACTACAGATTCTGATCTAACGTAACCGTTGGCTTTCTCGTCAAAACACTTGCATCGACCATCCGGCGACAAAACTCCCAACCTGTGGATCCATACAATATTTACTATTATTTTTTAACTGATATACAAAAATAGCTTCTATTTCCCTTAGTTAGCGCTTCACGCTTGAACGGATGGACTAATTCAGGGAATTCTTAGGATAGGAAAACGTCTGTCGGCTCAGCTAGTTATAAATAAAATAAATTCCATTTCACTTGGCCATAGAAACATGCGTGAACAAATAAATCATTTATGCTTGTTTTTTTATGTGGTTTGAATTATTTCCAGGGGTAGGTTTTTTTTGTAAAAAAAACATTTGCAATGTTAGAAAATTTCAGACTTTTATATTTAATAGTAGCCGAAATTTGACAATAATAAATTTTAATATTTTGTTTATAATACCGCCATCTTAATTTCTCAAGACCAACTACTTTGTTTCCAAACTGTATGGTGAGCCATCTGTAATATTTTATCGTTATCATCAACACATTTGTTTGTGTGTATCAAATGCATAGTAGTGTGGGTAATGTTTTATTTATTGATTTAATGTACTTTATAAATATTATTATTGAAAAATAATAGCGTTCTGCACTTCTCCTACACATAAACTATGAGTATAGCAAATTTTATGCTCCTCCGTCAGCGCAGTTTTCTTAAAAAGGGGTCCAAAGGTTTTGCTTCACGTATTAATATTTAGATAATCATGACAAGATAAAGTCTATACAAGACAAACTCCATAAAAGTTGGGAATACATAATATATTGAAGCTATTGGCCTAGTACCTGTCCGTTCTATCAGAATGTAAGGCTCTGTTTTGAAGATATATTACTACTGGAGGTTACACTAGTAACAAAGACTTGATGTAATTTCCTATTACTGCTAAATCACTCTAATGCACCGACTGCTCTCTCTGATTCTTGTGATATCAGTAAACAAAATCAAAATGAAAGAAAAGTTATATTAGAGTGAGATAGCAATATTTGGAAATGACACCAAGGGGCTGATTATTTATCTCAGTTGCCAACTAAAATGCAAAAGTGTACATCAAATAGCTGTCAAATGACGTTTTTTATATTTGCTCTCTCCAGTGACCAACAGAAACTCAATAGAGATAGCAAACACAAATGACGTCACTTGATGTACAATTTTCCATTTTGAGTTGGCAACAGCACCCAGATCTTTGTTAGGAGTGTAACTTCCAATAAATTGACAGCTTAAATGGCTTTATGTTCTTAAAAAAAACGAAATTATTTAAAAATAAAGATACAAGTATATTTCGTCATTGTATTTATTGTCATTCAATGACCAATATTTTCAAATTTAAATTATAAATTTCATTCCTTATTTTATCTTCGGTCTCCTTTTGCTGAATAGACCATCTGCCTTCCTGCCGGGCAGCTCGTAAAAGGCGAGCAGTCACTGGCGCCGATGTCAGACAAGGTAATAGAGTTTCGCAGCGACTTGCCCAGATTGGTACGACCGCCATAACGTCATGACGTATTCTGGTTCGGAAGGTAGGGTAGTCGGTACTTTTGCTCAAGGCCTAACATCCCTGCCTCAGGTTGGCAATACACCATTAACACCTTTGGTGTCTATATAGGTGGCGTGAATTTCTTACTATCAGGAAGCTCGTCTGCTTGTTTGCCTTCCAGTATCATAAAAAAACTAATTCTGCCTCAGATTGGTAGATACAAATTACCAGATTTTGTCGCTAAAGATAACGTGTATTTCTTAAAATTATGCTTTTCTGCTATTTAAAAAAAAATGGTATTAACAGAATAAAAGACCAGTAACTTAACTTGCAATCAGTTTTTTTTAAATATATTATAATCATGGATGTTGTAAAACAATACTACGCTATTAATAAATAAAAGTTACCTTTTAAATGCAATTGTAACTGAAGAATGCATACACAAATTTGAGCCTGCCACTATAGCTGCATCACATTGTCCTTGCTGTATCGCTCTGAATGCGGAATCAATAGCAAATATTGAGGCAGAGCAACCAGTATCAAATATTAGCGCTGTACAGTTTAGTCCAAGCCAATCAGCTATGAAAACAGGAATACTGCTACGAGACGTTCTATAAAAATCTTTGAATTAATTTGAATATTGAAAGTCAGATAAATATTTAAAAATATTTACAGATAAAACTATTTGAACTTTTAATGAATGGTTTAACCGTTCTTATAGAGATATGTTTGAATGAATCAATGAATGAAATAAAATGAATATGAGCCATGAATCTATAGACCATGAAGCTACTGAAGGTTACACTGCTAAAGTTTTAAATTCAATTCAAATTAAAAAAAAAACCCAAAACACAAAAGTTTTAATTTCTTTTAAAAAGTAATATATGTATATGTTATAGAATATTTTAAGACATTCGGTTTATTTCCCCACTTTTACCCTCCACAACTTTTCAAGTTATCATCTGATTTCATCGAACATATCTAAGAACACTCGCACATTATTTACCTTTAATACAAAAAAAAACTTAATTGAAATCACTGCATCTTTTCGGGAGCTATGATGCCAGAGACAGACAGACACGGCAAACTTATAATACCCCTCTTTCTGCGTCGGCGGTTAACAAATTATTAATACCATTTCTATTTGAACATAGAAATACTTATTGCTGACTCTTTCTAATTTCCTCTCTCTCATTTGGACTTTGTTAATTGACTTGACAAGCCTCGTTGAAAGTTTTAATTTTAAAATTTTGCTTTTTAGTAATTATAAATATCCATGCATAAATTAATCTAACCCCAAGCTAAAAATATAACGTGATTGTGTTTTAGACGTTAATCAAGTATATTTAAACATAGAAATATATAAATAAATATCATTAAAAGTTTTATGATACCCAGATGCGAAATACAGATATTTATGAATATCACACTAGTCTGCCCTCGTCGCGAGCCGAACCTGATATTTGCGACTGGTCGGTCGAGTTAGGCGTGAAGGCTAATCCTTAGACCACTGAGACGGTCTAAAGTAGTGAGTAGCAATGTCAATATATAAAATAAACTCGGGGATCAGTGAAGCTGCTGACCGGCGTATGCAAAACTACGGCTGGTTTTCAGGGCCACCGGATGACCGATCGGTCCTAACGCTCACATATATCCACACCGACACAGAACCCATGCGAGCGGACAGCGCAAGCTCAACAATACATACTACACCAATTAAAAAATAAGATTAAGCCTTTAATACCAGTACCTGGATGCCCGAGCATTGCCCGGTATTTTTTAGCAAACACTCATTGACTTCGTGTCACTTAACAACGCCACCTGCTGGAACAACTTTATTGCTCACAAAAAATACTATTATTATTGGACAATAGATATCAGGAAGTGTCATATTTTTCAGTTTAAAAACGAATAAAACTTGCAGTTTAAATAATTCCTAGCTACATCGATTTATCGCCCCCAAAACCCCCTACATACTAAATTTCATGAAAATCGTTGGGGCCGATTCCGAGATTCTAATTATATACTTATACATATACAAGAATTGCACATTTAAAGGTATAAGATATGGAAATAAAATTCTTACCCTTGAACGGCATTCCGATGGTACAGGTATTTTTCATAACTGACCTCTAATTCAGTGTTAAGGTAACATATTGCCACAAATATGCCTACACGCATATTCTTAAAGTCTTTCGGATTCAAACCTCAAATCATAAAACGAAGCGTTAGTTGTTTAGAAACACAAGACTAAACTAAGCGTTTTGGCAAGTCCACTTAGCAAAAAAATTTTTGGGGAAAATTACCCCACGAAAGGTAAAATTAAAAAAAAATAAGATTTATGATATCATGCTAGCCAATATACAGAAAAAAGAATGGGTAATCCCAATAAACCATTTCAATTGAACATTAGTTCAGATTTTTCCAAAAACTGTAGGTAAACTTATTTTATAAAAAAAAAACATCACTATGTTTGCACCGTTTCATCCACAAACATACAATTTCATACATTTAAAAAAAGTCGGTTTTACAAATGTTGTCAAATGTAGCCAAATGTAGCCGTCGTTGTGTGACTGCTGTCGTGATGCTGCTACTTGACTAGTTGCTCAGACGGAAGGTCGATGCGGAAGATAATGAAACTAGTGTGCTAGCTCTGAGATCGGTGATTGTGAATGAGTGCGAATGCGAATGAATTTATTACAAAATTACGTCTGTTTACATACATTAAAATCACATAAAAAAATGTAAACAATAACATATAAAAATATTAACATCTACCGACAGAATATACATGCAATATCATTTGCCTAGTGACTACGGCGAGAACGTTAAATAAAAGCGTTTCTGCGGGCGAGACTCCAGTCTGCGCCAGCGAGCCGCCTGCGTCGGTCGACATCTTCAGTGAGCGGAGCGTCGTTCCTCGTACGGTAAGTCTGGTTACATGAAGAGATGCGGAGCTGTATATGCCTATCCCTTGTTGGTAATCACGTCCTTTTCAGGGCGGTCAGTGATCTTGACAGGCAGGCTTCCAGTGCTTCAAACTTGATGTGGTTTCGTACGAGAAACGGTTGTCCTTTTCAGGATAATGGCGGCTAATCGTCACTGCGTTTTATTTACCTCTTCTTGATAATAAAGTGTATCCTTGTGTTTTATTTGTTCCTCCAGGTAACGGTAAAGGTTTTAGGTTGGTAATTAAAGTAATGGAAGGTACGGATTTATAAAGGTAAATATGGTGGTAGAAGGTAAGTGGCACATATCGCTACATACTGATATTAAGAAAATAATTTCAAATTTAAACATAAATAAGAAACGTAACACAGCAAAAAGTTAATTTCACTTTTAAGTTCAGTTTTCTAGAAGTCTGTAAGCTTGTTTTAGATATACTAAAATGCATGCAGACATTTTTCAGTAGTAAAATCATATTTTTAATGAACCTCCTACAAAACCAAAAAAAAGATGTAACCATTTTAATCAGAATGCTTCTAAGTTAAAACACTGACTACGTCGTCGTACGGTGACGATTTGTACGCTAAGATTTTGCGCTTTTTTGTAATTCTTGTTATCAGCGAAATTTCGTTTTGGTATCGTTCCCGTCATATTCAATTATTAATATCGCAAAAATATTTCTTTGCTAAAGCGCAGATAAATATAATAATAATATTAAATGATAAATATCTCTGGACAAGTCACACAAATTGAATCTAACCTCAAAGTAAGCAAATTATATGCTTGTGTTATGGGTGTTAGTCAACGATACTATTACATAGAAATACTTAAATAAATATCAAAATACATTTAATAAACACCCAGACCCGGAAATGCGGAGATCTAAATGTTCATCACACAAATGCCTGCCCTAGTCGGGAATCGAACCCGAGCCTCGCGATTCGTCGACGCAGTTAAGCGAGTACGCTAGCCACTCGACCAACGAGGTGGTCAAACAGGTTTTATTACACAACAGGAATGATATTACAAAAGAAATACCTGCATCAATAATGGCTTCAAATGTTCTTTCTAAAACTGATTTTACAGATAAGTCCACGATAGTGGCTAATTTATAGTCAGTATCAAAAAAGTCGGCATCATATTTTAGATTATTTAAATTCCTTCCCACATGTGGTGGTACTTCAGGATCTCGTATCCAATCAGGCTCGACTATTAAATTCTCCTGTAAATGCCAAATGGAATTTATGATTTTGGTACAAGAAATCTCAAAAACACAAAATTTATGTCATTAAAGCAAATAGGATCAACTGGTGGAATTACTCAATAGTTTGCAAAAAAGTCTAATTCAGTGCTAACTAAATACTGCAGCATTAAGTTTTACTCTTATTGTAACTTTACATTAAACTAACACTACTAGTCCTTGAAAGGCTAACCCACTGTTTGACAGTAGACATATTATATAATAATATTCCCATTCAGGTTAAAAGAAAATTAACAACTGGCATTGCTATGAATAAAATGTCAGCAATTTTTGGAATATATTTTAAAAATCCGCAAACAAAAACATTGTGTCAATAAAATTTTTATATCCATATTAGTTTTCAGTTTAACCTCAAATGCATCAATTTATGAAAATGTCTGCATTTAAATAATAATAATCATCTTTGTAGAGTTTTAAAGTACTAAATTTTTAGATACTAAAATTACCTTTTAAACAGTCACTAAGACGTCATTTTCTAAACAAAATTGTGATTTAATGATAGATTAAATGATGCGAAGATGAGATAAAATGACGGGCCAAGGAAAGATGGAAAGGCTGGAGTGGTTGTTTTATGCCAGTAACAGTTATTCAGCAAGCATTTTAGCTGGGGCCTCCATGCAACTGTATACCAGGCCAAAATATATGCCATCTTAATGTGACCTTAACCGCTCCTACTGCTTATGTACCACAGTACTATACTGTCCGATAGTCAGGCAACTTTAAAGGCTCGGCAATCTGTCGAGTTCGATTCCAAGATTACTTTTGCGTATGCTCAAGTCTTGAATTGGTTGGGTAAGAATAACAAAGCAACACTTGGATGAAATGCCACCGGTGTAAAAGGAAATGAAGCTGCAGATGAAATGGCTTCTAGTGACTCAGATGCACTTTCCACAGGATCTGAATCCGTTTGTTGGATTGCCAAAAGCACTTCTAAAAGCTTGCTTTAGATCTAGATTAGACAAGAAAGCTTCTTAATCTGCCTAAAAACTGGGCAATAAGAGCACCGCAAATCACTCGTTGCAGGATTGCACCAAATTCACATCGATTACAAATAATACTCGTATGTAAAGAAAAGAGTTCAGGATTTCAGTCTAAACGTTGACGGGTCACTGCAGGTTAAACAAAAATCTAAGCAGAATGAACCTAGCAGAGGAACCTTACTGTAGATCTTGGCTGGAAGCAGAGGAAACGGGAAAAGACACTTTGTGATTTCCTAGCACTTAACCAAGCAAAGAAGTAGACAGCTGGGTGGCCACAAAGTGAATCCCCAGAACATTAAGCTGATAAGTTTCACGTGCATTGTACAATTAATTACTTAAGCCTATCGGCCTCGCGGAACAGATGTAAGTTTGTTGAATAAGAGGCTCGATCACAACAGGTCCAGGTGGCAATGATTCTCGGGGTTATCAGACCCGTACTCAATCAATGATAATTAACCATGGTGTGATAAATGATGATGATACTAATAAATATATCTCTAGAATAAGGAAAAAAAGACAAGCCCGCTGAGTTTTTTGCCGGATCTCCTCAGTATGTGGCAGCGTTCTGATCCAGTGGTAGATTTTAGTATTATACAGACTCGCCACAAGTTCTTCTTGTAAGGTGAATGTGAAAAAAAAAATCTATTTTAAACTAGCAGACGGATTTCCTGATGGTAAGAAGTTCAAGCCTCCTAGAGTACAAAAGTGGTAATAGTGCCTCAATCGTGTTGTCTCAAATAATTATTTGAGACAATATAAAATCAATTAGAATTGATTTTCGGCAAATATGTTTTTCTGCCAGATATATCAGTAGCGGTACGAAATATGCTTTATTACTACATATTTTCTTATCTAATAAACTTATACAACACACAACAACAACAATGCATAACAATCGGTAAACTAGTTTCGAATGAAATCAAACACACTGTGACAACTTTCTTAAATCTTAAATTTTCAAATTCAATTTTATTGTAATTGTTTAAACAGAGTGTAAACGGAAATAAATTCCTTCTTTTAGGATCTGCTCCAGAATTAGATCATCAGCAGCCGCATCGACACAGATGGCAGACATTCAGGTGTTCCACGCCTGCGCCCGGCTCTACGTCGTAATCTACATTGTCGGTGTTATGCTTTATATTATCTAAATAGACTATCAATTTAAAAAAAGGTCTGTGTGTTTGGGTGTGTAAAATAATTAAATTGTACCTTATTATGCAACTTAGCTTCCAACTCTTTTACTGAATCACATTCTGGGTAGTGTCCAGCAAGACCAGATATAACAATTTCTTCTCCTGGTGGAAAGTTCGTGAAACGATGTCCAGTCTCTATACGTTTACTTGTCATTTTGGTAGATTCAAAAATGTTTTCCTTAAAAATAAGTTGAATATTTAAACCGTCTCTAATGTGTAGAAAATAAATATTTTAACGCCCTTATCCCCAAAGTGGTAGGCAAAGGCACAAACAAGGCACCCACGACTAGCCTCGGACATAAAGTTCCACAATCAAGCCTATTGCCAACCAGCCACGCATCTGAGAAAAATGAGAAAGGGAATCATGTGGAAAAATGACAGATGAAATAATGATCAAACAGATAAATATGAAGAGCTAATGTGGGTGGATGTAGGTCAAGAACCTTAAAGATAGAATTTACAGAAGTTCTAATTAAGCTTCTGGATGTAGGTACTCATGCAGGTGTGGTATATTTTTTGGTTGCCAATTATGATGGATGGATGGATGCTAATTCCAACGCCTTTGTATTTAACTTTCATGCCAATTTCCCCTTTTCTTCTGCACGCACGTTCAGTCCCCTTATTGTTTCTTTTTTATTTATATCAACCTATCTAATTGTGTACCTATCTATTTGTTTATTCTATTTTCAGCAGACCTAGTTTCGGGTTTAAACCGAGTGTAGTGTCAAGAGCTTTCGACACAGGCGTGTTTGTATTAAAACGAAAATGTCAAGGAAGCTAGGCAGGTTTGCAAGGATCTTGACATTTGGCAGTTGATACTCTCAGTCAACCCTTAAGGGACTTGGCGTGAATATAACAAAGTAAGTTTTGTAGTTTGTATGTTACGGTTATAACAAAACTGGTGTTAGTGGCATATCTGTTACGATTTATGGTTTTATTCATCTGCATCATTGTAGGCAGTCACGAACAAAGTTGCATGTTCATACAGCTAGGAATTCATAGCTTCTTAGTAGAGTTCGATTACTTCTTTTGCTTTTTATGTTTGTTATAAATCCAAGTCATAATAATATTATGTACGTAAAGGGGATTGAACTTTTTTGAATGAAGCCTGGCTTTGTTAGTTTTTCAAAATACCGGCGAACAATAATTCTTACAAATATGGATAGGGGATACTCGTACAAACAAAAACGTTTGAAAATCAACATATTTTAACAGTGCCACATTACAGAGCTATTTCCAAAAAAAAGATGATGAGGATTTGACCCAAATCCACATAATTATATATGTTATTGTATCCACGATAGTCTTAGTTCATTATGCTTTTGCCATTTTAGAGAAATACTTGGGGGATAGAGTTTGGTCAACGTTTTTGAATTACGACCGCGACGTTATGAACGAAAAAGTTATTCTTCGGTCATCTTGTTAATACGTAATTTATAAATTCGCAATTAAATTTTAAATGAA
>NJDD01003117.1:22719-33205 GCA_002245505.1 Calephelis nemesis
GGTCGTCTTCGACTTCGTACATCTCTATACATAGTGGCACATAGTCTGTCTTAATTTTTTTGATCTTGAGATATACTTAAATGGATAGTATTTTTTAAAACACTTAAACAGTTCTACACAAATTTAATAATATTAATATTATTTTTACTATAAGTTATCCTATCCGTTTTGCTCATTATAACATTATTATTAGGGATACTGCCATAAGCGAAATTGTTAGGCTTATTTAATGTTGGGTTTAATGGTATATTTGTTTTGTAAATACAAACAATGAAGTTATATCAAGTGCCAACAGTGAAAATGTAAGTTATACTTACATTCCATGTTTTTTGATATGTTTATTTTTACATTTTGGCTATATAAGCTGGAGTAGGATAGTCCGATATTTTCAAAAAGCAAGTCATCGTTGTTTGTTAGCCAATATGGCATTTTTCTTTTCAAATTGTTTGACATATTTCCGTCATCGCAAACAATTTTGGCATTCATTTGCATATGATCAAGTAAATATTACTTACTATTATTTATGCATGTTGACGCTTCTGGATGTAATAATACACTTATAATAACCCTTAACTGGTATGGCTAAAAAGGGCAACGTAAGTGGTATGGGGGGTCAAAATTGACCCCAGATATTTGTTCAAAGTAATAAAAAAGAAACAAATGTACATTTAAAATTTTGTTTTTATTTAAAATAAAGGCACTTATGAAGTAACGTTTCATATAAAAATTATCAAGATTTTTTTTTATAATATTGGAAGGAAAACAAGCAGACGGATTTCCTGATGGTAAGAAATTCACGTCGCCTAGAGACACCAAAGGTTATCAGTCATTATTCAAAAATAAAAAAGTCGATTCAAAACAAAGTTTTTGTGTAGTTCACAGCGTGAAAAAATGTCAAAACAGAAAAATAATTTTATATAAACATCCTTCACGGATGAAATCGCTATGCTTTTTAAAAAAATAATGAAATTGGTTAGTGTCCGTAGAATCTGAGGGAGAGACATTTCATAAAAATTACTGTATAAGTTTTGTGCTTTTTAGACTCAAGGCGGATTTGGTTCATGTCCTTTATTTATCTATCAGCATTTTAAAAACTTGTAAAATTGATCAATTTATAAAAGTTAATCAAAACTACAAAAAACACAATCCAGTTTCATAACCTCGTTGGATACATATGCAAAAATATGCAAACTGACATTACATATATCTGAATTATGAGCTGCCGAACGAATTTAAATGAAAATGGATACTAAGATAGATTATAGTCTGGAAGCACTTGGACTATTTTTTACCATTATAAAAACATTGTTAACAGTTAAAATCAACAAGGAGGAAAGGCACTTAAAAATGCCAAAGAAGCTCTGACTTTCAACGTAAAAACCAATTTGCTTAAAATAATTTATCCAGGTTTTTGAGATTTTGAAAAGCCAAAGGAAAGTTGTTATGCATCGTCATCATCATCATCGGGCGGGCAAAGCAGGTAACGGCAAATGACTATTAATTAATCTATACTAATAATGAAGAGGAAAGATTTGTTTGTATTTAACAGGTTCCGATACTACCGGACTGATTTGAAAAATTCTTTTACTACTAGAAGCCTACATTATCCCTGATAAACAGGGGCTATATTTGTAACCAAAAAAGTTAGGAATCCTTACTAAAACTTCAGTAATGTAGCACAAGGTTTAAAAAAGTTAACTTAGATAGTTAACTTTTTTAACATCTTTCTTCGGCTATTAATAATATGACAAATAGATGTTCAACAATATTAAAGAACTTATTATATCTACAAAAAAGTTCGCAGTACAATCTTATTACGAGTTTTATAGTTACGTTTTATAGTTAGTTAGTTACTTTAACACATTTTAAAAGTTAGTAAAAAGTATTGATCATACTTCATATTATTTTTATCCAAATAAATCATCATATTAAATTATGTTTTATTAACTTTAGATTATTTTTTTTAGTTCGAAAAATGTATTCAAAACATATAAGAAACATTACCAAATTAGGATGTCATCATTTCGTAAACAAGACTGTTTCAATGCCTTCAGATTACTTTTTGAATTATTTGAATCGAACAATCCATTCAAAAGAAGTTACGATATTAAAATTTTATTCCAAAGAAAATATTATTGTACGTAACTAGAAACGTATAAGACACGGACGCGGTGGCGTCGCTGGAGTTTAACTTATATAATCTGTATTAATAATAAAAAGAAAACATTTGTTTGTTTATTTGTGTGGTATCGAAAATTCTTTTACCGTTGGAAGCTGACATTATCCCTGATGAACATAGACTACTTTTTACTACGGGATAATGCTTCATTCCGACGGGTCAACGGGTAAAAGGAAATCGGGTAGTAAATATTATCCTTCCGTACTTACCGGTTTTACTTAACTTTTAAACGACTAAACCAATCGGGTTGAAATTGTATATGGGTGTTACGATGGTTTCCTGTATGATTCAAAAATACAATTGGACCCGGTAGGTGAGGCTACTGTCGGTAAATCATCTTCTACACTATAAAGCTAGAGACGAGATTTAATTATATTTTGTACTTAATAAGCTCCGAAACTACTGGACCTATTAGAAAAAGTTACCTTTAGAAACATACATTATCATTAATAAAAAAATTCTATGAAAAAATAAACCACCACCCATGCGAAGGCGGGACTTTTGCTAGTCTATACATATAATAAATCTGTCGAAGGGTTGACCTTTTTGCTGACCAGAACTGATTCTGTACATTGAAAATATTGAAAAAATAAATAGCAGGGGGTGTTACTGGGTCGATACCGAACCCAAAAATGTGATTAAAAATTTGATTTGTCTCTCTGTCTGCTTTCGATGAAACTTGGTATAATTATACCTTATTATCCTAGGCATAAAATGGGATACTTTTTATCCTGGAAAAATTAAGTTTTATCACGCAAAGACCGATATCCGCGCGGACTCATAAAAATGCTAGTCAGAGGTCAAGAGACATGCACCTTTTTGTCATAAGTGTCATTTTCGTACATTCACACATACAGTAACCAAAATAAATATCTTTCTCATACCAGGATTTAGGTATTTAGTTTAATTACTGTATTATTAAAAAAAGACTTTAAAACCTCTGTCCTGTAAGAGTTTTGGAAAAAATCTGATTTACCAATCAAAAACTCTAACCAACTAAAAATTAGAGTTAAAAAAATATTTAATTTAAAACAAACATTTATATTTTTTTATTTTACTGTAGTAAAAAGATTACACATGAATACAAATACTTAAAAAATGTAGAGAACGTTATCGAAAATACCAACTGCCACAGTAGATACATATCCGATCTTACCTTACTGCATTAAAATAAGCTTCCTGCAAAGTTAATAAAGTTCGACAAACTCTGTTAAGTTAAAAATAATCACCTTTGTGGTCTAGCGGTTCAATTGTTGGACTTGACTGCATGAGGTCCTGGGTTCGAATCCCGGGTCGGGCAACAAAAGAAAATTGGGTTTTTCCAATTTTCTAATAAAAAAAAGTTGCTCGGGATAGGATATGTGCCCGGTTGGCGATAGGCTTGCCACCTATCACATTGTGGGACTTAGTATCTTCGGCTAATCGGGGGTACCCTGATTGTGCTTCTGCCTACCACTTCGGGGATATGGGCGTGAAGATACTTTTTAAAAATAACGAGATGATAGAAGATCATACTAAAAAATACATAATAATGTTGTCTGTGTACACCATGCTAAACTTCTTTAAAACCATATGATACATTACATTGCACGATAGGTTATCGTTAACAAAAGAGCGGGTATTCGCACTCTAATGTTGTAGCTGCAGAAGTGAAATTAGATAGTACTCCGAACTTTCGATTCGGGCTTTCTTGAGGCCACAAACTGGATCTCAGCAATTGCGGGGCGACGGCGAGAGCGGGGCGGGCGCGGGCGACTCGAGCTATGGCCGAACTCGAAGTCAGCGGCCAGATCGCTCCGCCCCTGCTCCGCTGACATCCAGTTCACTTCAATAAGAATCTATGTGTTAAATCGCGCCGCTCTCGCCGCCGCCCTGAGATCGCTGAGATCCAGTTTGAGGCCTGAAGATCAGTTGAAAAAAAATGTCGGTCTTTGCGTGATAAAACTGAAAAATTGAGATTTTTTTTCTACGTATTTTTCCAGGATAAAAAGTATCCCATTTTATGCCCAGGATAATAAGGTATAATTATACCAAGTTTCATCGAAATCAGACAGACAAAAAAAAATTTAATCACATTTTTGGGTTTGGTATCGATCCAGTAACACTCCCTGCTATTTATTTTTTCAATATTTTCAATGTACAGAATTGACCCTTCTACAGATTTATTATATGTATAGACTTGCAAAAGTCCCGGCTCGTCTGAAAGCCTGATCACGTTTTTTCATAGATAGTTGCACTTCACTAGACATCCAAGGAGCTGGTGGTTTCTTAATTCTAACATAATGGAAAAGGGCGTGTCTATCATACAGAGACATTATATTAGAATTAAATGGTGAACCTTAGCATCCACGTTCGGACTACCATAATCATTTGACCAATCTATAGCAGATGCATCAACGATTAAATCGTCTCGATTAACTCGTGCAAAGTTTGTTCCTGGTAGTAGTTTATTCCTGGTATAGACGCACCGCTATCAAATAATAAGCTGAGCTTATTGTTATGAATAGTAAACGACACCTTGTTTAAGTTGTTACAAGATAGAATAATATCGAGTCTCGAAAAAATTGACTCAGCGAATCATTGTTTGAAGCGCCGTTGCCACCTGGCTACTCTCTCTTATGACATTAATACTCCTTTAGCAACCCAACACCTTGGCCGCGGTTACTTCGCGCTAGCTTGTTCGCTCCGCGAAAACGATTTGGATAATTATTACGGTAATAATGATTATTATAGACATGTGGTCCCACTATTGAGCATGATTTTGGCGTAGACTAGCATCTATATATATCAAATATATTAGAACAGTAAGTACGACTGATCTCATCGTCTTATTTAAGAAACTTAAACTGAAATTTATTGTTTAGTAGTTTAAGTTTTAGCCCTGATGATGCTGTATAAGCGAAACCGGTAGGCTATTAATTACAAAGTAATAAATTATAAGTGATAAGTAAAACAGTACAAGTGTTTCTTTCTTTAAAAATATGAATATTTGGAAGTTTTACCAAGTGCCGACGATGGAAAATATCAAATATGTAGACTAGCACTCCTTGCGCCGAAACTCCGTTGACCCCGTGTTGTTCCGGGCCCCTTTGTAGAATAGACTGCCTTCCTGTGCCAGGCAGCTCGTAAAAAGCGAGCGAAGGCTTGCAGTCACTAACACCGTGATATCTAACTAGGTGGTAGAGTTTGACAGCGACTCACCCGGATTGGTACCACCGCTTTACCTATTCCTGTCGCCATAACGTCATGACGTGTTCTGGTTCGGAGGGTAAGGTAGCCAGTAAACCTTACTTTTGCTCGAGGCCTAACATTCCAGCCTCTGGTTGGCAACGCACCATTACCACCTTTGGTGTCTCTAGGCGGCGGAAATTTCTTACCACCAGGAAATCCGTCTGCTTGTTTGCCTTCCAATGTCATAAAAAAAAACCATGATAACGACCTGTATAGGATCTTCGAAATTGATGATTCGATTCGTCTATATGTACCTATGATTTCTGACGAACTTCTGGGGCCAGAAGTATCCTCGTCTTGGGCTGCCTGGACTGCTTCTGTTAGGGAAGTAAAAATACTGTAAAAGTACTGAGACGACGGTCCCTCAAGCCATCTGCAAACCGCTTGATGGCTAACTTTTCATTTATGGGTTTTAATAAAGAATATTTTTCTGTATCATTGTCAGCTTGAGATATCGTCAAGTTTACAAGACCCTTCTAGACCCTTCGACCCTTCTATGATCCCGACCTAAGCCGAGGTACGGTCTCATAGGAGATACCTACCCTAGGCCTTACCAAAAATTAAATCGGGCTGAGCACTCTGCTCGCCCACTAGCCCGGTGATGTAAAAGTCTATAGCCGTACACAAGAGTAGTAATTTCGAAAAAAAAAATTAAGTTATTAATTAATTAAAAAAATAATTATAAGTTGTTAATCTTTTAGTTACATTTTGATCGCCTCATTGGTCGATGGGCACACGCCTAGCTCCACCAACCAACCGCGAGGCTCGGGTTCGATTTTCGATGGGGCCAGATATTTCTGTGTTGAGAAATTAGATATTTGTATTTACGGGTCTGATTGTTTATTGCATTAATCTGGTATATGTTTATATACACTCTAGAGCAAGTAATTAGAATCGGTTAGAGAAACCTGAACATCTCTAAAACAATAACATAATTCGTAAAAAAATAAGCTGTGTTTGATTCACAATTTAATTAGTTTTTAAATGACATGTCTTTCTTTAATTTCTGGCACAAAAATACTAAAAGTAAAAATTACTGTTTTTTAAGACATAGATGCCTTTCATGCATCTGCTTTAATATTATTATTGATTTGATGGATAGGTGGATGAATTTATGGATTTGAAGATTTTTTTTGTCACTTGATTTTTTTGAAATGTCACGGTGTTAACGTATTATTATGTAACGGTGCAAGCCTATGCTAGCCTTTTACGAGCTGCCTGGCACAGGAAGACAGCCGGCAGAAGCAGGTCTATTCTACAAAGAAGCCCGGACCAAGACGGGGGGAATATGTTGAGTTTTGGTTCTATATAATATATGGGAAACCTCCAAAATTTATTGTTATTTTCTACATACAACATAGCTCTTATAGTTTCGGATAAAAGTTTCTGTGATACATGAACGGACAGACAGATATGACCAATCTGTAAGGGTTCCGTTTTTCGGCTCTTGGCTACGGAATCCTAAAACTGAGGTGTGCGGTTTGCGCCATAATCGCTTAAGTGTGCTAGTCACGTGAGAAAAACAGTAGTCAACCTTCCTCGAGACAATACTTTATTACATTATACTTGCCAAATAGCGATAAAATGCAGACAGACAGACAGACAGGAAAAGAGTTTAAAAGTGCTAAAAATGTGTTCTCAGGTTGGCAACGCACCTTTGACACTCTTAGGTGGCGTTTGTCTTTCATGATCACAAAAAAATAACTCATGATGGTGATGATGTTTATATAATTGTTGTGTGTAATTTTCCAAACTATTTCAACCTCCACCAGTAGGTTTTTCATTCCGATGTCTAAATGGGTTCTCTTATGAGCATTTTATAATTTTACTATTGAAGTTATACTTCTTTTGGCGCGTCAGGAAAAAATGATGAGGGTAAATTTTTACGATGCGCGCGCACACCGTCACGAAAAACCGACATGATGAAGTTAGCTACTTAAATAACATTTTAGTATTTCAAAAAAAGGTACCAACAAAATAAAAGTAAGAACATCTACGTATGTTTGCGTGAGAACTGACAGCTGTATTCACAATACTTCTTTATTTCTATGGTTAGTGTCATTTTGTCTACAAATGTAAAATAAGGCAAAAGATAAAATTTTTAAAAAGATTTTTATCTTATTACGCCGAAGAAGTTTAACTTTTGACGCGTGTATTTTTTAATATTTTAGTTAATAGTTTAGTTTACTCCAAATCTGAATCATATCTTATGACTAGTTGTTCCGGTGAACTTCGTTCTACCCGTTTAATTTGAATGAGAAAACTTAAAATGCTGTTTTTTTAGTTTCCTCGCAGGTTTCCCCTTTTCTTATCTTTAAAACATTCCCTGGGTTTCCACTAATAATTCAAAACTAAAATTAGTCAAATCATTTTAGTTGTTCTCGAGTTTTAACTAGATAAACGAACAGCAATTTATTTGTATTTATAGTAATCAGCCATTCTTAAATCTTATGACAAAATTATTCATAAATGTAATATGATAGTGATTCATCATAAGACATGTTGTATGTCTTACGATGCATCACTATTATATCTTATGATAAAGGAATAAAAAACTTAAGTATTTTAATAAATTTTAATTTTATTTTATTTAACTTAATTTCATTTTACTTTATTCATTAATTAATCTTGTGACAAAAGCAATAAAAAACTTAAATGTTTCTTATAGTTTTGGTGCTCCAAATACTTACTTTCAATAATTTTCAGTGTCGGATTTTTTCCGTTCTATGCATCATTCATCTAAAAGTATTTCAGGCTTTTAATCTTTAAAGTCAGTCAGTCATATTTTCGTGACTTGAAAGTTAATTTAACATTTAACATTAACCGCCAGCGCTATTTTAAAAGATATTATATAAATTGATCATATTTGTGACCTTCTTTTTGATTCTTATTTAGTACATACATACATAGATATCTTCACGCCAAGTCACTTACGAGTAGGCAGAGAGTATCGAGTGTATTACAGAGAGTCTTATTTAGTGCATTACAATAACCCGACCAATAACAAAAAATAAACAAATCGACCACAAATGTCGTTAGTATTATTTAAGACTTCGGTGGTATCATTTTTCCGAAAACCAAACACATTCGAAGTTTATGCTGAAAACTTATAAATGTATACATGAGTAGAAATAACAAACTAATTAACTGTACGCTGTTTATTGGGAATTCCGTCATCAGATGAATCTGATATCTAGTTATTTTTACTTTATCTAAAGATAAGGCAAAAACTAGACTTTGTAACAAAAAGAAAGTTTCGAAATCGGTTCAGAAATTACGAAAAATCGAATAACATATTTAAAAACTGAAATAAATAAATTAAGAAAATATATAATGTGAAAATACAACTTCCCACTTTTTCCTAAGTAGATCAAATATAACTAAAGTGAAGCGATAAGTGACGAAAAGAGTTTTAAAAGTACAGGTTTTCGTTATAAAAAATATTAGACATCGAATTGCATTTTTTTTATGACATTGGAAGGCAAACGAGCAGACGGATTTCCTGATGGTAAGAAATTCCCGCCGCCTAGAGACACTAAAGGTGGTAATGGTGCGTTGCAAACCAGAGGCCGGGATGTTAGGCCTCGAACAAAAGTAAGTTACCTTACCCTACCAGGCTACCTTACCCTCCGAACCGGAACACGTCATGACGTTATGGCAGCAGGAATGGGTAAGACGGTGGTACCAATCCGGGTGAGTCGCTGCAAAACTCTACCACCTAGTCAAATGTCACGGTGTTAGTGACGGTAAGCCTATGCTCGCCTTTTCCGCGCTGCTTGGCACAGGAAGTCAGATGGTCTATTCTACGAAGGAGCCCGGACCAACACGGAGAAACACAAATTTTGGCAAACAAGCCTATTATAGAAGAATTTGAATGTGTATGAGCCCGGATCAACAAGGGGCTAAAAATATTGCCCAAGAAAATAGTTTAAATTTAAAGCGACGGATAAGATAGCACGCCTAATAAAAGGGTTGGAGTCGGATGCGGATCTTGCAGTTTCTCTGCGCATAATTGTTATATTTAGAGTATCTACTTGTTTGCTTTCCAATACCATGAAAAACTCAATATGTCAACAAGGTAAGAAGTAAATCAATTTATGAAAGTCGTTAAAAACAAACTGTATTATTAGTACCTATATTACATAAGAAATAAAAGACCTTTCTTTTACACTAAAGGAGATCTTGCTTTTATATTAAATCGCCAAGATGATCGTTAACAATCAACTGAAAGCAAAGTTCAAGAAATAAATTGAAAAAGACAAAACGCGCTTTAAGAAGTTACCGTCTATAATGCCCGTGACTAATTTAATCAAGCCCACAAAGCGCCAGTTTCAGATATAAATTAATCTTATTATTAGAATTCCTTATAAACCGTATTACTGATTTCAACCACGTTTTCGATTCTTTTTCCTTTTTCAAATCAGCATCAAAGATAATTTGTTTTGTTGTTTTAATGATATCTTTTTTTATCTAAACTGTGGCTAAAATTTGCTGGTTTTGTACTGCCATTTATTTTATTGCCAGTTTTTCAACAATTTAAAAAATGTTTTAGCAATTAAATTCTAGAAGGCCTATCTTTATCTATTGATAGGTTATTAATATTTGTTGTTAATTAAGTTAAAAAGAGAGGGTTTGACGCTGGTGCGTGTGCTTGTGTTTCAGCTCAAAGTTCTTTCAGTAAATCTGAACTTTTAATAAATTCCGATACGGTGGTAGTTTAAAAAATGTCGACGCGTACAAGTACCACTTGTATGGTCCATGTAAATAAAGATTTTTCTGATTCTGATTAATGTTCCTGATTATTTCGACATGTGTTGAATGTTCTATCTCTTTCCTCTTTATTTTATCAGAAAAAGATAGCATACCTCTAAAACAAGTTTACACAATATTTGTTATGATGGGCAAAATTGTCAATACATTTAACTATCGTGAAGAAAGCTTATTAAGATGAATCCAAAAACATTTTTAATAAACAAATGTTTAAATTTTTCTTTGATAAATAATGCTAGTCATATTATAGAATAATCATTTAATAAGAACTTACATAGAATTAAAAAACAACCTCTTATTTTAACA
>NJDD01003117.1:33571-157694 GCA_002245505.1 Calephelis nemesis
TTGTATCAACGTTAATGTATGCAACCAACTAACTTATCTCATAAGTAACCAGTGTAGTGTGTGTAGAAAAAAAAGCATTATTAAGAAAAAAAAATATTACAAAAGAAAAAAAGTACTTGTGGGAATTTCATTTTTGGTGGCCCATAATTCAGAAACTAACAACGAATGATATATATCGTTGAATAGGGGTTTAATTTTGATTTTGGTTGGAGGGTTACCATAAGCTCTTAAAAAAATATTAGTTAAATGATACTAATTATGACAATCAGTAACCGAGATACGGAGAGAGACAACCTTTTAACGTATGCCATAGAATTGCTTTTAAAGGTGGACATTTAGCAACATGAAAAAAAATACTTCTTTATGCGTTAATGGTAGCGCATCTGAACAGATAATTTGTTTGCATTATATTTATATATTACGTCATACTATGAACCGCATTCCAGGATACTAACATTCAAATCTTATTTTTTTAGATGACAAATATATTATAAGTATTTATTTAAAATGTTAGCAACTTCTTCAGATTTATTCATATCTATGTGATCAGTTTTTACAATAGAAACTTCTACATTACCATTTGTAAATTTATTTAAATCATAATCTTTTCCTATTTCAATGACATCAAATAGAGAGCGAATAAGTTTTATTGGTGACTGTATTTTTTTAATTTCTTTCAGATTGCTATTTCTAATTAACACAATCCTATTATAGTAGGACTTCAGTAATGTTTTGATGTAACTGCTAGATTTTTTTGTCTTTATCTGTACAACGTTATAACAGTAGTCTATTTTTTCATCAAACTGCTCAATTTTTTTTAACTCATCTAAAGGTATTTTAGCGTGTTGATCTATTAAACGGTAAACTTCAACAATTAGTTCCATCTGTATTTCATTTTCACTTGTAGAATAAACCTTTGACGTTGCAAGAGCCTGAAGCCACGCAGGTGAGCCGTCTAAGCAGAAAATTGTCCCTTTAAAACCTGTAAAAATATTGAAGACATCACGTACTTGTCAGTAAAATAATATGTTTTTATAAAGAAAAAATCAAAAGATAAGAATATTTTTTACTAAAACAAATTCTGATATTTTTTTAAAAATAGTGTCACAAAAATCTAAAAAATAAACAAATATTGCTGGATAAGTTACACATCTTAAATCTAACCCCAAAGTAAGCAAATTGTATGCTTGTGTTATTGTTATGGTGTTGGTCAACGATTTTTATAGAGACAGTAACGATTCTTAAAAATATACCAGAATAAATTTGTTATACACCCGGATTAAATTCAGCCATATATATAGTAGTACTATTTGAATTATGCGCTTTGGCTATATTCGTCAAGCTTCTTCTAAATTATCTAAATATAGAGTTGTCATTACATAATTAATAATTTCGCTTGAATTTAGATTAGGTCAGCCAATTTAAAAATAAAAGTTAAAAGTGTAAAAAGTGTAAAGCCGAAGCGCATATTTAAATAGCAGTACTATAAATGTTCATTACACAAATATCTGCCCCAGTCGAGAATCCAATCCGTGCCTCACGTTTGGTCGGTGGATTAAATAAATAGCATTAAAATAGTTGGACATTATTAGTTGATATTTCTGTGTTTTTCTAATAGCAAAATTTTTGTTTTACAAGAATACACTTCAGCTTTGCCAATTCATATTTTTGAAATAATTTCAACACATATGTTATTTTAATTAAAAAAAACGTATTCCTGTACTCCAGAGATTGCTAAACCATTTTGTTTCAAAGTTTATTTCATCCCTACCAACATTTTTCTGGATTCGGTAGACTCCTCCATGGCCGTAGCTAAGGAGGGATTACATTGTGACCTTACAACCTTCTCCCGCAGACCCCCAGGGACCCAACCGGACCACTTTGGAAATTACTAGCGTAAACTTTCATCTAAATCCGTTCAGCAGTTTGTGTGTAAAAGAGTAACAAATATCTATCCATCCTTATAAACTTTTACATTTATTATATTAGTAGGAAGTGATGCAATCAACTTCTGTAGAATTGATGCTTTCAAAAATAAATTTAGATTTTTTTAATAAGTTCAATTGCATCATCAAGCAACTAGTAGTCTGGACGTTACCTATTCCTGCCGCTTAACAGAAATGGCAGCCAGTGATTTTTAGTTCTTCATGCAATGTAATCGGCAAAATTACTAGTCATAATTTAGATGAGGTCGAAGATAAGAATGAAACTAGCAAAATTATAATAAACTGTTACATTTCATTTAAAAAATAGTAAAGTATGGATACCTTCACTTTCAAGTCTCGCCGCTAGTAACAATGTAGGCCATGTTCCAAAACTATATCCCAGCAAGTTGAATGGTTCATCGGACCTTAGCATTGACTTCAAGTTCTGTGAATTATAACTACAAAATTAAAATATCTGATAAAGTTGTAATCATGTTGTAGGACAATTCCTAATACTAAGATTGGTCTTGTAACTTATTGCAACATTTTAGCACTGTTTTGGGTTTTAAATATAACAACTCGCTTTTGTTATCTAGTAATTTAGGTTTCTGGATCATTGCAAAGGTGCATCCAGTTATGAAAAGGTATTGTGCAGCAGCTTGTCCGAAGTAACCGAGTAATCCCCTAAATTATAACTGTTTTAACGTAAATTTACAATTAAAGCAGCAATGTCGTTTTACATACTGTAACGTATTGTCGAGTGGCCAGTAGTCTTGTGCTAGTGGTCAAGATAAAATACTATTGGAATTTATACTTGCTATCGTCGGTACTTGGTTTAATTCCATTGTGCACACACTTTTCCTGTACACCTGTACTCATCTACTATACACTTTATTTAAATCTTCATTTAAGCCCTGATGATGCTATAAAAAGTGAAACCGGTTGGCTGAAGAGTGACATAAAATGTCGAATAAATTGTATAGTGGATGAGTGCAAGTGTTTTACTAAGACACTATACACTTTTTTAAACACTACTTAAGCCCTGATGATGCTATAAAAAGTGAAACCAGTTGGCTGAAGAGTGACATAAAATGTCGAATAAATTGTATAGTGGATGAGTGCAAGTGTTTTACTACGAAAAAGTGTGTATAAAATACAATTATTAACATCTACTTTAGATAACGTTTTTACCATCAAAAGGTCTGCCTGTTTATTCGTAAACTTATAAAAACTGTAGATAAGTTCTGTAAGTATTAGTAAATAGTTATCAATAGTTACATATCTTGGATTGCTTTCGAAAAAAAATGCACTGGCCAAGTTACACAAATCGTATCTAACCCCAAAGTAAGCAAATTATATGCTTGTGTTAAGGATGTTAGTCAACTTAGGATTTCCTGATGGTAAGAAATTCCCGCCGCCTAGAGACACTAAAGGTGGTAATGGTGCGTTGCAAACCAGAGGCCGGGATGTTAGGCCTCGAGCAAAAGTAAGTTTACCGGCTACCTTACCCTCTGAACCGGAACACGTCATGACATGGCGGCAGGAATAGGTAAGGCGGAAACTCTACCACCTAGTCAGATGTCACGGTGTTAATGACGGGAAGCCTATGCTCGCCTTTTACGAGCTGCCTGGCACAGGAAGGCAGATGGTCTATTCTACAAAGGAGCCCGGACCAACACGGGGCAAAATACATACGGGGCTAATACATAGAAATACTTAAATAGATACCAGAATATATATTTAATAAAAAAAATAGTGTTTGTAATAAATATGACAAAAAAGCATTAGTTTTTGAAATCAAAATTATTTTTAGTAAGTAAGAATAATGTGTGCAGTTGATTCGAACGAGTTGTAGTTATTTTAGTCTACTTTTATGTTTTATTTTAGATTGTATGATATACTTGCCTCGTATAATTCTTCGGAGATCTGGATCATATTATCAGCGGGTTCAGAACTATACTGAAGAACGAATGCTTTAACTTTTAATTGAGAACACAGAGTTTTAAAATTATTGGCTATGCCATCCAACCCCGGTATAATTAAGAGTGTTTTTTCAGCATTCTCTTCCTAAAATTAAACAGAATTTAAAATCGGTGAATTAAAATTATTTACCATATAGGGAATATTATGAAAACAGTATGTCTATCGTAACACAAGATTATTAGACAGTAAAATTTAAGTTAAATTTAAAGTGAAACACTGGTATTAATTTTAACCTTTTAACCGCCATGGTCTGAAAAATTAGACATAATCTAGCTCGAACAGCCGCCGTCTTAAAAATAAGACTGATTCTGACTGTTGTTATTAAAGTGATTGTATGTATTTTCAATGTATGGTGATACAGGACTCTTAACAATTATTGTTTTAAATACCTATAAAATAAACTGCATTGTGTGTTATTACATTTTTTGCGTGATTAAAGCCAGCAACAAACTATGAAGAAGCTATCCCATTTTGTTAAAGGTCCTCCTAGATTTATGTGATCGGTGGTAGAGGAACGTTCAATAAAAAATGCTACGGTGGTTAAAAGGTTAACTACATAAAAATACGTGTTTGGTATTATGTCTAGACAACAATTACTGATTTTTGACTAACCAATGTTTGCAATTGAATATACGGTTCGTTGGTTATGTTGTTTTCATCTTCAATAAAATGTATAAACAATCTTAAAGCTGTTGTGTCTATTGCCTTCAAAGAGTCTGCAAGTGGGTCCTTTTTCTTTTGGGATATTTCATTTAACCTGAAATATTATAGAATATTGCTAAAGTAATATATAAAAAATTTAGGACACCTATTTTTAAGACTGCACTATCAAGTACTACTCTCCTAAATCATTTCAAAATTTCCTTCATTTTGAAACAAAAATACCCCTTAGGAACTCTATCATTATACCTATTATTGAATACGGTGACTGCTCTTATCCTGATGCCAAATGACTTATTAAATAAACTTGAGAAGTTACAAAATCAATATATTCAGTTCATGTTTGGTCTCCGTAAATTTGACCACATTTCTGAACATAGACCCAAACTCAAATGGCTTCCTATTCTCTCTCGCAGAAATCTTCATTTCATCATACATTATATTATTTAATCCTTATTGCCCCAAATATTTAAAAAAAAACATTTTAATTTTCTTCATTCTCCAGAAGCTTCTAATCGTTATAGTGTGTTGCTTGCCTATTGCGTGTCCCACCTCATCGAAACACTTTCTTTTCACATTCCTTTACGGTTCATGCAATCAGGCTGTGGAATTATCTTCCTTAATAGAAGAGCTATTCGAAGAATTGAAACACTATACACTTACAAAAAACAATTGAAGTTGCACTATCTGTCAAATGATTAATTAAATCTAATATATATTTTATTGTCTTGGTCCATAAATTGTTAATGTATTAGTTTAAGTGTAGTTTATTTCTATTTGCTTATTTGTACACTACAACCATAATATTTTTTTATTTTCAAATTTTCTCTGGTTAGCTGTAAGAAATCTCTTCACGACATAAGCTCGCCTATTGTACATTATTTCCTAAAATTGCTATTTCTTTTGTGGGTTTTTTGTGGGTTTTTGTGGGTTGTAAACTAAATCCAATTTAATAGACGTATATTGAAAAAAAAAATCATTTAATTTAACTCCTGTAAAATCATTGGTTAAGACAATATTCAAGCACAAGGTGCCTGTATGCCTATCTTAGGATGGTTCTGCTATTATAAATACGATAAGTTTGTTGCTTATTATTTACAAAAATTATTTCATTTATAACAAGCGCAATTAAAGATTGAATCCTTCATTAATATTTCATTGTCAATTATTTAATTTACTTACCTAGCAAATGTAAGAGTCCTTACTTCTTGTGGATTTAAGAAAATATCAAAATCCCTTTCAAGTGTATGCTTAAGTTCCACTACTGTTATGCTGTCTATCCCCATTTCAGACAATGGAGTCTGTTGTGATACTGTTTTTAGATCTTTTATACCTTGAATCAAAAATGTTTAATTGGAGTTTACTCCTTAAGAAACGATTTGAGTTATAAGGCCCGGTACAGAAATTTTACGAGGAGTAAAATCAAGTGTAACACGAAAAATTGAGGCGTTACTTAGAAAGAGACAAACATATATATCTGTAGGATTGAACGTGTAAAAGAATGAGATGGAATACATTACACAGCGTATCTCATTCTCAGGATCTCCTCCTGCGTGATACTTCGTAGTCTCCGTGCAGGAAGAGTCGCTATCTATCAAAATACTGACTATATCGATCACACTTCTAATGTCTGCGATGATGCTAATTTAAGAAGAATAAACATAACTAAATCTACTGTAGGAGACATGTGTGCTGCAAGATACATTTCGTAAGGAGTAAACTCTAATCATGCGTCGTAGCTGACACACACACACTTTTCATATTTATTTCGAGTCTCAAGTTTATTTTTTTTAAGATACAAACAAGCAGATCAATTTTCAAGCATACCGAAATATTTTGTAACTTCTTGTCATTGTCTGATTAAAACGATGTTAGTTTTTCAAAGTCAAAACGTAACTATCAAGTGAAATAGTATTTTTTTATGATTTTATCATGAAACATCTTGTTTATGTTTTGTTGCTTTTTCATAGTAAAGATGCGGCTTATGACTTGAAAATGCTTTTAGAAAAATGTACCTCATTTTCGTACATTAAAAGGTTATTCTATGATGATTCAGCAGATGGGTGGCAAATAAATGTGGGTTTTGTCACCATATAAATGAGAAACACTATTCAGACGTATCAAATAAGATTAAACACAATCTTATAATAATGGGAATTTTTGTGTCATATGATAATATGTTCACATCTTTTTTTTCTTGAGATATGATGAAGTACATAATTACAAAACAACCTGTTTTGTTTAAAAAAATGTTAAATTATAATTACCCATAATCTTAGCAACCACTTCAACGACGGTTTTACAATCCGATGTGTCGGTACTTCTTGACGTCAAAACATAAGAAGTTACCACAGCAGCTTCTTGTTTTAAAAGTGTATCTAAACTTTGAAGACATGAGCGTATGCCTTGCAGTCCGAGAACAAACAGGGAACTGCCTTCATTGTTATTACTTATTATATTGGCAACTAGCCCGACCTGAAAAAATATAATCGATAATCTCTCTCTGTCTGAATAAAAATATCACTGAAGATAACATTGAAAAATATCAACTTGAAAGTTGTATAAGAACAGTAATAACTTAAACACAGTAAATCTGCAAAAATAAATGCCTTCGATTTCAATAAGTAAATCATGTATGACCGCCTCGTTGGTCAAGTTGGTAGCGTACTCGCCTAATTACACTGACCAACCGCAAGGCTCTGGTTTGGTTCCCGAGGCAATTAATTTTGGTCGGTTGGTAGAGTTAAGCCGTTTAGATTTCGAAACTGGGCTCTACATGAGATCTGATACCTTTTCACAGGGCAAAATATTTAGTGGTTGTCTTGACAACATTTTACATGAAATATTTTTGGTGGAATATGATAGTAGAATGTAATTTTTGTAGACAACAATCGACGTCTTAGCAGTAAGCAGACTTATTTTTGAAGTTATACTTCTTTGAAAAAATGATGAGGGTAAATTTTTACGATGCGCGCACACACCGTCACGAGAAACCGACATGATGAAGTTAGCTATAGATAACATTTTAGTTTTTTCAAAAAAGGTACCAACAAAGTAAAAGTAAGGACATCTACGTATGTTCGCGTGAGAACTGACAACTGTATTCACAATATTTATTTATTTCCATGGTTAGTGTCATTTAGTCTACAAATGTAAAATAAGGCAAAAGATAAAATTTTTAAAAATATTTTTATCTTATTACGCCGAAGAAGTATAACTTCTAACGCGTGTACATAAGTACACAATTTTTTTTTTTAAATTTAAAAATCCAGAGAAAGTAATTCGTATCGACATTATTGATTATACCTGGAAACCCAGCTTCTGCATATTTTATATGTATTCAACTTTAAGTCAGAATAAAATTTTCCTATGATTTTAATAATACAAAATTTGATAAAATATATTAAAAATATTCTGTCGAGGATTTTTATGCAACCGATTTTATTGTAAAAGTAAGAAAGTAAGGCAGGCATATCGTGGGCACAACCAGAGCACCCACGACTAGCCGCAGACATTAAGTCTTACAATGTGGTAGGTAACAAGCCTATCGCCAACCGGATACATATCCAATCTCGGGCAATATTACTTTTATTAGAAAATTGAAAATTTACATTTTCTTTTTTTTTTCTTTGTTGCTCGACCCGGATTTCGAACCTAGGACCTTAAGAAGGCAAGTCCGACGCCGGACCGATAGACCACACAGGCGATATAGATTTTAATGTATTTCATAAAATACTAGATTTATCATGAAATTTGTTTGATCCAGCTCAGTGAAGGTCGACTAAGGTTCGAAGTCATACATAATCGAAGTCTACATAAAGTGGATATTGAATAGCAAAAACATTGCTGATCATAGAGCGACAATTGACTTTTAAATTTATAAATATTAACTTTACAAACCTTACCGCGTTTTCACAGAAACTTGTGCAATCGGAAACAAAAGTAACCTATATGTTAATCCAAGTCATAATCTATCAGTGTTCCAAATTTTATAAAAATTCGTTTAGGCATTCGAGCGTAAACGGTAACAAACATCCATAAACACACAAATTTCCGTATTTATAATATTATGCCCAAAGCATAATAAGCACTGTGACTGCTAAAAAAATCAAATTTGCGGATTGTGATAATCCTAGTTCGCACCCATTATAATATAAACAAACCAAATATGAGCAAATTTCAAAACTTCATAATATTGTTCCGTTGCCGCTTTACATGAAAGAGCTCAAAGAGAAAGTTCCACCTTAACAATTTCATACTTAGTCCAAATATACAGTACAGTTGCTTTTGATATATTTTAAACAAAAATAAGCGATATCAACATTATTAACTTACGTCCCCTATGGGTCCCCACTGTATTGCTAGCCCCGGTAACCCTTCTTTCTTTCTATGTTCACAAATTCTATCCATCACACAGTTTGAATAACCATAATTAGATTGCGCCGCATTTCCCATGCTACTTGCTATTGATGAAAACACTACAAAGTCCCTAAAACAGAAATTTACGATTTATAATAATAATGTTAAATATATAAAACTCGCCATGAGATCGGAAACAAAAGTAGCCTTTAAATAAATTCAAGTTAAAGGTCCCGGGTTCGAATCCCGGGTCGGGCAACAAAAAGAAAATTTGGTTTTTCCAATTTTCTAAATAAAAAAAAACGTTGCTCGGGATTTGATATGTGCCCGGTTGGCGATAGGCTTGCCACCTACCACATTGTGGGACTAAGTGTCTTCGGCAAGTCGTGGGTGCCAGGGTTGTGCCTCTGCCTACCCCTTCGGGGATATGGGCGTGAAGATACTTTTTAAATACAAGTTACAATCTATCCGTGTTCCAAATTTCATACAAATCCGTTCAGCCATTCGAGCGTGAAAGAGTAATAAACATCCATAAACATACAAACTTTCGCATTTATAATATTAGTAGGATACTATGTACATTCAATAGCTCCACACAACAGCTTTTCGTTATATAGCTATGAACCATCTTCAGTATACCAGCTTTCAAACAAACACGCCCGTATTGGTCTGGGTCTCCAGTGTATAAAAAGCCGTCATCCATGCCATCCTCTCTGAGAAATCCACTGCGTTATTTATTCCTACCGCCTCAATAATATTGACATGGATCGGAAACTGTAGGTTAATCCAACCGATTAACCTACTTGATTTGCACAATTAGCCTTACACCCCGACAACAGGATAGTGACGTACCTTCAACATCTATAGTATAGGCTACAGGCTATGATTATCTCTTACCACCAGAAAAGACGCTTGCTTGTTCGCCGAAATTTATTTAAATTGCAGAAATTTACATCGAAACTAGTTCATTTGTTTAGTAGTTATAGTAACGAAAACAAATACATCAAAATTATTTTATAAGAGGTAAGTTTGCCCTTTGCATTAATTACTGAAAATAAAATATATAAAATCAAGAGCAACAATGTACTCAAAACTAATTAAAATATTTTTATACGTACGTATAAATTAAAAAGTTAAATATATTGTCGTATTAAAGACTGTCGTTTTTATGTTAAAACTAGCTATTGCCCGCGGCGTTGCACGCGTGGTTAATGGTCCAACAGGAAAATTTTTCGAGATAAAAACTATAACCCTCTGTGTGTGGGCCAAATTTTCTTGTAAATCAGTTCAGCAGTTTGGGTGAAGGAGTAACAAACAAACAGATAAACTTACACATTTATAACTTTAAAAGTAATCAAGTTACTGAAAAAAAAATGTAATTATAGATATCAAATAAAAAATACTTACCTTAGTTCAGGACAAAGTTTTCGTGAGAGTTTATCTAAATGTTTTGTAATAATTGCTTTTGGGCCAAAAGACATTTTGAAATTTTCAACAGTTTGTGCTTGAAATGATCCGTCTTTTAGTATTGCAGCTAAATTAAATATTGCTACAATGGGACCCATGGAGTTAGCCATATTTAACATTTCTTCACATCCGTGTTCCGTTGTTACATCATGAGTTGAAATCTGAATATCACATTTGTAGGATTTCCAAGTACTAGAAAAAGTTATAAATTAAATGTAAAAATTCAATAAATATTTAAAAAATCAACAAATAGTTCGATTGTGGCACCAATGTGTGAATGTGTTATGTTATATCATTTTTATTGTTTTGTTACAGCTGCCATAAAGAGGTTCATGCTTCATTTTGGGTTTAGACTTCACATTTGATTTGCAATGTTTTTTTATCACAAAGACACTTTCATTTTGTTTTGAAAATTCATTATATCATTTTTGTTACTATCATCCCTGTGTTGTCATTTTGAGATGCTCATGTGTTTGTGGAGATTTTGTGTAAGGGATCCTAAAAATGTGTAATTCATGATGAGAATGTTTAAATGTCATTTTTAAACACATTAGTGTAAGTTAAGTGAAAGAACACTGTTAGTGAATTTGTTGCAGTGCTTCACTGATGAATTTTAAATGTTTGAGCTCTGATTTAAAAAAATTAAATTAACATAATTTTGTCACTTGGTTACCATTTTTTTTTTTTTTTGGAATGACTAATGCGTTGCCAACCTCGCGGTTTTTACAACTTCACCGGGCTTTGTGGGCCGAGCAGAGTGCTCAGCCCGAGACATCATTATTTAGATGGATTGGACTGTTCCCTACAACGCCAGCAACAAGGGCTGTCTCCCGGGAGACCGTACCTCGACTTGGTGCTGCGTTCTGGTTACTGGGTGGACTAGGTGGAGGAATAGTGGCGGCTCGTCGCTCGGCGTTAGGCGCCGGGCGCAAGAGAGGTCTTCGTCGCCGAGACCGGAGGCGACGGTGTAGTGTAGTGTTCTGTGAATTTGTGTTCCGATTGGGATTGGGAGGGAGGTTCGTGTTCGCCACGGTTATTGGATCCGGTGGATCCGATAACACGTGACGGGGTCTCCTAAGTTTGGCGGGCGCGTTCGCGACCGGTGTATAGTCACACGCGGGTGCTAATACCGGGTTGGGGTGGGCAGCCGTTATTTCAAAGTAGCGTTCCGACACTTCTTTGAAATGCTGCGCTATTGTAGGCAAATCTAAGTCGCGATGTAGGTCCTCGTTGCGTACGTACCACGGACAACCGGTGGCAGTACGCATGAACCTATTTTGGATTACTTGTAGTTTTTTAAGATGGGTCGGGTACGTATGTGCGAAGGCTACACTTGCGTAAGCTAAGATTGGCCTGACACACGTTTTGTAAAGTGTCACTTTGTTACGAAGTGACATTTTACTGTCTTTATTTATTAAATAATAGAGACGGCTAAGTACATGCTTAGCCTTGTTTGTGACACGTGAGATGTGCGATTTGAACGACATCTGATTGTCTAGAATAACCCCTAGGTATTTTGTTGATTTTTCCCAGGGAATTATTCTATCGAACATTTTGATGTTACCCGGATAGCGACAGGGTTTCATCCGTTCGAATGGCCTAGTGCCATAGTGGTTACCATAAATCTGCAATGAAGTATGTCTGGCTTATAAAGATCTAAATTACTAGTATCTACATTTTTTTATTTAACTTCAATATAGTGACAATCGTTATTTTAGATATCAGCAAATTTATGGTAAAAAATTTGACACTCCTAGTACTATGCTCATAACTTTCAGAGAAACTGTAATAATCTTGAGGGATGTTAAGAGTAGCCATAAGCATCTATGCAACATACAATGGCTATCTTTTTAAAGCTATGAGTATGTGAGATTGATTACATGTAAAAAACCTAAGATTTTTTTTCCAATTTTAAAATTGTTACAAATGTACAATCTTACGAAAATAATACTTCCATACTGTTTTAAATGTATACGTTTTGTGTATTTCAAAAATAGATTACTTATAAGATGATATTGACTTTTACATTGATTCCGAAGTGTCTTCATAGACAACAGTACATATTATTATATAATTTGAATCGGTGCATGCTGCACATGAAAAAAGATTTTTCTAGGGTAATATAATTATTCTATACTTGCATGAAAATGGAATTAGCAAGACTTATGGACCTTATTGCGAAATTAGTAAAGTATACAATATATTCATCAGTTTACAAAATCTATCAGAATACAATCTGGATTCTTAATAAGCCTGAGTGCTGTCATATTAAAAGGGAGATTAAATTGAATTATAAAAAATATATCTTTTACTGTAAGTCTATTTCCAGAGACCGAATTAATTTGTTTCATTTTTATGTGATAGGTCAGCGAACAAGCACATAGTCCTGCTGATGGTAAGAGTCTACTGTGGCCTGTAGATACTAGATGGTACAGGTGCGTCGCTATCCTGCGTTCGGGATATTACGCCTATTGTGCAAGTCTACCTGCTACCCTCTCCTCCGAGCTGGAACATGACAGAGTCGTTATGGTGGCAGGAATGAGGCGGTGTACCTCTTCCCGAAGAAGTTGCTGCACAGCACTCTACTACCAGTGGTTTTGTTGGTACTGGTATCGCCTCTGTGGTCTAGCGGTTCAGTTGTCGGACTTGTCTGCATGAGGTCCCGGGTTCGAATCCCGGGTCGGGCAACAAAAAGAAAATTGGGGTTTTCCAATTCCGAGCACAAAAATGTTGCTTGGAATTGGAAATGTGCCCGGTTGGCGATAGGCTTGCCACCTATCTCATTGTGGGACTTAGTGTCTTCGGCTAGTCGTGGGTGCCCTGGTTGTGCCGCTGCCTATCTCTTCGGGGATATGGGCGTTAAGATACTTTTGACCTACATTTCATCTAGTGCTCCCTTCTTACGAGCTGCTTGGCAGAGAGGTAGGTGGTCTATTCTACTCTGTGAATCCGGACCAACACGTGGTGCACTTCATTTAATGTATTTAAGGATGAATCGACGTATATGTGCAAAACTTCATGATAACTTGACCGTATTGGCTAATTTTCGTTTTAATTTTGTTTGGTTTGGAAAATAACAAAATGAGATTAACTGCGAGGAAACTAAAAAAGCATCATTTTTTTCCAAACAAACCGATTAAACGAAGTTTGACGGAATGACAAATAGTTTTATAGCAAAGAGTAACCTCTTTAATCTCGAAATTTATATCGAAAAAGATAACCGCTTATCAGACAAGTTTTTGAGTCATGTTTAAAATTAAGCTAATTCGCTATCCGTTATCCATATTCCTTATTAATATTAGACATGTGAAATAGTATTTTTTTCCCTGTTTTAGGTGTTAAGCGATCGTTATCATGGTTTATGTCTTGCTTCTGAACGTAGAACCTTACTTACTTATTCTTGCCGCCATAATGACTGTTATGTTTGGGGCTGGAGCGCAGGGTAGTCGTAGACTGCACAGTAGGCATTACATCCCGCTGACAGAGCAGAAAGCGTCGCGCCTGTAACATCTATGGTGTCTATAGGCCACGGTTATATCTTACCATCGACATAACCGTGTATTTGTTCGCTGACCTCTTATCCCGATTTCTCAATGGGATGCTGCGAGTGGGTATCTGAAATCGCAGGCATAGCTGCGGACAGAATCTAGTATTTTATACGCAGTTATGTTGGATGTTAATATTAATAATTTGGATGAATGTATTTGTAATGACGATAAGTTGTATTTATTATCTCATCTTAGAGCAACAAAAAACATATTTTTACTACGGAAGTTACTCAATTATAACAAAATAAAAATACACGTATTTAACTTTTACTAGTATTTTAATATTTTTACTTAACATACCTTTTTTGTGAGATGACAATGTCGCAATCTTAATAAAATTATATTAACATAAACATGTTTAAAAATATTCTCAATTTTTTAATTTGCATAAAAATTAAAAAATATCAAAATTGGCTTCATGTATTAAAAATGACGTTATATTATAATTAATGGAAGTAGGTAAATAAAAACATATCGCCTTGGTTTGATGTTAATATTGGCGTCAAGCAGGGTTGTGTGTTGTCAGCACGCTTGTTTATCTTGTATTTGGACAAATGTCTGCAAAGGTTAAGATCATTGAATGTGGGAATGCGTATGGGTGACCAAGTTGTGAACTGCCTGCTTTATGCAGATGATGCTGTACTTTTGGGCTCTACACCATCTGAGCTGCAAACACTGGTCACAGTTATGAAAGAAGATTGTAAAGAAAGGGGCTTACATTTGAATGCGACGAAAACCAAAATAATGGTATTTGAAAGAGATGTAGCCAGAACGGATGTAAGAGTTTTGGTTGATGATGTAGTGCTGGAACAAGTGAATGAAATTGTATATCTTGGTTGTGCTTTTAGCAGGGATGGAAGGTACACCGCGGATGTAGAGAAGAGAGTGAGTGCAGGGAATAGTGTGAATGGAGCGTTGGGTAAGCTATTCCAAAGCGAGGTTTTGAGTCAAAAGGCTAGACTCGCTTTGCATAATTCTGTGCTTATCCCAACGTTATTGTATGGAAGCGAGAGTTGGGTATGTCAGAAAGATCATGAAAGTAGGATAAATGCGGTCGAAATGAGAGCACTACGCAAAATCTGTGGTGTAACGCTCGCTGACCGCATTCGTAACAGTGAGATCCGAGAAAGAGTGGGATCGAAAGAAAGTGTTGGTGTTAAAATGCGAAAGGGCATGCTCCGCTGGTTCGGGCATGTGGAAAGAATGACAGATGAAAGATTGACAAAGCAGATATACAATGCGAATGTGGATGGATGTAGGTACCCGGGGAGACCAAGGCTGACATTTCACGATCAGATCAATCGGATATTATCCGAGGGTGGTGTCAAGAGTCTCCGAAACCGGCGTGTTTGTATGAAAAGGGTAATGAATGTGAAGGAAGCAAGACAGGTTTGTCAGGATCGTGAGGTCTGGCACTCGATACTCTCTGCCTACCCCGTAAGGGACTTGGCGTGAAGATATGTATGTATGTATGTGTAAATAAAAACTTAAATTCTGTTTAAATTGTCAAACCTTATTCGCATATACTGATATCCATCCGTTATCCCACGACTAGAAACTATTAAAACCTTTCTTGCACCTCTAAGAACAAGCCAATCAATAAGTTCAAGTCCAAACCCTCCAAGTCCTCCAATAACAATGTAAACTGATTTCGGCAAACATGAGTATCTGAAAATAATAAATGTACATGATTAATATTTTTTTTTGGTTTCAAGTTTATAACAATTCGCCCACTTATTTTTAACAGTTTTAGCTGTTTCGTTTTACGTTGTTTTGGTTAGACATTGGTTAAAAAACTATGATTAAACGTAAATTTTTATTCCATGCAAAGTTTTACTATAAAGTTTCTATAATTTAAATGATATCATCATCAAATTAATCCTGAAAAAAGATGATTCCTTATTTTGGGCAAATGTATTAATACCAAATTTGTTTGATTTTAACAACAAAGAAAAAAAAACTAATTCATTTTTCACACAAATGCTGATAATCCTTTTATGAATGGAAAATTGAAATTTGTTAGTGATTCAACAACCTATAATTTATTTCGAACCAAAATTAGTAAAAAATTATCCAAAATTTGTGTTACTGTTTTATTTGTTATTTATTCTTCATTTACCAGATATTTATTGTATAATATGAATACAAACGTACCATGTAAAACAAAAAGAGTATAGATAATGTATAAATTGCGGTCTTGTTGCTTAAAGATATTTCTGCCACACAACCAGTAAAGGCAGGAAACTGAATAGTTTCAAAATAATACTAATTATATACAACAAATTAGTACGTACCAAAACTAAAGAGAAAAAAAGTAAATATAATTTAAGCATATATAAATTCTTTCTTACAGGGCATCTAAATAAATTCAAGCGAAGTAAAAAAGCAACGCACTTTTACTAAAGTGAAGAAAAACCGATTTCGATGTAAATGGTAAGACTTCTATATCTTGTGTAAAAAATTAATCAGTACCTCAAAACCTTGAGATCCTGAAATCGGGTAAATTCGAAAGTACAAATAAAAACAAAAATACAATTGTAATCACCTCCAAATGGCTGAGTTATCTAATATAGTTAAAAATACAGAAGCCGAATATAGTCCTTCTTATGAAGTTTCTTCTCAACGATTAAAATATTTATCCGTGCTTAGGCTGTGTATTAATATACCTACCTACAGAGACATTTTATTTGCTATATCATTTAGATTACCTCGGAACTGCTTTCATTTCCACTGGCAGTGGGTTTTCAGTTGTCGGTGCGATGTTTTCGTCACGAATTTCAATAAGTACCTTAAGTTTAAATAAATAATACATTATTCAAATGAATTTCCCCGTGTTGGTCCGGGCTCCTTTGCAGAATAGACCATCTGCCTCTCTTGCCAGGCAGCTCGTAAAAGGCGAACATAGGCTCACCGTCACTAACACCGTGACATAAGATTAGGTGGTAGAGTTTAGCAGCGACTCGCCCGGATTGGTACCACCGCCTTACTTATTCCTGCTGCCATAACGTCATGACGTGTTCCGGTTCGGAGGGTGGGGTAGCCGGTGAACTTACTTTTGCTCGAGGCCTAACATCCCGACCTCCGGTTGGCATCGCACCATTACCACCTTTGGTGTCTCTAGGCGGCGGAAATTTCTTGCCATCAGGAAATGTTGTTTGCCTTCCAATATCATAAAATAAAAAATACATAAATAAAATAAATGTAATTTTACAAAACATCAAGCATGAGTAGAAATAATCATAATTAGTGGTCGCCCATTGGTTGAAATTCGACCATAATATTTTTTTTTTTATTTTGTTGATAAGAATGTCATCTTTATTTCTCAAGACCAACTACTTTGTTTCCAAACTTTTTAGTGCGCCATCTGTGATCTCTTACCATCAGGGGAGCCGTGTGCTTCTTCAATGTCGTTTAACGTAAAAATGTGTTACTGGATTAAAATTCGACTACAAAAGTATCTTCACTCCCATATCCCCGAAGAGGTAGGCAGAGGTACAACTAAGGCACCCACGACTAGCCGAAGACACTAAGTCCCACAATATGATAGGTGGCAAACCTATCGCCAACCGGGCACATTTCCGATCCCGAATTGGAAAAACCCAATTTTGTTTTTATTGCCCGACCCGGGATTCGAACCCAGACCTCATGCAGTCAAGTCCAACACCCGGACCGCTAGACCACAGAGACCACCACTTTTAATATCTTATTGATAAGATCCCATCTTCATTTCTCGAAACAATTACTTTGTTTCCAAACTTTTTAGTACGCCATCTGTGATCTTTTATCGTTTTCACAATATATTTGTTTATGTGTGTCAAATGCATGGTAGTGGGGGTAATTTTTTTTTTATTGAGTTAATGTACTTTATAAGCATTATTATTGTAAAATATTAGCGTTCTGCACTTCTCCTACACATAAACTATAAATGTGCCAAATTTTATGCTCCTGCGTTCACGCAATTTTCGTAAAAATGGGTGTAAAGTTTTGGCATCACGTATTAATATATAGGTTACAATAGTTTTGCTATACCTTTCCCATGTGCTTCCCAGTTGCCATATATCGAAATGCAGCGGCTACTTCTTCTTTACCAAACACGCAATGAGTTATTGGTTTTACAGCGCCATTATTAATACCTTCAAAAATTTCCTTTGATATACGCTGCAATAATGATTTGTTCGAAGATAGATCACACTTTTTGAAGTAAACACTTGCACTTATCCACTATACACTTAATTTAATCCGTTTCGTTACTCAGTCGGTTTCACCCGTGTTGGTCCGGGCTCCTTTGAAGAATAGACCATCTGATTTCCTGCCAGGCAGCTCGTAAAAGGCGAACGAAGGCTTAATGTCACTAGCACCGCGACGACTGACTAGGTGGTAGAGTTTCGCAGCGACTCAACCGGATTGGCACGACCGCCTTACCTATTCCTGCCGCCATAACGTCATGACGTCTTCCGGTTCGGAGGGTAAGGTAGCCGGTAAACTTACTTTTGCTCAAGGCACAACATTCCGGCCTCAGGTTGGCAACGCACCATTTCCAACTTTGGTGTCTCTAGGCGGCGGAATCTTCTTACCATCAGGAAATCCGTCTGCTCGTTTGCCTTCATATATAATATCGTATCTTATGCCTTCAACATCATAAAAAAACAGCATCATTATTGTTTTAAAACTAAATATAAAAAGTCAGTTAAATTTAACTTTCAGTACTTATTTGATTGGAAGTTACCTGATAATAAGTACTGAACGTTAAATTAAAACAGTCTTTTATCTGTCTGTTGTCTAACAATGAAATTCCACCAAGTGCCGAGGATATCAAGTATAGATTCTATGTAAAGATTATCTTTACTTATATGAAGCACCCCACTAATGCATTCACACAAACGAGTATATTTATAATATGCGCGTAATACACTTTCAAATACTTCTATAATAAGGCTTGTTTGCCAAAATTTATTTTTCCCCGTTTTGGTTCGGGCTTCACTGCAGAATAGACTATCTGGCTTCCTACCAGACAGCAAGTAAAATTACCGTTGATGTGTTTATGGTCGGAGGACAAGGCAGCCGGTAAACTTACGTTTGCTCGAGGCCTAATATCAGGGCCTCAGGGTGGCAACACACCATTACCACCAAAGGTTAGCCATTACCAATATCTTTGGTGGTAATGATGCGTTGCCAACGGCGGCGTGAATTTTTTACCACCAGGAAATCCGTCTAATTGTTTGCCTTCCAAAATAACAAAAAAATGTAATTCGCAGTTTATTCCTTTTTTTTTTCAGATATTTAGCCAAAATGTTTGGTATTGTCTCCAGAATTAGTTCAGTCACAATATTATGAAAGTATTTCGGAAAATACATTTTTATTTAACGCACGAATGAATCTAATTACGGTCATAGCGTTTTGAATGACACATATAAATTCTAAGAATTTTCACAGAGAGTATGGTTAAGGCTCTTATAAAAACTTACTCATAGCCAACCTAAGACAGTGTTTGCTTTTTTCGCATTAAATTGTTAAAAAATAAATTTTCATATAAAAGTAAAAGCACTTATTTATACAATTCAATTAAAAAAAAACGAATGATTAAAATTACCTTAATTATTTTTAAATACCAGTCGCAGTTCATATAATCCAACATGATACCGTGGATAGATATTTCCTTTTCGAATACAGTCATTTCGATCTCGCTGTTTTTGTAAATGTCCACTTTGCCGATCTCTAAAAATCGTCCTCGCCGACCAAGGCATCGTATCGAAGCCTAAAAATGTAACAATTTTGTCATACATTTACTTCATTTATTATTTACGAAAATTTGGTAGGTCGTTTTTGATGCGGCTGTACATTTGATTATATTACTTTATCATCAAAAAAAAATCCTCCCGTATGTATTTCAAAAAAGAGATAGAAAAAGGGTAGATCCCTCATGATGACATAAACTATAATGATAGGTAGCTATAAATAGATAGATGGCGAACCTGTCGCAAAGAGGGACAGTTATTCATATCCATATAACGCTATTTTTATTAGAAAATTAAAACACATTATGGAGTTGCCCGACTTGGGAATCCAACCAAGACCTCAGAAATTTAACTCCAACACCGGACCACTAGATGAAAAATACGATTTATTGAATTGTCGTTTTCAATGGACTGTATTTGTTCTATTGTAGTTAAAAATAGTGTATAATGTAATATTAATATAATCTATAAATGAAGGAAGTAAAGAGGAATCCTCTGTTTTAAAAAAAATGTTCATATCATTTACCATTAGTTTATCTTCGGCTAATGAATTAAGAACAAGATCCACACCTTTTCCATTTGTTTCTCTTTTTACCATTTCTTCAAATGATGTGTCTCTGGTATTTCCAATATGAGAATCTGTAACAGAATCCATTATTTACTTAAATAAAAGATGACTGTGCTTACACCCGACCAAACCGTTAAGGTTTTATTCGTGGATGGTGTCAAGAGTCTTTATTTCAAATTGTATTGTATTTAAAAAGTATTAAATATTGAGGAACCTAAGCAGGCCTGTAATGACGAGAATTGACACTCGATACTCTCTGTGCCAGACAATGAATTTAGCATGAAGTTATAAATGTATGAATAGTGATGTTGCTAAAAAATATAAAAAAGACACGAAAAACTATGAATAACTAGCGGCCCGGTACGTACTTCGCTATACGTATACGACCAAAACAATATAACCACTTCGTTCTTATATGACCACATGAATGACATATCACAACAAAACAAAAAAGAAAAAACAACTGAAAAAAGTTTCAATGTGACAGCACAACCCCCACCTGAAAAAAGTATCAAATTGACTGAAAAATACCCATTAACAAAATGATCCGCCATTTAAGGAATTCATATGATACAAAAAATTTGATAAATGAAGAACCGATTGACCGATTTTAAACAAACTTCGCATAAACCATCTACTAAATAGTCCGAACATAGCCTTAACATTTGGTTTGGATAGGTGAGCCTGTTCTTGAGTTGTAAAATTACAACGAAAAGTGGCATTGATTTTCATATAAATAGACTAGCTATCCCGGCGAACTTCGTTTCACCCGTTCTTTGTAAAGAAAGATTCGAAATGCTGTTTTTTTTCCAATTTCGTGGTAGTTTTCCTTTTTTCTTACCTTCTAAACCTTCCCTGGACTTCTACAAATAACTCAAAACCAAAATCATCCAAATCAGTCTAACTGTTCTGGAATTTTAGTAAGACTAACGAACAGCCAATAATTTTTATATATAAGAAGATATGACACATTCGGAGGCAGTAAGGTAGTTACAAAATATATGTATTAATAAACCTATAAGCTGTAGAATGTTACTAGAGGTTATACTTCTAACAAAGAACTGTAGGGTTACTCTTAAGCCTCACTTCGTGTAATATTGGAAATTGGAATGTCATTTTAGGTACTCTTGAACACAATACTGGTAAATTATTAACATTTAGATTTTAGCAAACAATGCATTTCTTTGTCAGATTACTTGAATTTATTTGTAAATTAGTATTAATAATCCGCTAGTATTTTGTACCTAAAATGACATACACGGTTATAATTTCCAATTCCCAATTCACATGAAATCAAGATTCAAGGGTATCCCTAATGGTGTAATTTCCAAATATTGCTTTCAGAGTCTTCTGGCGTCTAATAATAAAGTAAAATGAAATCTATGTCTATAGGTTACATTATCTCTTACAGTACATTTAAAATATTCCTTAGATACAAGTACGCGTTACAAGTAGTAAGTTGTAATTTTTTTATGAAATAAAATAATACTTTACTTTATTTTACGGCTTTTTTTAAATTTCATCAATAAAAAAATCTGATTCGAAGTAATCAAGCTCTGTTATAAACTATATACTCCTCGTCATTTAATAAACACCCAGAACCGGAAATGCAGACATCTAAATGTTCATCACACAAATGCCTGCCCCCGTCGGGAATCGAATCCCAGCCTCGCGGTTGGACGATGTAGTTAGGCGTGTACGTTAGCCACTCGACCAAAGAGGCGGTTATATATACGGTGGTAGTTGTAAGCTCCTTTTCAAAGTATTAAAGATCCGCTTACCTTTTATTTGTGGGAATAGTTTCTTCAGGAAGTCACGTTTCTCTGGAGTACCAACAGTCGTAAAAACTTCGCATCCATAATACAAAGCCAGGTTTATAGCAGCTTGTCCAACTGCACCAGTACCAGCATGAATGAGTATGGATTCTCCACGTTTTATTTTTCCGATTATTTTCTAAGTAAAACATTTGATTAGCTTCAGAAAACACGAAAATCGCATTAGATTTACTTAATTCCAAACTGTTAAATTAATTGACTGTCATTTTCTTTTATAATTATCTATGTTCATTTATTTATTTTTCAACGAATTCAGAAAAAAAATTCAATAACAACCGTCAATTGAAAGTTTTTCAATTAAAAAAATATGAATGCGCATAACCTGTTTTGTAATTTCAATCTATTGTAAATAATATCATCTTTTTTTTTCAATTATTTTATACCAGCTGTTACCTGCGGTTTTGCCCGCGTTTTCACAGAAATTGTGAAATCGGTATAGTAAGGAGCATATATGTTAATCTAGATCACAATCTATTTATGTTCCAAATTTAAGACAAATCCGTTCAGCCATTCGAGCGTAAAAGAGTAACAAACATACATACATCCTTATAAACTTTCGCATTTATAATGTTAGTAGAATTAGTAGGATATTATTGTTATATTCAATATCATCATTATCTTTTGCAATATTTCTACTATTTTTTGTTATCAAAAATATGAGTTCATCAAATAAAAGTTGTAATTTAATACCAGAACATGATGTGGGAAGCAAAATCAGCTACATGTTACTTGCGAAATCGAGAAATATACGAAAAAAGTTTTCGTTAACTTCGCTCAATAGCAGATTAAGACGCGAGTACTTAACTCGTTGTGAGTTACGCGAGTTTTTGGGAAACTTTATTTTTGGCGTATTAGCAAAATTCAAAAGGTTTTGTACTCCTTACTTACTCGATGCTTATTTGAATCGTTAGCGTAAAAGTAACACAAAATATTTATATTTGTATATTACTAGCTGTTGCACGAATGGTGCCACAGAAACCTTGTTTCAGGATAAAAACCATCTATTTGTTAATCCAAGTTAGGTACTCTCTATGAGTGTACCAAATTTCATGAAAATCGGTTGAGGAATTTTGAAGAGGTAACAAACATACAAACTTTCGCATTTATAACATTAATGGGGTTAGAAAACAATCTGAAGGACTTAAACCTAAAATAATCATTAAATATCACACAAATGATTTTCCAACTATTAAAATAAACAGATGTTTGCTATAATACAAATTACATAAGTTTTAGATTCATACGTAGTAATAAAATTGAAATGTTTTTCTCAACTCTGCTTTTGCTTCAGTTGCTAAAATTGTAAATAAAATTTTAATGAAGCGTATACACATTTTTACAATCGCCTTTGTGATCTAGTGGCCCAGGTGCTGGACTCGAATTCAAGTCCCGGGTTCGATTTCCGAGTCGGGCAACAAAAAAATATGGTTTTTCCAATTTTCTAATTAAAAAACTGTTACTCGGGATTGATAGTGTGCTCGGTTGGCGAAAGGCTTGGCATCTATTACATTGTGGGACTTAGTCTTCGGACAGTTGTGGGTGCCCTGATTGTGCATCTACCTACCCCTTTGGAGATATGGGCGTGTAGATACTTTATTTTACTTAATGTATACATTTAATGTGAATAAAAATATGTATTTATAATATTACATACAAAACATGCTCTTACCATGCTTAATATAGCTGTCGAATATACACAGAAAACGGTAACGCCTTCTTTCATAGTCCACTCATCAGGTATGGGAAACAGTGAACTTCTGGGGCAGCTGATTTTGTTTGAAATCCCACCATGATATAGTGTTACACATCGAGTGCCACTGTAAGAAAATAAAAATCTGATCCAAAGCGCACTTCTTAGAATAGTGTAAGTAAATAAAATCTAAAAATCACTTACGAGGCTGTTTTTCCACAGGCTTCAAATCCTATGACAGTCTCTTGTGTTAATCTATCATGGGCGACAGAGTCTATAGATACTCGTCCAGTTGCTACCATCACATCACGGAAGTTCAAAGCAGCATAATACACCTGTATTCAATAGCAGTATTAAAAACAACGTTCTGTTATAACCCTGAAGTGTAAGCTAAAAGGCTTATTTCAGTGCTCCGCTAACAAAACCCTCAAAAGTGCTTCACCAGCACTTTTGACCCTCCTTCCTTTCCCATAGCAGTAACCAGTCAGTCTTCAGTCTCCGTTCAGAATCCTACCAGTTCACTCCTATACTATATCCAGTTCTACTATTTCTTATATTTTTATTAATTGTAATTTATATTAAAAGTTAAATCAGAAGTGTTTAAATAAATTCCTTTTTTAAAAATCAAATCCCGAGGCCCAGTGTAACAGTTCGTTTGATGTTATATTTCCAATTAAAATAAATAACATTAAACGTTCTGTCGTGCAACCTTATCTTTAGTTCAGGGCTGAAACAACGCCTGCAGTATCTGCTTCCTTTTGTGCTCATCCAACTCAGAAAACATGAATTTTCGACGATCAAACTGTTCTTGATTAACTTGATAATTTGGTTTAGTACGGCGCAGACATGTATACTCAGTCCCTCATTTTCTCATCGAACTTATTACAGGGTCCCCAGGTTAGTTAACAAGTTTTATCGTCGACCCAGTGCATGTGGTAGTTGTCTGATTCAAAATTTTGAGAAGCTTTTTTTTTTCAAAAGTTAATACTAAAATTAAAACACACACACACACTCACAAGAAAATGGTATCGAGTATAAAATGTCACTATTTCTACAGACCCACCCACCTAAAAGCATCCACATTCGCACTGCTCATCTATTTTATCATTTTTTTTCTGTGCCTATCATTCTATGAAACAGAATCAATAAAGCCCTTTTTCATTTTATCAAATTAATAAAGCTCTTTCTTAAAGTCACAGTACTTGTCCTCTGACTTCACTTTTTACTATTGTTAATGCTTCCGGCAAGCGTAACTTGAAAAGATTTTCCGTAGTCCTCTGATGTTGACAGCCTAGTTTTACACTTTTTCTGGCTTATTTGGGTGTAGACTTGTCGCTAGGCTTAGAATTGACGTTAAACGCAGAGTAAAGCAAAGCGAGCCTAGTACACTTGCTAAACATCTCGCTTTGAAGTAGCTTACTCTGCACTACATTCATTTCATACTATTTCTTGCATTTACTTTCCTTTGAACATTCGCGATATACCTACCGCTCCTATTAAAAGCACTACCGAGATATAGGGTATCATTCACTTGTTCCAGGACTACTACGTCGACTAAAACTTTTTCACCCGTTCTGGTTTAGTTTCTTTCAATCCATGTGCTCGCATTCAAGGGTGAGTCTCTTTCTTCATGTTCGCTTTTCATAACCATAACCAGAGTTTGCTGTTGGTATGATGTGTCAAATACCAAAAACAAAGCATCGTTTCGACATAGATAGATCACGAAAAATACTTCACATTATTATTATTTTTTTTAACTTCTAAACTATTTAATATTTGACTTAAAAGTAAACTTACTTCAACAGTCGTCATTTCAGGATCCTCCACAGTGTTATTCAAAAATCCTTCAACCCACGCTATGCTTTTTAAATCGGGTATAGTTTTAACATTTATGAAAGCATGGGGAACAGTAGTTAACTTATTTAACGTTTTTATATTTAAATGACGATAAGTTCCCCATTGACCCTGTAACATACATATTATTATGATATAATTATAAATTAAACTAAGTCAAAAAAGGCAACATAATTATGTAATAACTAACTTACGTCTTGATAAACATTATAATATAATCCCTTTCTAAGTTGGTTCTTGTAAAAATCTATTGTAATATCAAATTTAGGTGCGGAACAATCGCTTATTAGTACACAATACATGTCTTTATTATAAAATTCTGCCTTTAGACATTTAAAGAACCCTAAAATTCCATTAAAATCATCTTGCGCATAGAATAATATTTCACAGTTTTTACTTATTTCTTCTTTTGCTTCATTTACCCATGAGAAAGAATTATCTACTTTAATTATTGCACTATATTCTCGCGGGATTTCACTTCTGATTAAAAGTAGGTATTCTGTATCACAATTGTAAGTGGAAATTATAGTGTAATCTTTGACATCATTAGCGAGTGGCAAATTTTTCTCTCGGCTTATGAAAAATCCATTTTTTTGTAGAGCAGATGTATATTTAGTAAGGACCTGCAAAAAAAACTCGTATCTTAATTACGAATATTTTCTTTCTGGTGTTAAATAAATAAATAAATAAATAAATAGTATTATATTACACTAAAGTTGCAATTGGTACATTGCAAACCAGTTGCTAGAATTTTAAATGACTTGCATAAGTTTTTCGGCTATACTCAGCAAACCGAAACACGACAGATGATGAGCTCTGTTGTTAAATCATTAGGAATATGTAAGGTAGTGACATTGATCTAATTGAGTTTTTGCAAAAATCGACTATCTAGTCAAGGTCGCGGTATAACTGACTGTAAACAAATACTAGTATCTTATGAGGTTCTAGTTAATAGAGCAGTTGGCCAGTATTCTTCTAAGAAACCCTATATTATAAAAAACGTATTATACTACAGTAACTGTGTGTTGGTCCGGGCTCCTTTGTAGAATAGACCATCTGCCTTCCTGTGCCAGGCAGCTCGTAAAAGGCGAGCATAGGCTTGCCGACACTAACACCGTGATATCTGACTAGGTCTACCATCGCAGCGACTCACTCGAATTGGTACCACCGCCGTACCTATTCCTGCCGCCATAACGTCGTGACGTATTCCGGTTCAGAGGGTAAGGTAGCCGGTAAACTTACTTATGCTCGAGGCCTAACATCCCGGCGTCTGGTTGACAACGCATCATTACCACCTTTGGTGTCTCTAAGCGGCGTGATTTCTTACCATCAGGAAATATAAATAAAAACATTAAAAAAAAGTCTTATTTCAAAGACCACTTTATGTTTACTGAAACATTACGTTTGAGATACAATATTAGATAGCATCGTTTTAATTGAAATTGAAATTTAAAGTTTTGTTGAAATGTATTGATAATTTATACTTACATTGTATCTTTTCAATAAATTACTTCCAATAAAAATAGTTGCATCTTTACTCTTTATTTCAAAATTGTTTTGAACTGTAACATTTTTAGGCATTTCTTTAGCATCATTGCACACAAGTAATAATTCTTTTTTTGACATAGGTAATTCATCTATGATGCCACCGATTTTCGTAATAATCGATTCGTATTCACTTGTTTCGTAGTCATCATCTATCAATTCTATTACTTTTATTATATGTGTTGATACATTTTCATATATCAAATTCATAGCAATATGAATAGCATCATCAAACTAAAAATAATAGACATCACTTTTAACTGTAAATTTATCATACAAAAAGACAGGGACATACTAAGTTTTTACTATACTATAAATATATTCTGTAAATGTAAACTAAAAAACTAATTAATTCTAAATGTTAATTAATTCTTAATGTACTTGTTCTTATTGAGAATCGAACCCGGATCTCAAAGAACGTGAAGTAGTAAAATTCTGATAACGTGTACGCTCGCCATTCGTTTGAAGAGGTGGTCATGTCAACTGAAAATAATCTTGAAAAAACTCTCAGACCATCAAATACGAACATACAACATTTTATTTATTATTGAATACCAATATGCATTACAATTAATAAGAACCTTCTAGATCCAATTGTAACTAGCCAAGGTTTCGTGTGATTTTTTCTTAAAATGATTTAAAAAAAATGCTAATGATAATTTTGTTAAAACAAATCGTTATCGAATGTTAGCCGTCAAAAACATAGTTAGATTATGGTCTACCTATTCCTTACCTACCCTCCCCCAGAGTCTTAGCAGAGCATCCGGGATCAGAAAACTAATTGGGCCAGGATGGCTGCTCCTTGGTACCGTCGCCTTAGATCTGCCACTACGTACTGAGACCAGAAGTGGTGCACGTCACGTCTCCGTACTCCACATCAGATGATTTGCAGCCAGCTGTCAAGAGTCGCTGAGTAACGGGGTCGAGAAATCGAGCGCCACTGAGATGGTGGATAGCCTAAATACTTGCCGAAAAGGAGGTTCCGCTAAACTTAAAAATATGTTTTTTTTTTTTCGTTAGCAAACCCCCAGTCTTGGAAGCTAGGTCATATCATAATGATCCCAAAACAGGTGAAAAACACTCTTGACCCTGCCAGCTACAGACCGATCACCCTTCTTCCCACTCTTTCGAAGATTTTCGAGAAACTGCTCCTCCAACACATCCACACATATTTCCAGCCACGTGCTGAACAATTCGGCTTTCGGGCTGAACACAGCACGGTCCTTCAACTCACGCGAGTCATCCACGCCCTCACCTCTGCTCACAACAGGAAGGAAATAGCCGCGGTCGTGATGCTGGACATGGAAAAAGCCTTCGACCGAGTCTGGCATTCCGGCCTGCTCTTCAAAATGATTGAAAAAGAGATTTCTCCCCAAATCATTCGCATCATTGCATCATTCCTCAGCAACCGCAAATTCAAGGTGGCTGTTGAGGAATCAATATCCATCCATCACTGCCGGCGTTCCCCAGGGCAGTTGCCTCTCGCCCACCTTATATTCCATCTTCGCGGATAACACACCTGTAGGTGAAGGCTGCTCAATCGCATTATATGCTGAAGATGCTGCATACTTCACAACATCGATGTCTCCAGCACACACCGCCTTCAAGCTCCAGAGATCCATCGACCTCCTAGCAGACTGGCTACGCAAATGGCGCCTCTCAGCAAACGCTCGGAAGACTCAGGCGCTGCTAACCAAGGGTCTAGCTCGAAGAGGCAAAACAACACCCCTCCTGTAGTTGGACGGTATAGACATACCATAAAAGAGAACCTACACTTACCTAGGAGTCACCATCGACGCCAGACTCACCATGCGGACCCACATAAAGTCATCCTTAAAGAAGGTAAGAGTGGCTTTGGCAGCACTGCGTCCTCTTCTCACCTCCGGGCTTTCACTCAAAATCAAACTAGGAATCTACAAGACCTACGTTCGGACAAGACTAACCTACGCAGCTTCATCCTGGTACCACCTCGCAGCTCCCGACCTCCGACGTAACTTGGAGCAACTCTAAAATGTTGCGCTCCGTCGCATCCTAGACGCCCCACGCTTCGTCAGAAACGACATAATACAACGTGACCTCCAACTTGAAAGTGTCGGAGAATTCATCAAGAAGACCACCACCACCTTATTCTCCCGTGCGGATATTTCAACCCATCCGCACATCAAAAGCATCGCCCCAAACCACGCGCGACCTCCTGACCGAAAACTGTACCCCAGGGACTTAATCAACCCCCCTCCCTCCTCACACCACTAAGTCGTCTACACGGTCGCTGATCGCTTATGCTGGGCCTCCCCTAGGGGTCTCACCCGGTAGAGCTTGATCGCACTTGATGACGTGAAGACTGGAGTGAGAAAATCCAGAAAACCACAGCAAAACGGGTAGAGTACCCGTGCTCAAACCTAATGACATGGCCGTTTTTACGGTCAGCGTTTTTGACACCAAGGTCAGCGGGCAAACGCCCCGACACCATCATCACTGCTCCCCTCCAGGAGCAAGTGCGACAACCTACGAGCTTTCCATTAGCAAAATCATATCTAATCAGCTGATGATCTACTATTAGTAATTGATTTTAATACATGCTTAGATTACTAGTTGGTTTAATACTGAAAGGATTACTATCCACATTTGATTTTAATAACTGCCGATAGATCAAGCATTTGATGTCAATAGTTTTGCACTTTTTAAAATGATAATGAACTGGTACAAAAGTTCTTATTACTTACTGGTATCACTTCAGTGACCGAGTTTGGAACAAATTCATATTTTTGTATAATTGGTTCAACTGCCCGCATATTTTTAATACTAGGATATGCATGGATACCACGAATTTCTATACCTCCGGAGCTGAAATGACAAAGCTTAAATTACATTTTTACAATTATTACTTATTTATTTATTCAAATAGCACATTACCAAAGTCAATGATTTTATTATTTATTAAATCTGGATATTCTATTAAAGAGATAATATTACTTTAAAAATGAAAATCTTAACAAACAATTCCTACAAAAAACAAACGAAGCTGAGTCGTAACAATCTGGACAGGCTAATATGGGCACACAGTTTAATAAATTAATCGTAACACAAAGGCTTAGTCGATTAATGCCTAATTCTTAAAATGCCTAGCGTTCTGAAAATGCCTAATTCGAAAAATGTCCAATTCGTAAAAGGACTAATTCTTAAAATGGCTAATTCTTAAAAAGACTAATTCTTAAAATGGCTAATTCTTAAAAAGACTAATTTTTAAAATGGCTATTTCACTAAAATACTTATTTTTTGAACGATCAATCCTCCAAAAGACTTACCTACATTTTTTTCACCTATTACATAAGTAAGTATGTTTTTCATACATAAAAACATACGTAACATGTTTTTTTTTATTGTTACAAAGACAATTCTAGACTAAAGTAAAAGAAACAGATCTATCAGTGGAGTCTTGTGGCACACGGCTCAGAAACCCGGGGACGTTTAAAGCGTATCTCAGCTATGCTTATTTTATTTCAGCTAAGCTGATAACGAATTTGATGTCTAATAATATGGTGGCTACATTATATTTTTGCTGCTTGATCCAGAAATCAAACCAGGCATTTCTTCCACTTGATACAACCAAAACGATACCATCGGTGGTGTCATATGGAATCCCTAATTGGTAGCAATATGTGCAATGTCCTTAAATTTGTTTTATAAAATCTTTGTTTACTCAATTGACAAAATAGTTGGTCCTTTTCAGAATTGGTCTTTTTGAGAGTTGGTCCTTTTAAGAGTTGGTCCTTTTCAGAATTAGTCTTATTAAGAAATAGGTATTTTCAGAACTAGGCATTTAACGAATTGGTCCTTTTGTAAGCTGTTGGTCATTTTAAGAATGAGGCATTTATCGACTAAGCCAACACAAATACTTACAGTATTATCCCTGAATTTTTATTAACATAACAGTTTAGTGTACATCTTGTTGGGTCTGATGAAATTTTAAGTGCTTCATTATATTGTGCCTCAATATCGATACTAATCTTTTCAATTCTTGCAGGTAAATAGACATTGCGAGCGTCTACTCCTAAAATTCCTAATTGGATCATACTGTCTAGGAATACAACCCAGTTATACGCCCACTTAAGTTGGGCTACTTTACCATTAGCATCAACGCTAAGAACACCTTGAAATGAACGCCTTAAAAAAGATAAGACACAAATTAATTACATTATGATTTAAAAATTAACAGGTTGTCGTTACTTCTACAACAGTAGTCATAGTTTAATCTATAGCAATCGAAATATTATAGCAATCTTGAATAAAAATGACAGAGTTGCTATATCAAGATGCTGACTAATTACTTAAACTCTCTAAAAAATATCTATGTAGAATACTGGGGTTTGTTGATCAAAAAGTAAGATGGCCAACCGAAATACACAGCAAATAAGTAAAAAGTACACCAGTCACCAAATGGCGAAAGAAGCGATAAAGGGTCGACGAACGGATATGTCTCATGAGTTAAAAACACTAACGATTTTTTTAATTTGCACATCAAATGTAAGAAAATGTAAAATCAAATATTTATTTTACATGTAGCAAGGTTCACCAAAATCAGCCAAGGTAAAGTGTTGGATGTTTATAAATACAACAATATAATTGTCAACAAATAGTGCAAAATATATTTAGATATTATAAGTGTTAAATATAATATTGTATCATAAACGATTTTTAAAAACTGATAGTAGAATGTTGATAAAATTTATGTTCCCACATAAATTTTATCAACATTCTACTATCAGTTTTTAAATTTGCTATCATTTAAAAAAAATCTAATCATCACGTGGTATTTTATGAAATAGTTGGAGTCACTTTTTGCAGTTTTACTGCGCTTAATTATTCATAGCTAGTGGTTGCCCATTGGTTGAAATTCGACCATAATAAATTTTAATATCTCATTAATAAGAACGCCATCTTCATTTCTCAAGATCAACTACTTTGTTTCCAAACTTTTTAGTGCGCCGTCTGTGATTTTTTATCGTTATCATCAATAAATTTGTTTGTGTGTGTTTCAAATACATGGTAGTGTGGGTAATGCTTTATTTATTGATTTAATGTACTTTATACGCATTATCGTTTAAAAATATTAGCGTTCTGCACTTCTACTACACAATATAAACTATAAGTGTCCGAAATATTATGCTCCTGCGTCCGCGCAATTGTCGTGAAATGGGGTCCAAAGTTTTTGCATCACGTATTAATATATAGATTAGATATTATCGATAATACAACAACCTAAATAAAAAAAATTTGGTCACTTTACTACTTTGGCTAGAAAATCAATCAAATTTAGAAGATAACGTTTCTTAAAGTGGAATAAATTAAATATACAACAAATGGCCAGCTAAACTATTAACAGATATCAACTTATTAACAAATGTTATAAAAAATAAACTTATTACATTAATTACAGTTTCAAAAATTGTCAGAATCAGTACACTTTAATTAGACAGCAAATGATTTTTTTTATTACATATTTTTTCTTTTTCCTTAAAAGGTTTTACTGGTACACTTATATAATCAACAAAAATAGGTAGCTGTATCAATTACTTCATATTGCAATGAAAGGAGACCACTGATTCTTATTATATTTTTTTTATAATATTGGAAGGCAAACAAGCAGACGGATTTCCTGATATGAAGAAATTTACGTCGCCTAAAGACACCTAAGGTGGTAATGGTGTATGTCGGGATGCAAAAGTGAGTTTACCGGCTAGCCTACCCTTCGAACCGAAACACGTCAACGGCAAGCGCTGACATCATGACAGCAGGAATAGGTAAGGCGGTGGTACCAATCCGGGCGCGTCGCTGCGAGACTCTACCACCTAGTCAGATGTTACGGTATTAGTGTAGTAAGCCTTTGCTCGTCTTTTACGAGCTACCTAGCATTAGAAGGCAGATGGTCTATGCAAAGGAGCCCGGACCAACACGGGGTTCTTTTATTTTGACAATAATTTTTATTTTTTAAAAAGTCTGTAAAAAAGTCAAAACATATTTACTTATGGCCGTATCCTCGTAAATGTAATTCTTTATAAAAATCTTTCGCTGTTATCTTCATGTCTGTGTCACTTGGATGTATTTCCGGAATTTCCATATAATCTTGTGCCAAATTCTTTTTTGGATAAATTTTACCAGTACACACAGGCGAATTGCTCTCCAGCATCTACGTAAAAGAAATATAAAAATTATAGGTGTCAAAAATTTTGCAAAAATATTTAAAATAGATAAATTAAGCAAAAGTATTTAGTACAGACATTGCAACTAGACATTCTTTCTAAAATAACTTCAAGCGTGCAAATGTCAAACCTAGAAACTTCACTGAATTTTGGTAGATCGTGGTAAAAGTTTTAAAAAAGTTAAGAGTTCTGGGTAAGTACGGTTTTTCTCAAACCCCTTTTTGATTTTGAACTTGATGAGGTTAGTGTTAAGAAGGTTAGGTTAGTGTGATGATAATGATATGATATGTGTTATTAATGATTGATTTATTTATAACTAGCTGTTGTCTGTGACCTTGTACAGGCGTTGAAATGACTTTTCGTGGTCAGAGATAGAATTACAGCGCTTAAAAGGTGTTCTAAATGTTTAACAAAACTATAAGCAACACAAAATTTAGTAAAACTCCATTCAGCAGTTAATGCATAAGCAAAAATGCAGATTTATTATAGATTACCTTAATGACACTTGTTTTAGGTGCTTTATCTGATGTCTAAATGCGACAATTATCATTTAATTTTTTTATGATATTATAAGGCAAACAAGCAGACGGATTTCTTGATGGTAAGAAATTCACGCCGCCTTGAGACACCAAAGGTGGTAATGGTGCGTTGCCAACCTGAGGCCTCGAACAAAAGTAAGTTTACCGGCTACCTTACCCTCCAAACCGGAACATGTTATGACGTTGTGGCGGCAGAAATAGGTAAGGCGGTGGTTGAGTCGCAGCGATGTCACGGTGTTAGTGACGGTAAACCTATGCTCGCCTTGCAGGAATGCAGATGGTCAATTCTGCAAAGGAGCCCGGACCAACACGGGGAAAAATACGTAAGTTAATAAAAATAATGTATACGTTATACCTACAGATTTGGCTTTATTACTATTTTATTACATGTGTAGATATAATCAAATAGTTCTCAAAAAAAGGTTTGTCATTTTTTTAACTATCGGCTTTCATCAACATATCTGTTATTGATGATGAATTTACTGAACCCCTTAAGTCGCAACGAAATTTGGCTGAGAGGTTCATGTTGAGATGAAATGAAGGTCAAAAGCTTCTTTTTACCCTATTTACTGAAAAAGTTCCTTTAGAAGAGGGGAGAGGATGTAAGGTAGCTAAATTCATTAACACGCAATCCGATTGGATTTATCTATTCTTTTTTTACACTAACAGATTATTCTTTTTTCCAAAAAACAAATTTTCTATTGCAGAAATTTCAAACAAAACCACTCTCAGTATTAGGCTTCAACCAAACTTGAGAGCCAAGAGGGCGGGTTGAGGGACGCGAAGCAGAAGCGCATTCCGTTAACCTCATTTTTAACCCCTAAAGTAAACCGGATAGAAAGTAGTCTATATCTCCTTTAAAACACAAGACAATGTTGATCACAATGGCAGCAGGAATAAATCAGGCAGAAACACTAAATTTAATTATTCTTACTTCAAATTCCCCTGTATGTTTGTGAATCATAATAGTAAACTTAATCTGGCTTTTTGGTCTGAGAGGAGTTATTCTGAGAAATTTAACATCTTCAAACACTACCGAATGTTTTATTTTTTTAATACTCAATGCCTCACATAGTACCCGCCAAACATTGTAGAGGTATCCAGTTGCAGGCATTATTGGAAGACCTAGAACGAGAAAGGAAAATTATGATACTCGTACAAGACAAAAAATGGGTGCATGTACTTATTTACGCGTTTGAGAAGTTATATTTGATAACGGCATTAAAACGGCTATAACTAAAAATACATAAATCGCATTAACTGAAACACGTGTGAGAATTTTTTTTTGTGATATTGGAATGCAAACATTTTTCTAAATTCATGGTGTTACTTTTGTTTTTTTTATGATACTAGAAGGCAAATAAGCAGACGGATTTTCTGGTGGTAAGAAATTCACGCCGCCTAGAGACACCAAAGGTGGTAATGGTGCGTTGCCAACCTGAGGCACGGATGTACTATGATGACCCATTGAAGGGACATAGGGACAGAGAGCGCGACTTTGTTTTATATGTAGTTATATAAATACTGCCCTTTTTAGGTCGCCTGGTAATGTTTTTTTAATAGCACAGCACTTTTTCTTCTAAAGTTTTATTGTATGTATTTAAAAAAGCACTTTTAGCAAAGAAATAATGAAAACTAGTAAAATGTCAGTTAATAAGTTCGCCTCTATTTGATCAAGCGGTCCGGCGTTAGACTTGACTTATTGAGGTCTCGGGTTCGATTCCCGGGTGGGACTACAAAAAAATTAGAAAGTGCATGTTTTCAATTTTCTAATCAAATTCACGTTATGTGTTGGCTAGTCGTGTGTGCTCTGGTCATGCCTTTGCCTACCGCTTCAGGGATGTGGACTTCGGCTTTATTGGGGACGTTAATATAGGGAGATAAATAGAATGCCGCCAACTTATTAGTTTAGTAAACAGCATCGCCAGTGTGACACTGCTTTTGATTGAAAATTTTACTTAGACAATAATAATAGCACAAAATGTGAAAAATGTAGATTCAGGAATTCATTTTCAGTGTTCACAATTTAAAAGCTACTAGCGGAACAATGTTTCAAGAATGGGTAGTTCCAATTTTGACTACTATGTAACTACTAGGTTCTAAGTTGGTTGTTCTAATAGTATACCTACATTTACTAAAGTTTAATGTATGTTTTAAAACATAACTCAGGATTCTGTTGCAATTTATCATAAACAAAAAATTAAAAAAAAACTTACCATTAACAAGATGATCTAGCAGGTACTCATATTTTTCGGTATCGAAATCAATTGTTACTACTTTTTCATAAAAATCCTTGTTTCCCTCAGTGTTGAAAGTTATAGGCCTTACGAAAAATAGACAAAAGTAGTAAATTAATACAAATGAAAGTAAATTTTTCATTTAAAATAATTAAAAAAGATCGTTTCTTCGAGGTGTAATTAATAACACTAACCAATGAAACCACCTGCATAGCAACACGTGTCATTTCTTTGTAACAAGACATTATTAGACAGAAGAATCACTGTGACAGATAATACACAGCCTTGAGGAACAACTGCATTAAGCCGCTTAGATTCTGGGCAAGCATACCATCATCCGTCTATCAACGTCAACAGCGAACTTAATGCTCCGCTTTGGCAAAAGCTGATCATCCAACAGCATAATTTCTACGTACTTGGTATGCTTCGACAGAAGCCCCTTGTACCACATCCTATGGAAGAACTTCCAGATTTGAACTGGCAGTCAATACTCCCTTGCTCTCTACTGCTTGCGCTCATTAGTAAGATAAGTGATGTATAAGATTAACAGCTAAGCGACCGCGACGATAACCGTAGTGATGATCAATCAAAAAATATTCGACCTTCTCTTTTGCATCATGGACTCGCGAATCATCCTATCTGTGTAAGGATGATAAAGACGTATCCATAAAATTTTCTAAGACAGCAATTTCTAGTATTATCTCTATTTCTCACCGCGTCGGTTAGACTAAATGAAAAAGAACATATTGTTACAAGTGGTTGCAAGGAGCATATAATGTACCAAAATCGTTATCGTTTGAAACCAAAGTCGTGATCATTTGAATATGAGATTAAGATTAACTAAAACGAAAACAAATGTAAAGAGTGAATAAAAAAGAGAAAAATGAAATGAAATTTTTACCAGTGTTCCTTGTGATTCCATTCTAATAAATGAGACAAATATGGTGTTTCTGAAGGCACGGGAAGCAGAACGGCTGGATATATATTTTTCAAATTCAAACTTATACCAGCTTGAAATATCCTGAAAAATTTTACATAATGTTGAAAGTGATTGTAGTAATTGAACCACTTCTTTGGATGATTCGTCGGTGCCACCTGGATACTGTTAAGGCTCGGGCTTGATGTCGACAGAGACAGATCTTTGTGCAGTGTAAACAAATTTAAGATAATATATTGAAGGTAGATATTTAAAAAATATTTATTTAAAATATTTCAGTTACATAACTCATTATACAAGCATCAATTAACTTTAGTCTTAGACCAAATCATGTGATTTGTTTAAAATTATTTACAATTTATTAGATACAAATTAGGAATATATGAAAAATATTTCAATATCATTTTCCCCGTCTTAGTCTGGACTCTTTTGCAAACAGACCATCTGCCTTCTTGCCAAGTAGCTTGTAGAAGGCGAACATAGGCTTACTGTCACAAACACTGTGACATCTGACTAGGTGGTATAGTTACGCAGTGGTTCGCCCAGATTGCCTAATCTTGCTGCACTAACGTCAGTGCTTGCCGTTCGCGTTGACGTGAACTCAGAATAAGGTATATATAAGGTATATAAGGTATATAAGGTGAATAAGGTAGCCGACAAATTACTTATTTTTTAATTATTTTTGCTTAAGGCCTAGCATCCCGGCTTTAGGTTGACAACGCGTCATTACCACCTTTTGTGTCTTTAGGCAGCGTGAATTTCTCACCATCAGGAAATCGATCAGATTGTTTGCCTTCTAATATCATAAAAAAAAATTTCATCACCATCTCACGAAAACTGATACAGTTATAACTACCTTGAGGCAGTTAATAATTTGCTTGCTGTAATATATAGGAGTTAGTTAAGGGTGTCTATTAAAAATATGTGTATCAAAAGGATAAGCAGACTCTGTACGTCTAAATTAGATAAACGGCTGTATTCCTAGTTCCGGTTATGTAAAATGTTGCAACCATTTATATTGAGGAAACGAATAGTTAAAAGGATACTTACTTCCCAAGACTTACGAATAAGGTTTTAAGTATATCTTTATTACAATCGGGATATAAATTAATATGGATTGTATCCTTTGGTAACATTTCTGATATCTTAAGTGAATCATCTTTAGTTATTTCAATAACGATAGTGCCTTGAGGTAGTTGCGTTATAGCTTGTTCAATCAGTTTCTGTGTATTAAAAAATAAAGTTATTTTTTATATAATTATACCTTCTAGTTAGAAATAGAAATGTAAGACTTATTAAAATCGTTGAATACAAATACCGGTAAATAGACTAATACTCATCCTACTAATATTATAAATGTATATGTTCGTGTTTGTTTGTAACTCCAAGACGCAAAAACTGCTGAACGGATTTTCATAAAATTTAGCACACACATAGAGGGCAATTTGAATAAACTCATAGGATAGTCTGTACCCCGATGAAATATTTCTGTGGGACTATTAACCACGTGGGGAACGCCGCGGGCAACTGCTAGTAATAAATAATGTTAAGCGTAGTAAAATTGCAAGAACCGACTCCAACTATAATTTCATTAAGGTAAGGTATCACGCGTCGTGGTCGTGATTTAAGTTTTTATTTGGGAAGATAACAAATAATTTCAACATGTTGCTACATCAAATTTCTTAACATCCTCCTAGTACTTTTTAAGTTACACTTAAAAATGCCATCAAAATTAGTTGGGTATTTGACCGTGTAATCGCGTAACAAGCATACAAAAAAATTTAGAAAAAACATACAGTCGAATTAAGAACCTACTCCTTTTTTCAAGTCGGTTAAAAAAATAGTAATTTTGAAAAATGTTTCGCGAAATGGTCTGTTTTAATGTTTAATTGTATAACGAAAAAAAAAAGGTTTCGCAGCACAGCTTACCCCGTGCTCCCGTATATTTTTTTAAGTCAGTCATAAGGTTAACAGTTTTGAAATTACAGGCATATAAAAACTGAGTTTAGTGACCTAATGAGTTTAAATCCAGAATGTAGAGAAATATTTGAACGTACAACTCATCTTACTTATACGTACATATAGTTGAACTATTTAAATTATGCGCTTCGACTATATTCGTCAAGCTTCGGGAATCCGAATGTATTTTGGAGAAATATCGATATAGAGTTGTTATTACATAATTGATCATTTCGCTTAAATTTAAATAAGGTCAGTTAATTTAAAAATAAAAGTATAAAGTGTAGAAAGTGTGAAGCTGAAGCGCATAATTTAAATAGTAGTAGTCTTATACATACATACATATGTCTATAATTTACGTCAATTCCTCTGCAAGGTAGGCACTCCGTATATAGTATTGAGTTCCAAGTTAACGGAGCTCACACTTGCTCGGCTAGTATATTGTAATAATTGCAACAAATTGTACCCACCTTGTTATTGACATCGGAGCTAATTCCATTCTCTTTCCGTTTGTTTTCATGAAATCCATTCTTTTTCCGTTTGTTTGCATGAAAGTCAATGAAATCTTCGGATTCCGGCCCCAAATAGCAAACAGTACTATCATAATTATAAAACGAGCCTATAAAAATGTGAATATAATTAAAAAATCGTTCCAAAGATATCCGCAACACCAAGAGTAACATAGATGGGTTGCCGACCTTTAAGGAATGTTTACGCTATATTCTTAAAGTTTACTAAGTTATATTCGTTTGGAAATACTGTATTTGCTAATTGGTCCCACCAAGGTGTTGTGCGGGGTAAGGAAATGTCTTCGGAATCGCACGTTTTTAGATTGCCACGCATCAAGATGATGGGTACGATACCTCAAAGTCTGACGCGATGTCCGAAGGTGAAACTTAGCGGCAGGAATCAAACTAAACAACTACTCTAAGCATTTCCCATGATAGATGCGGTAGAAAACACTGAATGACCAAACGATTCTACGCAACGCCAAAAAATTAAGCCGACCGGTAATTTTTGGTAATTGACAATTCGAGATGATCTACGTTGGACGTGGTCAAAAGGAAGAAGCTGGTAATGGGGAACCCCTACCTAGAGTTAAGGTAATCTTCCTCCATGTAAGGCGGTATTTGGGCTTTGTAAATTTGGACTACAAAAATTGCATCGACAGACAGAGACAAAGATTTTCGGATTTTATTTACCATTGGTTGTTACCCCTGTTTTGTTTATGTATTAAAATTATTAGATTCAGCTGAAACTAATCTAGATGTAGATATAAAATAGTCTATATCATTTTTTTCAGGTCCAGTCTATTTCAATATTACATTTATTAAAATGAGATTTTGCAAAGCTACAAATTTGTTTTACTATCCCAAGTCTATCCATTCATTCTTAATTTTTGGATATGCAATTTGAGATTAATTTTGTGGGTTGGCGTGTAAATTACAAATATCAAAGATTTTGCTCCTGAGCAATTTTGCATATAAAATAAAATTGCCTTAATTTGGAGTTCAATTTTACTTCATACTGTTGGAATAAAAGGTTGCCAAATATTTTGGAAATTTTTTCGTATAATCTAGCACGTCGAAATTATTTCGAAGTTTCTTTTATTAATTCTGTACAAGCCTTTTAAAATTTTGAATTTCTTACCATATTATTCCAATTATGAAATAGCATTTAAAAAGTCAAAGAAACAAAATCATACAAAAAAAACATTTTTTCATTATACTTTTAAAAAACTTACTCATATTTTTGTTATTTTCTTCTTCAATTAGTTTTATAAAAGACTTTTCACCATTACAAGACATTGATATCGTTTTTTCAGCACTCAAGTAACCTCTTACATAATCACATACCTTTTTGCCAGCACCGTAACCTATTAATAAGAACGTATTATTGTTAGTAACTTTAATTGTCTATTCCTCTGAAAATCTATGATAATGGCAACCCCACTATCGTTACAAGCAGATACTTATAATATCGTAGTCCCTCCCTATCGGATGCGACCATTTCGCGTCGGATTGCGGAGCTTCTTACTAATAGTAAGGACTTACTATTAGTATTAATTTTCGTTTAAATGGAGACACCCAGCCTCTATATAAGTGTGCTTAGCTAAGTCTAAAATATTAAGTTATAATGATAGTGTGATTTTATGTAGGAATAATAAATGTTAAACATCAGAAACATGTTTCATTTTCTGAGTCTGTAACAATATTTTTAGTGTGTTGAAATAAAAGATAGTTATTTCTACTACAATTCGGCTGGGTAATGATAAAACAACATAGGATCCAGTTTGAGTACAACTAACCACTAGACTTTTAATAGTACGGATAGTACAATTGAGGTTAGTTGGTTACGACATAATTATTATTAATAATGTTTTAATCCAATATGCCGACCGTCTTGCTGAATTGGTACGACTCGTCATTTCAAATTGGTGTGAGAGTAATTTATTTAGAATTTACCCCCAGGTTTTAAGCAAATTACTTTCAGTCACATTCAGAACACATCTGATGTCAAACAAAGAACGAAATATTGGCGCTAAACATGACCGTAAATCTAATACCTGTGTTAACAAATTTACAAAGATTGTAGAAAGATTAATCTTCTTCAATTCCAAGAATTATGTCACCATAGTATATAAAAAATAAAATTCTAAATTACAAAATTTGATCATAAGATCCAGATTAACTGGCAATAAAACAACCTCGATAAAATTCTATTTCAAATAACATAGAAATAGCTCTCAATTAGTGAAATCGGGATTTGTCCAGAAAGACCTCCATTAAGGTTAGGAAGGTATAAGTTAAAATATAACAAAACTTTTTTTACATTTTGAAAACTAGTATAACATCATTATAACATTGATTCAGAAATCAGATTTTTATTTTACCCAGACCAACGAAAAAACGTTTATGTTCATAGCTCAAATACTTGTCAAGGCAGTGGAATTTAGTCCGGGTATCGAACCCAAGCATCTCGGTTAATTGGTGCTTCAATTCACTCGGCGAACGATTCAGTCAAAATGTCTAAGTACATGAAAATTTATGCACTGGTAGAAAATTATGTGTGGGTAACTTTACATTATAAGTTGTAGTTTGTCCTACAAAAAACACACCGGAATTATAATCTACCACTTGAAAAAATTACTATCGAAATATCTTTATTATTAGCCGAGTAATCGCGTAAGAAAAGTACAAAAAAGAGTTTAATTAAGAATTTGCTCTAGGAGATGGTTAAATTTCAATAATAATGCTTGATTTCAATAAATGCAAATCTTCTTATTTCATTGTGATTATTTTTATAGCTATGAACTGTATATAGCTGATTTGATGTAACTTCACATATTTTATATTATTCACTAAAAAGATTAATTCGATTGTTTAACACATTTACTGAATTAAAACGAAGCCTTTTATTAACAACCTTAATTTAATTATTAATAGTCCTTATTACATTAGGATGCCATAGTACACAAAGAGTAATACAATGCAAATATTCTTTACTGTCCAATATCAACAGGAAATATACATCAGACCTTAAAATAAAAATACAACTGGCGGTCTTATCACAAAAATGCGAATTTTTACAGACAAGCAACAATATAGAACAATATTTATGTACTAAGTAATTAAAAATTTTGTAGTGGTGTAGTTATTAATATGCAAGATGAGCAGCAATAAATGTATTAATTGAATTTGTTTTTAAATTTAACACCGGCATTACAATGTGTGTAGTGTGGGTGTGTTAAAATAATAGTAATTCTCAATGGAAAAAAAGTGTTAAAAAGTTAAGATACTTACCGATTATATAATTTGGTGATATTCCAACAGCTTTTAACACTTCAGTTAAACCTATTTGAATAGCAACAGTAAGTAACGGTTTCAAACTTTCGTCATTTTCTTTATAAGTGCCGTCAGTAATCGTCTTTATTAAATCAATTCCGGTAGTTTCCAAAACCTTTGCACACCTAAACAAAAATAAATTGTTGAAAAATAAAAATGAAGTTACACAGCCACAGAAATGAACTAGTTGCAAAAATGTATTTTTTGTTGAAGAAGTAGGTGCATTACAACGATTAAGTTTTTGTGTCAATCATTTTTAAAATTCCCATTGTAGGAAAATAATGTCTGTGTTATAACCAATGCGGTCAGTTAAATCCGAAAAAGAGTGAGTTTGAAAGAAAGTGTTGGTGCTAAAATAAAAAAGGGCATGTTATGCTGGTTCGGTTATGTCGAAAGAATGGCAGATGAAAGATTGCCAAAGCAGATATACAATGTGAATGCGGATGGATGTATGTACCCGGGGAGATCTAGGTTGACATTCCACGATCAAATTGCTCTCGTATTATTTGAAGGTAGTGTCAAGAGTACCAGCGTGTTTGTATGAAAAATAAATATATTTGATTGATATTTTCCATCGTCGGCGCTTGGTAAAAGTTCCAAATATTCATATTTTAAATGAAGAAACACTTGTACTGTTTTACGTATCACTTATACTTTATTATTTTATCCCCCGTGTTGGTCCGGGCTCCTTTGCAGAATAGACCATCTGCCTTTCTTGCCAGGCAGCTCGTAAAAGGCGAGCATAGGCTTACCATCACTAACACCGTGACATCTGACTAGGTGGTAGAGTTTCGCAGCGACTCACCCGGATTGGTACCACCGCCTTACCTATTCCTGCCGCCATAATGTCATTACGTGTTCCGGTCCGGAGGGTAAGGTAGCCGGTAAACTTACTTTTGCTCGAGGCCTAACATCTTGACCTCAGGTTGGCAACGCACCATAAACACCTTTGGTGTCTCTAGGCGGCGTGAATTTCTTACCATCAGGAAATCCGCCTGCTTATTTGCCTTCCTATAACATAAAAAAAAAAAAATTATAAATAGCCTACCGGTTTCGCTTTTGACAGCATCATCAGAGCTAGAACTTAAATTAATGAACAATATTTTTGAATACTAGGTGGTGGTACTTTTACTAGGTGGTAGAGTTTCGCAGCGACTCGCCCAGATTGGTACCACCGCCTTACCTATTCCTGCCGCCATAACGTCATGACGTGTTCCGGTTCGGAGGGTAAGGTAACCGGTAAACTTACTTTTGCTCGAGGTCTAACATCCTGACCTCAGGTTGGCAACGCACCATTACCATCTTTGGTGTCTCTAGGCGGCGTGAGTTTCTTACCATCAGGAAATCCGTGTGCTTGTTTGCCTTCCTATAACATAAAAAAAAAGAATAATAAACATAAATTCATTTCATAGTGGGTAGATACAAAAAAACTTTAATGCGTTATACAATGGGGTTGCAAGCTATTGATTTTTTCCCCACTGAATCGGGAAATTAATCCAATTTGAGAAAACAATAATAAATAACATGTTAATTACCTCCATTTCATTAATTAATTACTAAATTTATTTTGCTATTTATACATAATATGTATATAAATTTTGAGAAAACCAGGCAGCTATGCTAGAATTGTGAGATTTGGTCCTATGCCTACCTCACAAGGGAATTGACGTAAATATATGTATGAATGTATGTATGTAAGTACTACACTAAAATCAGTAGTCACATCATATCTATTCCGCAACACTAGTTTTTGCAACTAATAAAATCTCAAAAATTGAGGCACAAAACCTTGTTAATCGAAGTTAAATAATATGCAGAATATATTGCAACTTGTAAAGTACATAATATTTCTATGAATGTGAAATATATTAATTCCACCATCTTACATATTCTTGCCACTTTAATAACACTGTTATGTTTCGGTTTGGATGGTAGAGTAGTGAGAATTTAAATTTATTGTTGTATAACGGGTCGTTTTAAAACCATTTTAAAATATAAATCTATACTTATTACTTCTTTAACAAATTTTAAAAAAGCCAACAAATGGTCAAATATTTCTTGTATTTCAAAAAAAAAACTCTTTCTTTTCAAGCCAACGGATGCTCAAACCATTTGTGCTACTGAGGAATTAAGGATTAAAAACTTTCGCTGCAGGATTTGAATTTTCAGTAGCTTACATCGGCTTGAGAAAAAAGGATGCAGCTTCAAATTCTGTCGAAAGCGAAATGTTTTATTAAAAATTTTTAAAAAATGAACTCAAGCACAAGCAAATGCCAGAGCAAATTCTAAAATTAAAGTACATTTATACCTCTTTAGGACTTTTTCGAATACAGGAATTTTCATTAACTGATCTGTGTTGAATATTTCTGTTACGTCAGAATAGATAAAACATATTGGAGGAGGTGTACTACTTGGTTTCACCCGTTGTATATCACGATGCAGCGATAATGCTTTTTCTTTTGTAGATTCTGAAACATAGTAAAAATGTATTTAAATATCTAATTTTTTTAATCCAACACATTTTTATGTTATAAGACTATGGCTGTTGCCCGCGGCGTTGCCGCTTGGTTAATGATTACACAGAAAATTTTTTTTGAAAATAAAAACTTTCCTATGTGTTAATAAAAGTTACCCACACGTATCAATAGGATTTAAAAAGCACAAGGTCCTTCTGATGATAAGCCTCGCTTCGCCTATAGATATTGTAAGTGCATTACTCACTGGCTAAAGTCAGGTGGAGTTGATAAAACTACGAAGTTAGCATCATTAAAGCAGATAAAAAAAGTCGGTGTTTTATGGTCAAGGTAGTAGAGCAATAATAATGCAAATGTACCAAGTGTGTAATGGCTTTAAAAAGTGTCTTGAGTACCTTGAAGTTCATAAAAGGCTATTTGGATGACAGCCTTTCTGACGGTTCCCTATTAATTTCAATACTTCAAATATGATACTCACTTTTATGTCCTTTTAATATTAGTAATATAATTTCATTGTTATTTTTTAGATTTTTTTAAAGTTTTTACATTGTGAAATATTTTTCTATCAGGGCAATGCTTATTTTGGACGTTACTGATTAAACAGAAAAGGAATAAACCTACTTAATAATACAAATCCTTTATAATCGTGTCTTTCAATGTTTTTCGAAAATGCACCATGCCAGAGATGTATTTCATCGACATCGACTGTTCTAGACTCAAAATCATCGAAGATTTTAGCAACAGCTCCTGCAGTGCGACCAGATACGCAGACGAGTCGAGGTAAATCATCTTCAGGTAGTCCGTTATTAACCTGAAACGCAACATTATTTCAGCTATCTCGCCTAAAAATTCAAATTTTTTATTCATATAAACCTACATGAGGCACTTGTGACGCGTCTACGAGTATAATCAAATAAATCAACCACCGGAATGCGGCCTAACACTGCGAAGTTAACTAATAAATATTATGTTTATTATACCTTGTTGATCAATGTGTAAAGAATAATTTTAAACTCTGACAAACAGTTAATGAAAAAAATAAGATTTATACTCATGAGCTAGGTATTAATTTGGGTGCAGCATCCGTCGGCCAAGGGCGAGCCATTCGCCCTTGAAGTGTTCGTTAATAGGATACATAGTCTAGGTTTATGTATATTACCTATGAAACAACATTTATATATTACATTTTGTAATATTATTAAGAGTATAAAAAAAATTAACTGGATGTTTACAAATATGACTACGAGTATAGTTTTATCAACAAAAATGACGTTATATTTATCAACTAAATGTTGTTTCTATGTTCTTAAATTTAAAATATTTGTGTCAAAAAATTTAACGGTCGGAAAACAAAAAAAAAAGCAATACGCACCACGAAAAAAATGTAATATTTTAATGTATAGTGAATGACGTATCACTGGGTATCTTACAATACAGCGCCTGTATTGTAAAATAGGCTGTCTCTCTATTTTTAGGAAAATTATGCATTTCTATTCGATTTTGATGTGATGAAATGTAGTCTTATATAATTCTTAAGACGGAAATAGAAAATTGTTTCACCCCCAAAAGTAATGATAAATAAAAAAAACAAATCACCTTTGGCCGTGAATATCTTTTCAGTAACACGTGTCCATTTGCTCCGCCAAACCCAAAACTGCTGATAGCAGCAAACGATCCATTCCATGGCATCTTCTCTGTTACAACTTGCAATCGTCCTTCAACCAACGCTTTTATTGATTTGCGTGGTGTTTCAAAATTAATGTTTGGTGGAATGTAACCAGAATGAAACGCTATACATATCTGAAAAATAAATATTTCATGAAAACTAGCAATATTTTATTTAAAGAACATTTGTTAAAATTATTAAATATATCACAGTTTATTTTTTTCGTTTTTAAATCAAATACACTAAACTTATTTTTTTAGTATTATATATATATATAAAAAAACAAATTAGAAAAAAAATTGGTATACTTTCAAAAATTTGCCACTAAAAACTCTTCCTCATTCAACAACAATGGGATTCAGAAATCTATAAATATTTCAATAGTATATTTTAATACAATTGTGGTAATTCTGCTGTTCACAAACTAAACTTATTTTAGATGCATGAAACAAAATCAAAATAGTTGGAACGTTTTAGACATGTCAGATTAGTCCGAACATGTCTTGTCAATTTATAATATTTTAAATCAACGTTTCCCGAGTAACAGATTGTACGTCTGTAGAAATAACGTATACGGTCTAATTTGACAGCATCAAAAATGTTTTCTCTCCGTCTATTCCTTTTGTTGAAAGAAGACACCTATAACTTAAAATGAGTTTAGTGAGTGTGTATAAAAATTAACACCAATAAGTATTATTATTTCTATAATTAGTAATATTTACTGCATTTTCCATAAACTTTAATGTGATGTGTAATTCTTTTTTGCCTGGTGAAAATAATCACACGAACATGAATTATCGTTCCTTTTTTTGTTTTAAGTGGCAAACACTTTAAACTGCCTTATCAATTAAATATTATCTTATATTATATTATATTATCGTTGATTGATAGAAAACCAGTCGTTTTTCGTAATTGAAAACAAATATATAAATATTAACAACAACACCAGACATGAATTTTAAAAAAATGGATTTTGTAAAATATTAAAAAAGGCGATATTTTGCATATACGAACATAATATGTGTACGTGTTCAAAACCCACATTCTTACACCTTGACAGAATGTACACAATATATCAGTTTTATAAATATTATTAAACATGTGTTATACCTTAGAAATCGCACTTAATCCAGCTGTAGTCTCACCATGTCCATAGTTGGATTTGGAGGAACCAATGAGAAGAGACTTTGAGCGACCAACGCAAAACACGTCATCAACAGCACCTAATTCTTCTGGGTCACCAACAGCTGTGCCTGTAATGTTCGTAGGCTCGATAAACTAATGTACCTACAGTGCTATAAAAAAGAAATTGTCTTCGGTTTTTGCTTTGTACTGAATGATGACATTTTATATATTTTCATGTCGCAAAACATGTTACTGTTTGAGGCAGTATCAAGTATTGAAATGGACGCACTACTTTTGAAATTAGCACTAAAACTTTAAATATATTAGAAGTTTCATTCGTTACTAATATTTATCTTTTTGTTTTATTTTATTTTTCCTTTAATTTTGTACGTTACTAACCCAGATATGGACTATGTCTGAAATAAAATTATTTTATTTTATTTATTAATATCAACAGAGACGTTCATAAACATTTCAAATAAGATATTCAGAGTAATTCTAACAAAAAAAATAACAATCCTAGGAATTCAGTTTAGTTTTGCGTCTGAACTTTACCAAGAAATTTCATTTGCTTCATATATGTAGCACATTATTTTTTCATAAGTAGTTTATGTTTTTTTTTTGTTCGACCGCCATAAAAATCTATCTAATCTAAATTAGTGATTGTTCAAAATATTAAAGCAATTGTCTAATTAAACCTAACAAATTTCATTGAAATTTATTTACGCTAAACAAAGTCGAAACAATGAATAATAGTTTGACTCTGACGGCAGTAGATATTGCCAATTCATTAAATCCCAGTCGCTGTAATCGATTCCAAAGGTCACTAAATATGACTTTCTGAGTAGCATACATAGCTACAAGTACAAGGAAACGTGGCGAATTCATGGGTGAAATTGTCAATATCAAAGAAAAATATTGTCATCAAAACTTTAATTTACAATATTTTTCTTCAGTTTGTTCCGTCAGTTTGTTAAATGTGATTGATAGAATTAAAAAATATAGTAGTTGTAGTTATTAGTTTTTTTTTTTTTTTTTGAAATCATTTTACTAACCAGTTGCATGTGCTTCCAGAAAGTCAACATCAGTTGCTGATACAATATCACATTCTTCATAAAACTGTTTAAGTAATATTTTTTGTGCTGCACCTGATGGATAATTAATACCTTCTTCTTTACTTCCATCACAGTTCGTTTTACTGTACACCAATTGGGCATATGCTCTAAAATTAAATCAAATATTCATTATAACACTAGCTGAGCTGACTGACATTATTATATACTAACTATGAGTTTTGATTTTTTTTTTTGCTTATGAACTTTCTCCTGACAGGAAATCGTCGAAATTAGTTTATCCATTCCGGCGTTATGCGATTATCAAAGGATTCATTTCTATAATATGTAAGTGTGTTTTCATAACTAAAACTGCGATAATTCACAAGTTGGCACCCATTATAATTGTAAAATAAATAAAAGTAAGTTAACGTGACCTAAACTCGTTTGTTATCCTATTAATATTATAAATGCGAAAGTTTGTATGTATGGATGTATGGATGTTTGTTACTCTTTCACGCAAAAACTACAAAGCCGATTACGATGAAATTTGGTATGTAGGTAGCTGAAGACCCAGAAAAACATATAGGCTAATTTTGATCCCGGAGTTCCCGCGGGATTGGGACTTACACGGGTGAAACCGCGGGGCGCAGCTAGTTTTTTATAAAAGCGGCGTAGTATGATAACATGACTCATTTGGTGGAAAGTTCTTTTAGTAGATGATGAAGTTATACTAACTTAGAAGTTGCCTATCCAATCCTTTGAAAATACTCAATTGTAGCCTTTTGCAATAAAAACATAAAAGATCTTATTAGATATGGTAAATACATATTACGTAAATAAATAACTATCCCTGGACAAGTCAAACAAATTGAATCTAACCCCAAAGTAAACAAATTATATGCTTGTGTTATGGGTGTTAGTCAACGATTCTAATACATAGAAATACTTAATTAGATACCAGAACAAATTTAATAAACACCCAGACCCGGAAATGCGGACATCTAAATGTTCATCACACAAATGTCTGCCCCCGTCGGGAATCGAACTCGAGCCTCGCGGTTGGTCAATGTAGTTAGGCATGTACGCTAGCCACTCGACCAACGAGGCGGTACGTGGAATCAACCAAGAAAGATTTATATTCATTAATTCGTCTTACGTTACGATTTCAAAATGGAGTAGATGGAATAAATCAGAGAAGCTTAGTCACCAAAACTATTATAAATGTATATTCTATAAAAAGATACCTCAGCAACTCCGTGTCAATGTTCCAAATTAAGCAACTATGTATAAGAGTATAATAAAAAATTAGAGTTAAAGAGATCCTCGTTACAAATTAATTTCTGGCAAAGACTATTTACTGAATCCAAGGTGCCGGCTAGCAATTGGCTGAATCCTTTGAAGGTGCCATCAGCCTCTTGTGCAAGGTGAGTCCTAAGCTTAAAAAAGATTTAGAAGTTGTCGAAGTGTAGAGTAATGAAGAACTTCAAGATTTTCTATCATGATGGAAACAGATATAATATGCAAAAAGTTAACAAGAAATGATGGAAATTAAGAAATAATGTAAAATCTACGAGTATTTATATAAAAATTAATCCCCATTTAGCGTGGTCATCATATCACACCTGAACGGATGGACCAATTGTGCTAATACTTTTTTGTTGCTTTGGTTCTTGTTATTAGATGGTTTTTAGGAAAAGAAAAAAAACAGGATCATCGCAGAGAAACTGGGAAAGGTAATGTTTCAAAATTTATCTATACCATTAATGTCAAGCTACACAAATTTTTCCAGGCCATGTAGTATTACATAAAAACCTATTATGAAATTAAATGATACTTTAGTAGACATTAAAACAAGCTAATCATATGATCTAAAGCGGTAGTTTTTATTAATAAACTAGCTATTGCCCGAATCTTCGCACATACATTAATGTGACATTTTGTGGTTAGTGTTACAAACGAATGATTTTCTCGCAATAAAATGGATCCTAAATGATAACTCGGACTATTAAGCTTACTGCTTCAAAAAATTTGGTAATAATAGTTTTAAACGTTTAGTAGATATTGCTTGAAAAACGGAGAAACTGACAAAAACTTGAACACACTCTTTTAGGGCGCCTTACATAGTATGCAACAAGTAACAATAAATGTTTAATAGGAAACAAAACAATTCACAGATTTACCTAGTTTTAGTACTGATTTGTAATTAGAATTGGATTGAAAATCTAAAGAACAGGTACTGCATAAATTTTTCAACTGACCTGTTAGCGTCTTTCGATTTTTGTAAAATACAACTTATTATAGCTTCTGATCTGACGTAACCGTTGGCTTTCTCATCAAAACACTTGCATCGACCGTCCACTGATAAAACCCCCAATCTGTGAATTCATAAAGTTTTTTGCATGAGAGATCAGCGAAAACGTACATGGCTCTCCTAATGATAAGATACAACCGTAGCTAAAAACGTTATACGTTAAAGTACCGTCGCTTTTCTGTGGCCGGTATGACAAATCTATTGTTCAAGTCCATCGGCTATCCTCTCTTTCGGACCGGAACATGACGTAGTCATTCTGGCGGCAGGAATGAGCAAGGCACCGAATTAATATGCGGGAAATTTGTAATATAGCACTCTACGGTACTTTAAGGTTCCGAGGTCTAATTTCGTAAAAATGAATTTTTATAGTAGCGATATGTCTGTCCACCAATATGTCACGTCCACTTTATTCGCAAACTGTTAAACTACACAGTAGTTAACTTGGTAAGTAGATGTAATCTCTGAAATGTCTTATTACTTTTCAAAAATTAAAAAGGTAAGAGGAGCATCCGCACATGGAACTGAAGCAATTCATTTTTTATCAAACTCTTTTAGCTTTTAACAGTCTTTGAATACGAAACTTAAATTTATGAAACTAGTTTTTTATATAAATCAATAGTTTGAAAGATAGGCACTTATAAAGTGATATAATCATATTAGTAGTTCGTGACGTTCAGTAAAATACCGCCCATTTAAGCTCCAAAAATTAAGATAGGGGGAGCGCGGGTAAAGAATATTGTAGATAGCATAGATGAAATAGAAAGTATGAAAAAGAACAACATTTGCTGTTATCGGTTTTAATCGAACGGATTCAATCATCAATTGAAAGTTTCAGCATGATATAATTCAAACACTATGCATTTATGGAGGAAAAATATTGAATAACCTTTTTCAAGACTTTAAAAATATAGTTTTCTACTAAGGGTGCTACCTAAAACTAAGCGAGATATGATAAAAAAATGATGACTCCTGTATATGTTTTCCTCCACAAATGATGCGAAAATGATCTTTGATGAAAATACGCACATTCAAAAAACGAACATTACTAATTTACGATTTGTTTTATTTTTGAGCACCTGTAATATTCTTTTATTATATGGCTGTTTGAAATTACCTTGACGTAAGATCGGTTTTAAGGTGAATGTTTTTGAATTACTATTTCATTTTAAACCTTTAAAGTTTTGCATTCGATAATTAAGATCTACCAACAGCTCGTGTTGTCCATTCCCTCTGCATCCTTTTTACTTTTTGAACTGAGGTCTGCTTACACATCGGTTAACTGTTTAATAAAAATATTTTCCAAAATGCAACTTAAAACTGGAAATATTTCGAGTTTCCTTAGAAAAGCAAAGCAATGTGTAATGATGTGTACTTGGATACATATTAAAATATTTGATTATATACCCAATAATGTTTGCCTTTTAGTTTTTACTGCGATAACTTTTTTACGTCTTAAGTTAAAAAAAAACTTATCTCTCTAGATACTTAATATTTTGCGATCAGTACACTCAGGGTTTGATAAATTATTGTATTTTTTGCTTTTTCGTTAACTTACTATCACGACATTTTTTTTAAATAAATTAGCCTTTTATAGGCGAATGCATTATAACCGCGTTTGATATTTAAAAGCAACTTGTATTTTTATCCTGACAGGAAATTCATTAGAATCTCTGGGTTTTAATTTGATAACATAAAGAAAGGGATCTCCCTACTACAAAGAAAGTTATAGAGACATATTACATAAAGATTTTCAGTACTTTAACTTAGTCAATGTCCATAAAGAAATTATTTATCATCTAAATAAATTTACCCATTATTAAAGTACAACTTACCTTTTGAAGGCAATTGTAACTTGAGGATATACACACAAATTAGAACCTGCAACTATGGCAGCATCACACTGTCCTTGCTGTATCGCTCTAAACGCGGAATCAATTGCAAACATTGAAGAAGAACACGCAGTGTCAAATATTAATGCTGTACATTTTAGTCCAAGCCAGTCAGCTAAGAAAGCAGGAACGCCGCTTCGAGATACTCTACAAAAAATTAAAGTTGTTTAAATCATTCTATGCTTTTTCATACAGAAATGTGTTTTTAACGTTTAAATGGAAGACAATAGAAGCTCATTATTGATATTATAAAAATGCTTTGTTTTTTGTACATAATTTAGTAAAATGTATAGATCTGATTGAATGTTTTTGTAATAACTTCAAATTGCACATTTAAAAAGAAACAATTTAGTTGTTGTACTTCAATTCTGATTTTATTTCAAAACTTACATAATAAGTATGATTATTTGAATAAATACTTTAAATTTTGACAAACTCTTTAGAGATAGTTGTTGTTGAAATGAATGTTTTGGAAACTATGTAAAAAATTGATATGATAATGCATCACTTTAAAAAATTTATACGTACACGTATTATTTAATTTGCTATTTCCCTTTCAAAAATGCATACCTATTATAGCGTGACAAAAAAGGAAAGACGATGCGTAATACGTGGATCTAGAAGCCAGAGACACAAATATCCTGCTTCACATAAAACGCAACGCCTACAGTAATATAATGTTTTAGGAGCATCAACAATACATACACCAAAAATGCGTTCTTTTCGCCATTAAAGGAAGTTCACCTGCATTGCCTGAAAGGTGAAAACAAACTCCAACAGAATTCACACACCACTATACTAAAATAGATTAATGGTGTATGTTGTGTTTGTGAAGCTCAATAATTTAACCATTCATTACGCATCGTCTTTCCTGTTTTTTGCCAAGACATCGTCAAGTTAAATAATTTGTTTAAATATAAAGAAATTATTGTTTTTATAAACGTAAATCCATGTTAGATTACAGTGATAATATGACAAAATGATTGTTTTACAAATCATGCCTGTGAAATTATATAAATGGTCTATTACTTCATAAGTATAAAAAAATCAGCTAAATATAAATTCCGTAGTTCAAAAACACAACGTAGCTTTAATGACTTATGAAAATGAAATTTATACCCTGGAAGTCCATAATCAAGATACGTGTATTTTTCATAATTTACTTCCAATTCGTTGCTAATAAAACAATTTGCGACGAATATGCCCACCCGCATATTTTGAAAGTCTTTTGGATTCAAACCTAAAATTAAAAAATGCATTACATTTTTTTGTTACGGTTGAACTTTTTGTTGAGTAAAATAGAATGAAAGTAATACCAGCATCAATAATAGCTTCGTATGTTCTTTCTAAAATTGTTCTTATAGATGGGTTCATGGCACTTGCTAATTTATAATCAGTTCCAAAAAAGTCAGTGTCATAATTAAGAACATTTCTAACTTTGCCCAAGTAATGTGGTACTTCAGGATCGCGAATCCATTCCGGTTCGACGACTAAATTTTTCTGTAATTAAGTACATGCAATGTTTGATTTAGTTAATGAAAATGAAATGTATCTATACAGCAAGATTTTTTTATCACCATCCAAATTTTTTCTAGGCATAAAGTACCTATCTAAAAATAAGTCCATTTATGAAAAAAATAGGTATCTAGCAGGTAGCTATCTAGCATGTCAGAGCACTCAGCGCGTAGGTACGGTACTTTTTAGACGACTTTGCGATGTCATATCTTAATATTTTAGTGTTGAGGGATACTAAAAGAAAAAACACGTATTTAATTATTTTCACTTAAGATCAACATATTAAAATTTGGATGGTAATTAAAAAATCAGGGTGTATATTAATATGCGAAGCAAAAACTTTGGACTCCTTTTTACGAAAATTGTGCTGACGTAGGAGTATATATAAATTTGGCACACTTATAGTTTATGGGTAGGAGATGTGCGAAATGCTAATATTTTTTAATAAACATGTATATAAAGTGCATGAATTAAAAAAATAAAACATTACACGTACTACCACGCATTTGACACACACAAACAAATATACTGATGATAACGATAAAAGATCACAGATGCAGCACTAACTATTCAGGAAACAAAGTAGTTGGTCTTGAGAAATGAAGATGACGTTCTTATCTACAAAATATAAAAATGTATTATGGTCGAATTTCGACCAATAGGAGACCTCTAGTTAGAATAAAGATTTCATTAAATAAATATTTGAAACTATTTAAATTGAAATAGATGAAATTCACGTCCAGAATGGAATAATCAATTACTTATGCGACAAAACAAGAATAAGGGGTTATATAAGACTAAGCATATTATGGGTTTTCTGATGGTAAGAATTGACTGTGATTCATAACCGTAAATACCGGTGCATCACTGTTCTATGATCGAAATGTATCGCCAGGCACCCTTTTTTTTATGATATTGGAAGGCAAACAAGCAGACGGATTTCCTGATGGTAAGAAATTCACGCCGCCTAGAGACACCAAAGGTGGTAATGGTGCGTTGCTAACCTGGGGCCGGGATGTTAGGCCACGAGCAAAAGTAAGTTTACCGGCTACCTTAGCCTCCGAACCGGAACACGTCATGACGTTATGGCGGCAGGAATAGGTAAGGCGGTGGTACCAATCCGGGCGAGTCGCTGCTAAACTCTACCACCTAGTCAGAATTCACGGTGTTAGTGACGGTGAGCCTTTGCTCGCCTTTTACGAGCTGCCTGGCAAGGAAGGCAGATGGTCTATTCTACAAAGAAGCCCGGACCAACACGGGGACACCTGTCCAACTGTCCACACCGAAACATGACTCTGTCATTATGGTGGCAGGAATAGTTAAGGCATTGGATAATTATCGGGGTAAGTTGACACAAAATACTCCTATCACTAGTGATCTTATTGGTATTGAATCACAGCATTGGCTCGCCGCTCACGAGCTGACTGGGAGGAAGGCAGGTGGTCTATTCTGCACAGGAGACTCGGACCAATTACCTCTATGCCTACCTCTAAACGGGCTTTCCGTGAAATAAATGTTTGTATGTAGCTAAGTATCATTTGACCACCTTGTTGGTTGAGTGGCTAGCATACATGCCTAACTACATCGACCAACCACGAGGGTCGGGTTCGATTCCCTACGGGGGCAGGCATTTGTGTGATGAACATGTAGAGGTCTGCATTTCCGAGTCTGGGTGTTTATTAAATTTATTCTGGTATTAAGTATTTCTATTTAATAGAATCGTTGACTAACACCCATAACATAAACACATAGTTGCTTACTTTGGGGTTAGATTCAATTTGTGTAACTTGTCCAGGAATATTAATTTATTCATTCATTTCGTTTATTCGTTCTACATAATAGCCCTCTTTTTTTCAACAGGTGTTACAAAATTAGAAAATAATTTAATGTAAATTGAAAATGTCTAAAAAAATTATAAGCTACACACAATTTTGAAAATGACCGTTAAAAAAGTTTGCGCCTTCTTCAAACTAATACCAGAAACTTGATTTGTAATAAAATAATCAAAATTGAATACCTTGTTAAACAAGCTAGTTTCTAACTCTTTCACAGAATTGCTTTCTGGATAGTATCCAGCAAGTCCTGATATAACAATTTCTTCTCCTGGTGGTAAACGTGTGAACCGATAAGCCGTTTCTAAACGTTTACTCGTCATTTTGAGAGATTCAAAAATAATTATTTATTCCTAGAAAAAAAAACAATTAAATTCAGTCCAATATATGTTACTAAGCAATTGGAAAGCGAATCAATTTGAAACTTAAAAATGGAATTTCACATTGCATTTAAAATGAAGCCAGATTTAGAGAATAATTGTGTGAAGGTATATCACTACTGAACATTACACTCCTAACAAAAATCTGATATCAAATTCCAAATCTTTCTGATTCACTCTAGAGTACCGACCTCTCTTTCTGATAATCTTGTAATGTTTATTATCAATGTCAAAACGAAAGAGAGGTCGGCATACTAGAGTGAGTCATCAAGATTAGAGAATTAACATTAGATCTTTATTAAAAGTATAACCTCCAGTAGCAAGCAATATAAATACTCTTTAGCAAGACTCCAGTAGTTTCTCAGCCACGTGAGAATAAAAAATATTGGAATAAAATAAGAAGAAATAGTTCAGCATCGATATGACATATTCAAGGTTTTCTGTAATAACTCAAATTCAAATCAATGCTGTTTCTTTGAGATTGTATTCAATTCTATTTTTAAAAATGAATTTATATACTTTTTTTATTTTTAAAACGTTTTTCTTGCTAAAAATAGTTTATTTGGAACGTACTTGCTGACTTGCCTGATTAAATAACGAATATGTACATTCTATTGTTATTTATATAGTCAAAAAAGTATTTGCATATCAATGTCATCTTTGAATACAATGCATTAACATATTATCTACATAACAAAATATTGGGTAACATTCACTTCCTATAACGAGGTGGCTAAATGTAGAAACATCTTTGCAGAATGATAAGCTCATCATATTCGTAAGGGCGTGTATAAAGATTTCAGATGAGGTAGGCATAAAACTTCTAGTTATAAACTTATCAATTTTAGGAATTCAGTTTAGTTTTGCGTCGTAACTTTTCCACGAAATATCATTTGGTTTACATGAAACGTATGTATTGATTATAATTATAAATAACAAAAGTTTCTATAAATATAACCAAGATGAATAATCTAAGAGAGTGATTGATCTTCAAACGATAAGGTACCAAAAACGGACACTTATAGTGAGCAAATTTTATCAAATTGGGTCTTTTATAGTTAAATCTCAATAGTAATCAAAGAAATCAAATAATAAACATAATGAAATTTAATGAAATAGATTTGCGTCGATAATAGTCGAAGTAGATAACATTTATTTTGACTCTGAAGACAGTAGATATTGCCCGCTCATTAAATCCCAATCCCTGTGATCGATTCCCAAAAGCCATTAAATGCGAATATTTATAAAGTGTATCCAGGGCTTTGTGTTTTAAGACGAGAATGCGTGGTGATTTTTTTGATATAGTTGTCAATATCAACTGAAACTGAAAAGTAATCAAAAACAATAAAATTTCTAACATTTTACTTAAATTTTGACAATATTCAAAACAGAATCTACACTTGCTATCGTAGGCACTTGGTGGAATTCCATTTTTTTTGTAGTTAACACTTGTACTTATCGACAATAATATAACATAATATAAGTACAAGTGTTGACTAAAAAGAACGTGTGTAATATTCAAAACGTTAAGGCGCTACTTTTTGACTAAATACTTCTAGAATTTTTTTGTGTATGCCTACATTCACAAATGATATATTAAATTACACGTACACAACTAAATCCCAGGTACAGTTAGTTCCTGCTTTTCCCCACGCTGTAAGCGCTGTTGCGGCGCCACAAAATATGTAGTTATTTAGGTGGTTTATAGATGGATGGATATTAGTTACTTTAGTTTATGTCATAAACGTAAGTTTAACTAAAATGTTATGGATTGTATAGAAAGCAAACGAAATATTTGACCTCCTTGTAGCAAAAAAGTAAGTATCTGTGTGCCTGTATTCCCAAAATATAAATAAATAAGTTTAAAAAATACTGAAGTAGCTTTTAATCTAGCTGAACTAAAAATAGAAAACACGTTTAATGTTTAAATAAAAAAGTGTGATTAAGATAAACATTGTGGGTTATAAAAAAGTATAGGGTGCTTGATCAGAAATGTTATCGTATTATTAGATATGTATACAGTATTGTTTTCTCATATTTTTTATTTGAACCTACAGAACATTATTTAGCAATATATAAAAAAGACTTTGTTACTTTGATATTTAAACGTTAATTAAGTAAGTAAGGATAGATAAATTGCCTTCATGAGTTATATCTTATTATTATTTTGACTTTTACCCCTCTTCCATGGGAAATAAAAAGTATCCTGACTTTTTTGGCACCTGTTTTTAGAGAACATGTGTGCTAAATTTCGTTAAAATTAATCCAGAATAAATCGCATCTATGATACAAAAAATTTAATTCTCAAATTAATTCTGCTGCCAAGTTTTATTCGCCTGTCCCTATTTTTTTCAAACGTTATCTTCTATGAACAGAATTATCTCTTCTATCTAAATATCCCCGGACAAATTACACAAATTGAATCTAACTAAAGTAAACAAGTTATATATTAGCATGGTGGGTTTTAAAAGTACAAGATACCAACTGGAATAAATTTAATAAACACCCAGACCCGGAAATGCAGACATACAAATTTTCTAAATGCTCCCTTCGGGAATCTTATCTGAGCTTAGCAATTTGTTGGTGGAGATACATATGTACTCTAGCCCCTTGACCAACGAGTTGGTCAAATAAATCAAGATTACTTAACGCATTTTTTGTAAACGTTATAAACCTATTGTGCCAAATACATTAATATGATAATTTGTAAATTTTAGGAAATAGAAATAGCCAATGCATAGGTATTTCACAAAATTGTAAAATGTTAAACGTATCCATTTTAATAAGTATATTTCCTGCCAGTCGTGACCCTGGACTACTATATTTAGAACTATACTAAATAAAAACATTGAAATTATACTAACTGAAATCCTTAATAATATTAAAAAACGTGAAAATGTGTGCAATTTTGTGTTAATTCTTGATATTTTATTAATAAATACAATTATCTAATAAATAAAAAATGTGGTTATCTAATAGTTAAAGTTAGTGTCGCCCATTGGTCTAAATTCAACCATAATAAATTTTAAGAACGCCATCTTCACTTCTCAAGTTTCCTAACAATTAACTAGATGGGAATGGTTCGATCCAGAAATTCCACACTATGTACATACGAAAAGTTAACATTATCGAAAAAATTGATGCGGATTTCGTCGGTTTCAATTACAATCTATCGCATTCTGTAGATCCATCTGTTAAAGGACTTTTGGAAAGGACGTATGAAGCTGAATAAAGCTAATCGACGCTCGTGTGTAGTAGCATGATATACTTTTATACCTACTAGTGTGGTTACCCGTTGGTCGAAATTCAACCATAATAAATTTTAATAATATCTTGTTGATAAGAACACCATCTTTATATCTCAGGACTAACTACTTTGTTTCCAAACTTTTTAGTGCGCCATCTGTGATCTTTTATCGTTATCATCAACATATTTGTTTTTGTGTGTCAAATGCATGGTAGTGTGGGTACTTTATAAGAATTATTATAGAAAAATATTAGCGTTCTGCACTTCTCCTACACATAAACTATAAGTGTGTCAAATTTATCGCTCCTGCGTCGGCGCAATTTTCGTAAAAAGGGGTCCAAAGTTTTAGCATCACGCTTTATCATATATAATATAATTCTAGATTTGGATTAGAAAGATATTTACATAGTTTCTATGTAGTAACTCAGTGCGATTGCCTGAGAAACTTTCCCTCATACATACAAAAAGAAACGTACTTGTATGTCGTTAGGTAACGTAGGTTTGTTTGATGTGTGACAACTAGGGATGACCAAAATTTATTACCAGGTGCATATTTCTCTATACTATATTATAAGTATACTTTTTATATTGTCATCATCATCTTAGCGTCAATTACGGCTGTTCATACATAGAGACGGGAATCTGCTCTTCCATTCTTAAGACTAGAACGAAATGAGTAGCTTATCTTATTGCTCTCATGTTATCAATATCAGTCATTGTGATTCGTGATAAGGGGTTAATACTTAGGGTACCCAATTTAACTAATAATATAATATACCTAAATGTTGTTGAGTTGATGAAAAAAGAGGGGTGTAGTTAGTTTAAATTGTCAGTCGTTCTGCATGTATTTCTCTGTAGCATCATATCTTATGAACGGATGGACTGATTTCATTTTTTTTTTAATTATGTTGCTTGAATGGGTTTTAGTTATTTCTGTTACCTATAGGTTTTGTCAAAAGTTTTTTGTTTTAGGAATGTCTAAATACAGTTACCAACTTCGAGCCTCAACAATAATTAAAATATTAAGATAGTAAGCCGCCGACTCTCAGCCAACCAGCCTCTTATCTAATGCTATTGTTTTTAAATAAGAAAATAGAAAAAAAAGTATCTTCACACCCATATCCCCGAAGAGGTAGGCAGAGGCACAACCAGGGCACCCACAACTAGCCGAAGACACTAAGTCCCACAATGTGATAAATAGCAAGCCTATCACCAACCGGGCACATTTCCAATCCCGAGCAATTTTTTTTTAATTAGAAAATTGGAAAAACCTAGGAGGAGTCGGTCAAGGGAGTTAAGCCTCGAGCTAAAGTAAGTTTACCGGCTACCTTACCCTCCGAATCGGAACACGTCATGACGTTATGGCGGCAGGAAGATGTAAGGCGGTGGTACCAATCCGGGCGAGTCGCTGCGAAACTCTACCACCTAGTCAGATGTCACGGTGTTAGTGATGGAAAGCCTATGCTCGCCTTTTACGAGCTGCCTGGCACAGGAAGGCAGATGGTCTATTCTACAAAGGAGCCCGGACCAACACGGGCTAATTTGCAAGCATCGGAACGGATATCAGACTTATGTATATTTATATTACTTTTAAACATTTATGAGATCTTACAGTTAAAACACTAACGAACTGTTTCAACCCTAAACAGCTAACAAAAGGGCTTAGCACAATCCTCTTGACCAAAGGTGCTTTATCAGCACTTTTGCCATGTTCCTCTACATTCATCCCATGATCCTCAGTTCCGCTCCTACATCCATCGATACTACTAGTCTCCATTACTAAGCCTCGTTACTATTTCTTATTAATATTATAAAGTGTATTTTATCAAGTGTAATTAAATAAGTGTGACAAATAAAATATCTTTTCTAAAACTCCTTCCAAACCTCGCGGAGTAACAGAACGCTGGACAACCAAGCTGATCTGATGGTGGAACTCAAAAATAGAAGACGTGGAATGCATCCTACTAAAACCTTCGAGTTTGGAGTCATTCCATTCGCCTTAACTAGATCTATTCATATTTTTTGTTGACGATGACTTGGTGACAAGGACATGATCAGTTTAATGTAAGATGGCAGAAAGATCATAGTTTTTAGTTACGGTATTATGTCTATTTAATAATATTTGCCGTTTTTTGTAAAACACATAATAGCAGACAGTTTTTTTAACTTTTGCTTGTTTGAGTGTGTTTGTGTGTTTGTCGACGGCAAAGGAGCTCCCAAACAATTGTGATGCGTTGTTTCAACCCCCGACGGAAAATGAGGAACTTAACTAAACTGATGAAAAACATATGTATGTATGTCTGTGGCAATAGCTTTTGAACAGATTGACCGATTTCGATGCGGATATTTTTGTTTAAAAGCGAACATATTTGAGATGTACTTTACTATGATACATATAGTTTTTTTTGGATATTCATTTTTGTAAATTGAAGATTTTCTCATAACACAATCCGGTTAGCGCAAACCTCTTCGGGGGTTTATTTCATCACACATCGTATTACAAGTATACTCCAAACATTTAAAACCCAAATTAATAAAAAATGTAATCACAATTGTTGTTTTATTCTGCGAGGACGGCGATTTAATACATGTGTGACCTGAAGTGACCTATTTATGTTCAGACATAGGTCTGTATTAATCAGTGACATATCAATAAAAATTAAATCAAAATATGTTCCGTAAAACCCACAGTGTATTAAGTAAACTAGAACTTATTTTTTCAAATTTAAAAAAAATCCGTAGATTTACTCTAAAGAAAATTTTCTTTTTATAGTAAAGTATCTTTACGCCCATATCCCCGAAGACGTAGCCAGAGACACAACCTAACACATATCCAATTCTAGGCAACGTTATTATTTAATAGATAAAATCGACTGTATACATTTTCTACTTTTTTTGTTGCCCGACCGGGAATTGAACTCGGAACCTCAAGAAGTCGAGTCCGACGCTGGGCCGCTAGAACACAGAACACAAATAAATTTTTGTAATGATAAAAAATTAAATAATAGAAAATTCAGACTTTTTATATGTTTTTAACGTACTTGAAAAAGGGAGGAGGTTCTCAATTAGACTGAATGTATGTTACGAGATTACTCAGCTAAAAGACAAGTTATTTTGATGGATAATTTTAAAAAGTTAAGTCGCCTCTGTGGTCGAGCGGTCCGGGTGTTGGACTTGACTGCATGAGGTCTCGGGTTCGAATCCCGGGTCGGCTAACAAAATCAAAATTGGATTTTCCAATTTTCTAATAAAAAAAAATGTTGGTCGGGATTGGAAACGTGCCCGGTTGGCGATAGGCTTGCCACCTATCACATTGTGGGACTTAGTATCTTCGGCTAATCGTTGGTGCTCTGGTTGTGCCTCTGCCTACCTCTTCGGGAATATGGTCGTGAAGATACTTTTTTTTTTAATTTTAAAAAGATGAGCCATAATTTCGAAGTAATGCCATACTCATTTTATCATGATCCGACGAGAGGTTTTTGAGTTATAATTAAGACATTATTAAATATAGTAGTACTATTTAAATTATGCGCTTCGGCTATATTCGTCCAGCTTCGGAAATCCGAATGTATTTTAAAGATATTAATTACGTAACTAGCTGACCCGGCGAACTTCGTACTGCCTTAGCGTAGCAATGATAGAATGATAGAAGAATAGTAGAAACTACTTTATCTTGTATAGCTGACCTATCTTACGTATGAGTACTTATTCAATTTGAACTGCAAAATTAAATGTATATCTTATTAATATTATAAATGCGAAAGTTTGTATGTATGGATGTATGGATGTATGGATGTTTGTTACTCTTTCACGCAAAAACTACAAAGCCGATTACGATGAAATTTAGTATGTAGGTAGCTGAAGACCCAGAATAACATATAGGCTACTTTTTATCCCGGAGTTCCCGCGGGATTGGGACTTACGCAGGTGAAACCGCGGGGCGCAGCTAGTTTTTCAATATTTGTGAGAGATTTTCTTAATATTTTTTTCCGTAAGAACCTTCTCCTAATAATGACAAATACAACAAAAAAAGAATTAGTGAAATCGGTCCAGCCATTCATGCGTGATGCCGTGACCAAGAAAAACGGGTTTCATTCTTTTAAATATAGATAGATAGATAGATAGATTAATAATTTAATTACAATCCGAGTACAACTCTAACAACACTAGTTGCATGTTGATTAAAGTATGTGGAACCATTTCGGAATCATTTACTATCTTTCGATATAAGAATTATCTAATTGCTACGTGGTACCCAATAAATAATATAAAATAATAAATAAATAAATATCCCTGGACAAATCACACAAATTGAATCTAACCCCAAAGTAAGCATATGCTTGTGTTATGGGTGTTAGTCAACGATACTAATACATATAAATTCTTAAATAGATACCAGAATGAATTTAATAAACACCCAGACCCGGAAATACAGACATCTAAATGTTCATTACACAAATGCCTGCCCCCATCAGAAATCGAACCCGAGCCTCGCAGTTGGTCAATGTAGTTAGGCGTGTACGCTAGCCACTTCACCAACGAGGCGGTCCTAACCTCGACCTAATGAAATAGTTGGAATCATTTTTTGTAGTAATGACTGTGCTTAACAAATATACCTATTAAAAAAAGTATTTTCACGCCCATATCCCCAAAGAGGTAGGCAGAGGCAAACAACAACCAACAACTCACAACAACAACAACCTACACCCACGACAACCCACGACTCGCCGAAGGCACTAAGAAGTGGCAAGCCTGTCGTGAACCGGGGATATATCCAACCCCGAGAAACGTTTTTTTATTAGAAAAATGGGAAAACCCAATTATCTTTTTGTTGCCCGACCCGGGATTCGAACCCGGACCTCAGGCAGTCAAGTCTAAACAACTGAACCGCTGGACCACAGAGGCGACAATATACCTATTACGTTTAAAATTACTCAAATTCTAGTTTCGAACAATCACCTAAAATCCATCCAATTCGAAAATATCCACGATTACCGTGGCCCACATTCAGATTTTAATGTTAATGAATACGAATTAATATGTAACAAATGAATATGTTTTAATTTCAACAAGGATCTTCCTTGTACAAAAAAGAGGTAAAAAAGTAAAAGAAAATCACCTAGTCAAATTTCTAATTTTTCCTAGTAACGACTTGGCCTATGTTCTTCAGGGAAAATGTCGGCTTCTAAATCTAATTTACTTTAAAATCAGTCAATTTGTTTGAATAATAACAAACAATCTAATCTTTCCTCTTTCTTATTAGTGAAGATAGCGTTAATTACATACCAACGGCAGCAATCACCAACTAACCAACCAATTATAATTTTAAGTCATCCAAGAACCATCAACATCCCCATACAAACTTTCAAATCAATCGGTTCAGCCATTTCGTAGCTACGTGAAAAAGATAAGTACGAAAGGATATTTTTCAATACCCGTTGTAAAAAAAATAGTTTAAAAAAATCGGTGTTTCAGAGCCTATTAAATACGAACAAACTTTCGAATTCTTACTATTTATTACTAGAATAAGTAAGTTCTAATACCCGAACGAAGTCAAGCCGAGTCGTTAGTGAAATATATTCCAGCTGTGACGGCGTGTACTTTTCGTAATATCTTTTGAATACATTGTTCGATTTAAATAATTAAAAAATACCTAATCTAAAGTTAGTAAAACAGAGTTGAATATGATGAGATATGGTTAAGAGTCAATATGAAAGTATGGATAACATAGTCCGAATACAGTCACTTTTAATCGGGAGGTTTTTTTAGATTTCGATACTTTCTTTTATGACATAGAACAATTATTATCATTAGTAGCTTGTGTTATGTTATTAAAGTTTTAGTAATAATCTTTAATGAGTACAGCCTATATTCATCAAGGACTACGTCCGCTTCTAATGATGTAAGAATTTTTCAAAACTGAGGTGATCCCATTGGCAAAAAATTGAGGTAGAATTCCAGGAAAATAGAGAAACAATCAATTTTTTACTTCTTAAATGACATGGGTAATATTGAAACCAAAGTTGATATTTTGCAGTTTTTATGTGCATAAATTATACTTTTAAAGTGTTCGTATTAGTGACCTTCGTGAAACAACGGACGGCAAAAGTAGCTTCCTTTGACTATTGTAAAATCTAATTTTGAATTTATAATTTGAATACCTTGACTTGATAAAAAAAACTTTATTTACAGCACTAGAAAGTAAATGAAAATAATTAATAATGAAAAAATGTATTTATTCAAACTGTGCACAGTCAAAACTATTAAAAAATCACAAGTGTTTGACGTATCTAATTGTTCATGCTCAAAAGGAATTATTATTTATAACAAAATGAAGATCCTTCATTCATCGCACCCATATCCCCTCCAATCAAGACCAACGCTATTTTTCATTAGAAAATTAAAAATACTCATTGTCTATTCGACCCGGAGATAGACCTCAAGAAGTTGCTAGACCACAGAGGCGAAAACTACTTTATTGAATACTTTTATTGGATTTGGGCAAAGATTCAGTCGATTCCATATTCCAGAGTTAAGTTGACAACATGTTATTATTAAAATGAATGATAAGACAGATAAATGATGTGCAATCACAAAATAATTAAAAAGAAATGTTAACAATTAAAAAGAAGAGTTATAAGTATTTAAAGTTTTCATGTTATTTTCAAAATGTTTCAACATTTTTTTTCGTGTTAGTCCAGGTCCGGTGAGTAGAATAATAAATTAAACCATTTGCATCTCTAACACGCAACTCGTAAGAGTTAAAATATAGGTTAGTACCTACAAGACCAGGTAGAGTGCTGTGCAGCAACATGCTTCGGTAGAGATAGGCTATCATATATATTCCTGTCACCATAATGACCCATGTGATGCAGTCCAGAGGATAGGGTAGCCGGCACAATAGGCTTAACATTTCGGGCAAACGACGACGATGCACCTATAACATCTACGGTGTCTATAGGCCACGACTGTCTTGCCATCAAGAGATCTCATAAAAAAACAAAACTAAAGCAACTGGGTTTGAGTATAAAGTAAAAGATTTTAACTGTTACATATTTACTTTGTTTCGTTACTTTTTCATCCAGTGCCCAATTGCAAAAAATATTCTCGAAACCCCGACACAATATTTCTTCGCTCCTCAAAGTTTACGGGTAGTAAAGCTCAAGTTGATATACTCGTATTATTGTTAACATCGACAGCAGATAACATACATAAAAAGCTGACAAGTGCGAGCCCGAATCAATATGTATATCCATAATTCGTACATTGGATCATACAATACAATACAATACAATAACTCTTTATTGTGAACCAAATACAGATAAATTACAAATACATCAAATAAAACTTAAATTATAAGATACACAAAGGCGGCCTTATCGCCAAATCAGCGATCTCTTCCAGGCAACCCAAGTATGGAACAAGATATAACAGAATACTGTGTAATGGTGCTCTTAAAAATATAAAAATTCATCTACTAATAGACAAAATAAATCATCCTAAAAGCAGAAACCTGTTTAAATTATAGGTATTAGAATTTAGAACGAGCAATATAAGTATTACTCACAGTGAACGCAGAAAGTGACGCTTTAACATACTTTTGAAAATATTAATATTTCGAGCTCTCCTGATATCTATGGGAAGAGAATTCCAAAGCCTCACTGCTTGCGAGGTAAAAGAGCGGCTATAGTAATAAGTGTTACGAGAGTCATCATCACAAACTATGCAATAATAAAGCACTTCTCATGATTAACACAGACAGGCCCACCAAAATGGACAGGCATTAATTGTGTCATCATAATTACTAACATCACATCTCTACACACGGCATTTGAATTTATTTCAAAATATGTACTAAAAATTATAAATATAATAAAACACATTACTAAATACTAAATTCATAAGTGTATTTAAAGCACATTGTAACATACATAAAAAATACAAGAACACCTGGTCTCAGCCGATCTGATGGAAAGAGACCCGATGGTATGACTTTGGTTCCCTGGAAAAAGGGTAAGTGCCTTTTATAGGATGCAACTTGCTCCGAGTCATCTCAATCATACAACGTCGTCACCCGCAGCGGCTGCTGAGGATGCAGCATTAAAAAAAAACAAAAATATGCAGCTCTGAAAAATACCTATTTGTTTATTCCAATTGCAACAATGAACAATGTGCCATGAAGCTAAGTGCTTCATTTACGAATTAGGGCACAGGCTCCGAGATAACGGGCATGACACCCGCTCCGGCTCATTCTTGGTGCAAAGACTCGCGCTGGCCATCCAACGTGGTAATGCCGCTAGTGTCATGGGTACTTTTGCAAAAGGAATGCTTCGAGGTGGTTTATTTGAATAATTATTTGTTAGTTATATTATGGTATTTTTAAGGTAGGTTTTAATATTGTTTTTGGCAAATTTATTAAGAAAGTCATAAATTTATTGCGTTAAGTGTATTTAAGCCCCTCTGAGAACACCTTAAAATACAAAACAGTTGCCGTTTACGAAACAAAATAAAACATACGCCTATTTTAATAAACATAGCAATAGAGCGTGAAATAACAAAAAGCAAACAATATTATGAAATTCACCAATATCACAGAAAATGTGTAATACTAGATTATAATATTGTTACACAGAATTAAATATTTTTTTTCTTTAGAGTAATTTTAATACAACAACCATAATTTTATACATAATCAAGCTAAAAAATTTCTTTGTTAGTAACGTCATTTATAATATATTTTTCCAATCCAATATAGTCAAAGGCGATTCCAGGGACAAATCGTGTTCATTCCGTAAAGCGATTATAAAATTAACGGCTTAGCAAAACATGAAATCAGAGTTTTTGATAATATTCATAAATTTTAACATAAAACCAAAAAAAATATTGTTAAACATAACATTGACAACATCGGTTAAACACGTATACCTAAGATATTATAAGCAAAATTATAGCATAGCGCATGTATTTATTCTGAGTGAAATTGTAATTTCATTTTTGATGGTTAGCTATTGAGAAGTTAATTATAAACTGAAAATAAAAAAATCTTGCACGATCAGCATTTTTCTAGGACTACAGTATCTGTGAGCACTTCGATTTTATTGAAATTTGTGCAAACTTTCAAAAAGTCATTTTTCCGTTTATGTGTTATTAAATCTTTTTCTTCATGAGATTTTGCTCCGTCCGCAGTTTAAACTACGCCACGTGTCTTTCCTTATTTACTGTACATTTAGTGTTTTCATTCCTAGGTTGAGTATTGCTATGATTTTCTGCGATTCGTTCTTCTGTCTAACCTTTTCATGTCTCAAAAACGTCAGTATTATATTTGTGTATTTAGATTTGTTATTCATTTTAAATCATTTTAGATATTTTGGTAAATTTGCTTAAGCACTTTGGTTTAATTACTTCTAGTAAAGCACCTAAAATATTTTTGTCGACTATAAATAAATATGCCATTAACATAATATCTCGCTATTTCTACTACTAGCTTCTAAGCTTGAATCTCTTGATTATATCGTTTCTTTGTCAATCAAATCCCAGTAAAATAAAACACATACATTCAGTACACGTATATTAAGAATGCACATTTTAAAAACAAGACGCGTAATTTCGAATAATTTTAATCGCTGTTAATATAATGAAACTATTTTCTAACGTGTAGTATCTTCACGCCCATATCCCCGAAGAGGTAGGCAGAGGCACAACCAGGGTACCCACGACTAGCCGAAGATATTAAGTCCCACAATGAGATAGGTGGCAAGCCTATCGCCAACCAGGCACATATCATATCCTGAGCAACTTTTTTTATTAGAAAATTGTAATTAATTAACTCTAACGTGTAAAACAGATTACATTGAAATAACCTTTCCAATATGTTTGCCAAGTATTTAAAAGTTGATTAGATTCGTTATTAGTACATAGAGTTATTGGTTTTGCTATCCTCTCACTAATGCTTTTATATATTTCTGTATCAAAAATGCTATGAACCAGTATGAGATGTTTAATAAGAGATTGAAATCCAAGTGACAAGTGTGTTTAATATGTTAGTGTGCTTTGTGCAATTTATTTAAAGTTGCATTTATTTTTTATGCCTTCTTCTTTGAAGCAGCCTAAACATTTGTTTTATGTCACAATTTTTTTTGTTTATTTTATTTTATTTATTTTTTTTACCATTAAAGGAAAACTTACAGCTAACAAAATTAACAATACAGAAAATATTTTATATAGGGCCAATTACAAGTTTTCACTTATATTAAAATAATTATAACTATATATGTAACTTATGTTAAAATATGTTTATGGTTACGCATTTACAAGTAAATAGAAAAATAACAGTCTATAAATATAACAGAGTAGGCACACGTTGCACACCAAGAACCAATGACTACTTGTCTAACAACTAGTGACGAAGACAATAATTGTTCAAAAAAAACCCTATCTGATAGAGTTTTCTGATTAAGCTTTGTTATGGAATCTCTAAACAAGTCAAGGTCAATGTGTCATCTTGACACATTGACACATTATTATTACAATTTAAATTAATGAGTGTAATAAGCCTCATAAAGTGCACAAAAACAAAAATGTAATAAAACAAGCTTACTACCAAATTATCGTTTAATTCTTAAATGATATTATACCATTTTTATGTTATTGGAAGGCAAACAAGCAGACGGATTTTCTGATGGTAAGAAATTCACGTCCCCTAGATACACCAAAAGTGGTAATTGTGCGTTTTCAATCAGAGGCCGGGATGTTAGGCCTTGAGCAAAAGTAAGTTAACCGGCTACCTTACCCTCCGAACCGGAACACGTCATGACGTTATGGCGGCAGGAATAGGTAAGGCGGTGGTATCAATCCGGGCGAATCGCTGCGAAACTCTACCACCTAGTCAGATGTCACGGTGTTAGTGATGGAAAGCCTATGTTCACCTTTTCCGAGCTTTGCGTTTTCAGTCAGAGGCCGGGATGTTAAGCCTTAAGCAAAAGTAAGTTTACCGGCTACCTTACCCTCCGAACCGGAACACGTCATGACGTTATAGCGGCAGGAATAGGTTAGGCGGTGATACCAATCCGGGCAAGTCGCTGCGAAACTCTACCACCTAGTCAGATGTCACGGTGTTAGTGATGATAAGCCTATGCTCGCCTTTTACGAGCTGCCTGATAAGAAAGGCAGATGGTCCATTCTGCAAAAGGAGCCCGGACCAACACGGGGAAAATTATTATTTAGCACGTAGTTATTATTGTATAAAAAATGAAACGAAACACAGCCGAATGCAATGAAAATAAAAACATGGTATTTTCGCAAATAATAAATACTCTTTTATGATTGATGTAATAGAGCCAAAGACTTTATATACAGATCTACCGTGTTTGCTCTTAGTAGTGTTTAATTTTTTACTTGTAATATAAGTTTATTCCTTACTATATTTTCCGGCAAGCTTTCTAAGTCCTGTGATTTCTTTTGATAATTTTTCAAATGTTTTGATGGTACATACATACATATGCATATCTTCACGCCAAGTCCCTTACGGGGTAGGCAGAGAGTATCGAGTGCCAGACCTCACGATCCTGGAAAACCTGTCAGGCTTCTTTTACATTCATTACCATTCATTACCCGTAAATTTAAACAATTAAACACAGCAACGTACTCGTATTTTTATCAATTGTATATCTTATTAATAAACGCGTACTAAGGTAGAAGTAAAATTACGTTAATATTGTAGTCTGTATCACATTGTAATAAAAAGCAAAGCAAAAAAGCATCTTCACGCACATATCTCCGAAGAGGTAGGCAGAGGCACAATCAGGGCACCCACGACTAGCCAAAAACACTAATGCCCGATTTCACCAAGAGCCCCTATACTTTAGGGGACCTTTTACCGTTACTTACGGGACTGTTTCAATATAAAACTGTCCCCTAAAACGCGTTAAAAGGTCCCCTAGATATAGGGGCTTTTGGTGAAATCGGGCATAAGTCCCTCAATGTGATAGATGGCACGCCTATCGCCAATCGGACACATTGCCAACCCCGAGCATCATTGTTTATTAGAAAATTGGAAAAAGAAAAACACATTTTTTTCTGTTGCCCGACCCGGAAATCGAACCCGGGACCTCAGTCATTAAGTCCAACAACTGAACCGCTAGACCGCAGAGGCGATGCATTGTAATAAAGACTATGGATACCATTTTGAACTTAGGAGTACTTTACTTCGTGTTTCTTTACAAGACGACCAGAGTTTGTCAGATGATTGTTGACCAGTTTGACCATTGCAAGATGTTTGAATATCACAATGGCGAGATCACTTTTATTGTGTACAGATTCCTTTTCCTTCTAACAATAAATATTTACTATTAATTTAGAGTTTGGTAAAAGATTCAGTACGATATCTACTCCTCCGCCGTTTGTTTCTCCATTAACTATTTCTTCAAAAGACGTATCCCTGGGACTGTCAATATAACAATCTAAAATCTATATCACTTCAAATTTATTATAAACTAGGGTAAGTTAGCTGGTAAACTTACTTTTGCTCGAGGCCTAACATCCTAACCTCAAGTTGGCAACGCACCATTACCACCTTTGATGTTTCTAGGCGGCGTAAATTTCTTACCATCAGGAAATCCGGCTGCTTGTTTCACCTGTTGTTGTGTTGTTTGTTGCCTTCCACTGTAATAAAAAAAAATCGATTTAAAGGCAGTATTATTATAAACCTAAATTACCATTATTTTTGTAGAAATATTTTTTAAATAAAATCACGCTTCTTTGGGATATCAACAGTTGTGAAAATCTCACATCCAATATGTAATGCTAAGTTAAGTATTCAAACTAAAATTTCTTGGATTCAGATTCAGAATTTATACAAGTGGATCATGCTAACGGGACTTGTGCGCGTTGATATTGATATTCAAAGATACCACTGAATCAGAAATGATGCCATATACTGAGAAGACAGGGTTACTTTCACCCTGTCTTCTCAGTATATCAGCTTAGCGGGTCTGTCTTTATACGTTAATCGCATTAATTATATAATATTTCCGAGTATAGAATGTACATCATATAAACAGAATCTACGAAAGAAAAAAAAACTAAAACGAAAGAAAAAATAAACGAGGATTCATCCTTTGTTTTCATACTCTTATAATCCAAAACATAAAACCAAGGAACTATAACGAAAAAGAAAGATCAAAATCTACCTCCTTCGCGTAGCAACAAGAGTAACGTAACAAGATATGAAAAATTAATTGACTTAACTCTAAATCTAAAAGGTATCCTTGTAATGACTTGCGAAACTTGTCCCAATTATTTCCATGACCATAATAATTTCCTGTGCCAACCTATTACACGTCATGGCATCCACTACTACTTCTCCAATTGCTATAATTACGTCAAGAATATTTATTGCTTCATATTAAACTGATTAGAAATAAAAAAAAAGTAGTAGATTCCTATACGAATAATGAATGTACAGAATGACTGCTTGATATTGTTTTTGGTAAGGACATTAAAAAAAAACATCACGACACAGCGACTCATCAGTTACGTAAATAATTTCAAAGAACGATGATTATAATATTTAAAAAAACGACTTATTTCATTAAAAAAAAATTAATATCATATAATCATTTTTCACTTTTAAGTATTGTTTGTACAACCCTAGTTGCAATTCTCGTATATTTAGCAAATGAGACAGCGTATTTGTACACGATTCTCAACCCGTACGCATCCCTTTAAACCGTAAATGTTACATTTTTATGAAGATTACTTACTTACTCAAATACTAAGTATATTATGTTCTTAAAGAAAGATTTCTATGACGCGTTTGTAGCCTCAGGCTAGCATGCTAAGCTTTAGAGTGAGTTCACCGACTAGCCCTTCTCTTCAACATAGAAAGCGACAATTGTGAGGAATAATTGCACTGTAATAATTGCAAATAACCTCTCTCGTAAGGCAATGATAGCAATCCGAGCGACTCAGAACTTTACAAACTAGTTTAATTAACAATAGAAACAACGTAATCTAGCAATCTAAATCGCTAGATTGCACAACTATTACTGCCACCAACACCAGCGGGTTATAAATTTGTTACATTTGGAAGCTCAAATTTTTTTAATTCAAATGACTATCGTAACTTGGAGTTGCGCACAATTTGAATTGCTTCTCGCGATCATGTCTCAAACATGTTTCGATCATGTTGTCAAATTTCCTTTAAAATAATATAGTTTCTATTTTCCAATAGTAATGTGGTTACTCACATTAATAAGTACAGAATCAGAATTTGTAGAAACGGTATTTTTCTATAAAACACCTTCAGTCCATCCCAAACTATTCAAATCTGATATGGTTTTAATATATTTTATAATCCCATGGGGAGCAAGAGCTGGTACATCAACATCCTTTAAAGGCAAGTAATAAAATGTTCTCCATTGACTGATTGAAAAAAAATTAATAAAAGAAATCACCGAACAAACACAAAGGTAATCAGATAACAAGAGATAACCATGGCCTAAATACATTGCTGACCTGATGTCGGGATGTGAGGCTAATTATGCCAGTCTACCATCTTGGGGAAAAATTTGAATTTAAATATAAAATCAGTTTTATACAAATAAAAGTATTCAATAATTTTAATTTTAAAGCTAAAATTAAAAATATATCCATAAAGATATCGAATTTCTTATCTAAATATTTGTTAACTGTAGAATTTTTTTATATTTGAAAATTGATAAGTTAAGAACCAAATTGATTAATAGCAGTATTAACAAAAAAAAAAAAGACCAGCGACAAGAATCGAATGCACTTAACCGTGCATCGAATGCACGGTTAAGTATTAATTAGAATATCTTACATTAGAAATCGTATCAGCTTGTTTGTAAAAGTCGTTTTAAATTTATCCAAGAGATTTAAATTTATCAAAGAAACATACATTTTGATAAAAATTTTCAATTAGCTCTTGACTGAGTTGATCTTTGTAAAATTTTAACGATAGGTCAAGTTTTGGAGCTGAAGAGTCACTCATAAATAAATATTGTATGTTTTCATCGCTTTCTTCTCTTTTAGACTTTTCGTGAATCCCGAAATTCCATAATATGTAATTGTAACCATTTTGTGCGTAAAAAACAACTTCAGCTCAACAAGAACGATTTTGCTTTATTAATCGATGAAAATGAATCATAGACTTCGTTGAACTTTGTTTCTCTTCTACTTTGAATTAAAGGTTTAATTTATGTTAAACATTCTGAACCATAGTTATATTATATAACCATTATGGTTAGTATTTAATAAATTTCTTTGTCGGCTTATGATAAATTCTCCTTTTTGTAAAGTAGACGCATATTCATTTAATTTCTGGAAAAAGGAAAGAACATTATGAATAGGTATTTTATAATTTTGTTACAACCTGCAATGTCTATATATACATACTCATACTCATGCAAACTGAACAGAAAAAACAAATTTCGCCGAGACAGCTAGTCGTTAATATAAGTAAACCAGATGAAATAATATTTTGGCTAAGAAATATTGCTATTTTTGATACAAAAGCAAACAGAAAATCAAAAGTGAAATGACATGATATTTTAATAGAAACAAGAAAGTAAATAGGTAAGTATTTATATTTATATAGAAGTGTGTAGAAATACAATTACTGCCCTAGATGAAATGTAAAGTTGTATGTTAAGGTATAAAGACGTAGTCGTCACAATAAGTCGGGTAAAACCTGGGCAAACGGTTTTGCCACTTTACATATTAAATAATTTTATAGACAATCACAAGCATTTTTACATATTTAAAATTTATGCTTAATTCGGGGGTCAAAATCAAAGTTTTTATTCATTAGCAGAACATATAAAGAATGTTTACGACCGCATCACCAAAGAGGCAGAGGTACAGCCGAACCTTGTATTTTAAAAATTCTTAATTTGAAAAAAAATATTTGCTTTTAAAAAAAGGTATCTTCACGCCCTTATCCCCGAAGAGGTAGGCAGAGGTACAACCAGGACACCCACGACTAGCCGAAGATACTAAGTCCCATAATGTGATAGGTGGCAAGCCTATCGCCAACCGGGCACGTTTCCAATCCTGACCAACATTTTTTTTTATTAGAAAATTGGAAAAGTCCAACGTTCTTTTTGTTGGCCGACCCGGGATTCAAGTATATATGGTTTCTAAAATAGGCATTCAAATTTTAAGACAATTTAAACCAAAGAAATTTTAAATTGAGTCACTTTTTTTTGTGTGACTCATCTGAAAGTGAAAACTGACTGAAAATATGAAATCCCATTTTTAAATGTCCTTATATGAATATTCCAAATGACCTTTAATTTGTACTAAAGGAAAATAGACTGCTACCTTTGCTAAACGGAATCTTAAGTAATCGTAATCGAAACAATTAAAATGATCTTACTTTGTCTTTTAAACTTTAAATTCTTCCTCTTATTATTAACTATTACTGTCGGAAATAAGTTTTTTCATGAGAAGCATTTTTACACACTTGCACAAAATCTTTTACTAATTGTATGAAGACAATAAACCAACACAAAAAGCTAACAAACAATCGTTAGTCACAATTCACAACGGGGAGTCCACAGCTGTTAAACATTAGGCAACCATTTTTAATCCTTAGTCTTTTTCTTATTCTCTTAAAAATTGGCGGGATAACTTTTATCTCCAGTACAACTTTTTAAATCTTAATCTATGAATAAACAGTTGGTGCAACGTAAATATGGCTATCCAAGAGTAAATAGCACATTCATACTTGGAATGAAACTTATATCAGTTTGGTGAAATTTGCTCTAAATTGATTAACTAGGTCTTTATCTTATACTAGTAGTTTCATGTAGCTTCGCCTGCGTAACTTAGCTTCTACTGCACCGATTTTGATGAAACAAAGCCTATGTCACTCAGGGATAATGTAGCATTCTAAAACTTAAAGAATTTTTGGAATCTGTCAATTAGTTTCGGAGCCTATTCATTTCAAATCTTTCCTCTTTATAATATTAATATAGAAGTATAGATTTATTGAGGGTGGAATTACTAAATAAAATTAAACATTAAAAATGTTATATAGGCTGCTTACCTATGTTACAAAGCAAAAAATGTAATAAATTTTCTTACAAACTCAACACACGAACAAAATTTGAATATCAATGCAAACACTGATTAATAAAACATGAATAATGCATTACACACTAACAAGTATGAGTAGAAAAAACAATGACAAACATCCATACATAAAATTGTTTACTGGTAAATTACAACGCCAAAGATATGACAATTATTTTTTTTATTATTTTATGCATATTCAATACAATGATGATCGCGTTTAAATGAATATAATATTTTAAAAACACACTCCTTAAAATACCTGTTAATCCGCAATAAATTTAATGTGGCTGTTTTCAACCTTCGCTGATAAAGTAAGAATGAATACAGGTATTTGTGTCATCATCGGGGATGTGGTTTTTTGTGATATTGGAAGACCAACAAGCAAACGCAAAGTGGTAAGAGTGCGTTGCCAACCTCAGGCCATGATTTTAGGCCTCGAGCAAAGCCGGCTACCTTACCCTCCAAATCGGAACGTGTTAACGGCAAGCGTTGGCATTATGGCGGCACGAATAGGTAAGGCAGTGGTATCCATCCAGGCGAGTCGCTGCGAACCTCTAACACCTAGTCAAATTTCATTGGGGCTTATTGATTTTGTTGTATTTTATACTTAATCATTATTATTAACTCCCTAACCGAATCTAGCAGCTTCTCCCTACGCTTTGCATACATGTAGCCTATTATTAAGCAATAGCATAGCTTCTATCGCGGGCCTTGAGCGAGGAGACTGAATCTAGAAATTCCGTAACGAAACTAACCTAACTGGCTCAGCGGTGATAGTTTTTAGTTTTGCAATCTATCTATGAATAGCAAAACTTTTATTTACTTTTTGATCACGTTTGTCTCTAGTTCAGAAACTCATTTCTAGGTGGTATTGGTTGTGTCGGCATTACTCAACATGTGTAATCCCCTCTTTGCTCCAGAAACCTGGTGAATTATACCTGCTTATGCAATAGCTTTATCGCGGCAGTCTCCGAGTGCCACACGTCTTTTTTTCCTAGTAAGTATAATTTACAATCGACATGGATATCGTAGAATTACAATTATGAAAGATTTTTAAACTCAGTCTAAGAGAGTAGTGTATCATTCTTGTTCTTTTCCTTTTTGTTCTTTTATGTGATTATGATTTAGTAACCAGCAATTCGGAATAAGTTGTGAAATCCCAGCAATATTTGAATGAATATCTTAATTCTTGACAAAAAATCTCAAGTCTTTTTGATTCATTAGAGCGTCTCGTATGTCGTAACACCAAACACTACCAATCTTCCGCGAGGCTTGAGTTTGGTTTCTATCAACTTTCTATGGCTTCCCGTGCTGTCATTTAAGTAATTGACAGAAAAGTCTTTCTTTCTTTCTTTAAGCTTCACGTTAGTATTTTGCCATTCGTTAAGTAGAAATTTGCATCAAATGTTATGTCAATTTTAATCAATTGTAATTATTCATCAGTCATAAGTCGTAAGTCATGTCAGGCTCTTGGGTAAAGCGGCGGCCTCATTACACAAGCTCATGTAAGGAAATTTGGCGGCAACGAGGAAATACATGATACACTAATTTCTTCATGATTATTTCGTTTATGCTCTTTCACTGAAAAAAATTGTACAAAATTCCACCAAAATTGGCTAATTTCACTCAATTTTAACACGAAATTTAATAATTATGAAAAAACTTCGACCATCTTTTCTCTCGATGGCGCCAAAACTCCGACAGAAAAGTCTTAAATCCTAAACAACAAATAAACGTAATTGAAGCCGTTATTATTAAATTCCAAAATCAAACGTTCCAGTAGCCAAAAAATATTTGGGGATTAAATATCCTTAACAGATTATAAACTTCTATATCTAAACATTTTTAGATAAGTACAAAGATTATTAGTTTATTTTCCCATTTGTCAGTAACTGGTCCTCAAGTAACTAGAGAACTATTGAAAAATTGTTTGGGTTTTTCATAAGTATTTTTCCGTCCGTATTCATGAAGAGGTAGACAGAAGTATGACTAAGACTACCCTAATAAGCCGAATGTATTTGTTCTCATCATGTGCTATCAATAGGATCAAATCCCGAAGAAGTTGTAAAAACCGCGAGGTTGGCAACGCATTAGTCATTCCAAAAAAAGCTATCAATAACAAAAGTCTTTCTCCGAACGGGCATTTTTTCAATACTTTTTGCTATAAAATTGAAAAAAACACGGTTATATTAGTCGGCAGTTTGAGGTGTTGTAGTATTGAAAACAATGAAAATATAATTAACGCCGCATCTGCAAAATTTTAAGGCCCTAACATTAGTTTTAACATGATCCAACTAGTGGTGTCGGAGCATGGTAATAACAACGAGTAATATGGGACCAACGCGTGTGTACAAAAGTAAAAAAAATATACATATTTTGAAACGAAGAAGCACTTGTACTGTTTTACGTATCACTTATAATTTATTATTTTATGAATAGCCTACCGGTTTTGATTATGACAGCATCATCAGGGCTAGCCAGTTCTAAGTGATACGTGGAACAGTACAAGTACTTCTTCATTTCAAAATATGAATATTTGGAAATTTTACCAAGCGCCGACGATGGAAAACATCAAAAAATGTGTGCGTTACTAGGTGTAACTCAAAAACTACTATTAAAAAAAGATAAAATCTAGTGGGACCATTTCGAAAACAGTTGTTATCTTTCCATTTAGAATTATTGAAATCGACGTGGGTTGCTCCCAATAAAACATTTAGAGTCAGTTTTTGTTTAATTATGTCTTTATACATTTTTGCAACAATCGAAGTCGTACACGAAATTTATTAATCATTTTAAATAAGTGTTTAGCGACAAGCATAATTTTTGCATTTCGTTAAATAATGCTAATAAGTTAAAAATCATTGGACCTCTTTATGTAGTAATGAACAAGTAATAACAATTGTTATATTAGTACTATTTAAATTATGCGCTTCGGCTGTATTCGTCAAGCTTTGGAAATCCGAATGTTTTTGAAAGATATATAGAGTTGTTTGAATTAATCTTTTCTCTTAAATTTAGTTTAGGTCAGCCAAATTTAAAAATAAAAGTACAAAGTGTAAAAAGTGTAAGGACGAAGCGCATAATTTAGATAGTAGTACTATATTTATATGCTTGCATCGTAACCTTCTCATTTAAAATATTAATAATAAGTTACAGTTAGAAGCAAAATGTTTAATGGAACGAGCCCACCATTTGCCATTAGTTTATAAAAATTAACCAGTCCGTTTTACTTTTTCAGCATCATTTACAAGGTGGTAGAGTTCGCAGCGACTTGTCCAGATTGGTACCACCACCTAAACTATTCCTGCTGCCATAACGTCAATACTTGCAGTTGACGTGTTCCGATTCGGAGGTTAAAGTAGCCAGTAAACTTACTTATGCTCGAGTCCTAACATCCTGGCCTCAGCTAACTAATTCCAAAATAAAATAGCTGTTCGTAATGTTTTCTCTAGCCTTGTATTAATTATTAATAATGTTGGTAGTAATTCTGCTTTGCACCAGCTAAACTCATTTCATGTGAATGCTATCTTTGAATGATATCTTTTTCCAATAAATTAAAAATAAATAAGAACATTCTAGTCATCTCAGATTAGATCGAAAATGTTAATTTGTAACGTTTTCAATCAGAGTTTTTCAAGTAACAAATTACATTTTACATACAAACTAAGTTGACAACACTAAACGTGTTTATCTCCTTCTTCTACTATCGCTGAAAGAAGAGAGTGGTAATAAAATTTGTTTAGTAACTGCGCATAATTACAATTGTTAAGCTGATTGTTATCGTATCAGTTTTTAAAACGTTCGATTTTCGCAAAAAATGTGCAATATTCGCAAGTGCGTAAAGCCATCCAACTTCGGTATGTGTTTGAAACCTTGACTCTGACTCCCTGTTCTTCAAAACATTGTAATATTACGTGCAGTACTACTTAGTATTCTTCCTTGTTTTTTAAGTATTAGGGTTCAAATTTTGTCAATATTAAACTACTTACAACTTATTCACCTTTATTCACACCATTTTTACATAGACCCTTATCACTAAGTCCCTATTTTCGCATTTTAAAATATAGGCAATAGTTACTTAGATTATTAATTTAGATTAAAGCGTGTAGCAAAAACAAATGGGCACTTTTGTGTTTTTCGCAGGCTGAAAAAATACAACTAAAAAAAGGTTTATAAAATAATAGTCTGGTCGAGAAGTTAGTTTCCTGCGAAAAATAGTTCCGGTAATCGTAAAAATAAGGTTGTTAGTAATTTGGATTGGAAAAAAATTCTGAGTAATTGGAATTTTAGAATAATCCCGCTCTAAAAAAATACAATTGTTGTAAACAAAAAAAGAAGAGAAAAAAAGGTGTCTCCGTTTTGTAGCTGTAACTCGAAAAGTATTATATATAATTAAAATTAAAAAAAAATATCCTAAAAGAGGAGAAATTTTCAGTAAGATGTGTCTTGACTCCCGGAGTTGTAGTTCTATTATTAATAATTTTTATTTAACATTGAAAATTGAGTTTCGCGCGGCCGTTTCAGCGCTGCCTCACTGCCGCCGCTTGAAGCGAGCAACAATAAATATTTTTTTAGAACATTAAATATTGATTAAAAAAATTTATACAATTATAGTGTCATCTAGACTCTTGAAAGAATATAGTCTATTTAACGAAAACTTGTTAACTTCATTTTTGTTGAAGTTATTCAATACGATTACAAGAACTATTTTTTTCAGGAAACTCACTTCTCGACCAGACTACTATAAGTCTGGAATATCATAGAATAGTAAGTCTCAAATTCGATTTTTTAAAATATAACTAAAATTAAAAACGTTCAATAACCTCCGACGACATCTACTTAATGTATTGTTTTAGTGTTTACATTTTCATTGGTATTCTTCGTAGAAACCATCTCGATTACATCAGCTTTCAAAAGAAACAAATCCGCAACAAAATCAGTCGTTCCGTTTAAATTATGATACCATGATATTATATGAGTCACGATACAGATATACACGAAAAAGTGTCTGTGTGAGTATCACAGACATCAAAAATTCAATAGTTTATGAAGATGCTATAGAAGCTGTCAACTCACTCTGATTAAAAAATGTAAACGATGACCGACTTTATGATAAGATCAACAAATTAAAACAAATTGATCTACATTTTAAGGAAAGTAACGCTCTTTGAACTATACCAATCAATTTACTATAAGTTAAATTATTTAAAGTCGCAAATTTTATAGAACTGTCGCAAATAAAAGGCATTATTTGGTCAATTCCCATCAGTAATGCATTCATTGAACGCGTTTTTTTCGTTGATGGGGAATTTTTAGACGGATGAACGAAAATGTTTATCAGTAAACATGGGAAAGTCTGACTTATTTATAAAGGTGAAGTATAAAATAAGTTGCCGAGATTTTTTTAACTATTTAAAAACCTGAACAAGCAAAGATGCTGCAACAAACTCATACTAATAAAAAACATAAAGATGACCCTGCTCCTAGCAATAGTTAAGTTGCTCTATGTAAGGTCATTTACTAAGTCAAAATCATTAATAAGTGATATCTTTTTTTTTTATGATATTGGAAGGCAAACAAGCAGACGGATTTCCTGATGGTAAGAAATTCACGCCGCCTAGAGACACCAAAGGTGGTAATGGTGCGTTGCCAACCTGGAGCCGGGATGTTAGGACTCGAGCAAAAGTAAGTTTACCGGCTACCTTACCCTCCGAACCGGAACACGTCATGACGTTATGGCGGCAGGAATAGGTAAGGCGGTGGTACCAATCCGGGCGAGTCGCTGCAAAACTCTACCACCTAGTCAGAATTCACGGTGTTAGTGACAGTGAGCCTTTGCTCGCCTTTTACGAGCTGCCTGGCAAGGAAGGCAGATGGTCTATTCTACAAAGGAGCCCGGACCAACGTTGATATCTACTTAAATACACGTATTATTTCATTTTTTGTGTGTATAATGTGTAAAAGTTGATAATTATTGGAGTTAGCTGAATTTTAAAGTTTTGTCTTCATCAGTATAATAATCAGGATTTCATCAGTATAATAGTTATCCAATCATTTGGTTCGATCTGAGTGCTTGAACAACATGTATACCTTTTTGAAGTTATACTTCTTTTGGCGCGTTAGGACAAAATGATGAGGGTAAATTTTTACGATGCGCGCGCACACCGTCACGAAAAACCGACATGATGAAGTTAGCTATAGATAACATTTTAGTTTTTCAAAAAAAGGTACCTTAAATATTAAATAAACTTTATTTAACTAAATAATGCATTATAATAAAACTTTTAATGTATTAAATACCTTTTTTCTATGGTTAGTGTCATTTTGTCTACAAATGTAAAATAAAGCAAAAGATTTTTAAAAAGATTTTTATCTTATTACGCCGAAGAAGTATAACTTCTAACGCGTGTACATAAGTACACACACAATTTTTTATTTATGTTTATATAGGTAGACGTCACTTGCGAGGTCTAGTGGGCCCTATTTCACACTTAACTTCATGAGTTCCCGGGTTCAATCCCGAGGTCGAGTAATAAAAGAAAGTTTTTTTTAAAAGTATCTTCACGTCGATATCCCCAAAGAGTTAGGCAGAGGCACAACCAGGGCACCCACGACTAGCCTTTTTGTTGTCCGACTCGGGAATTGAACCCTGGACCTCGTGCAGCCGGGTCCAACACCTGGATCGCAAAACCACAGAGGCGATTTTGATTTTTTGTGTTTGTTTTTTTTCAATCTATACATATAATAAATCTGTAGAAGGGTCAATTCTGTACATTGAAAATATTGAAAAAATAAATAGCAGGGGGTGTTACTGGTTTAAATTATGAAAATTGATTTAAAAAAAATATTTTAAAAATTAGTCTTTTTACGAATTTGTCATTTTTCGAATAAGGTATTTTCAAAATACTAGGAATTTTAGAAATTTGAAAAATAATATTTTTATTTATTTCACAAAATTAAATGTAACGTGTTGTACGTAATGATTTACTTTCAAATATAGCACGACAGTTTCTAAAAGCTTGAAACTTCAAAATTTTAATTTCCTCCAATCACAAAATGCATGACTTGATAAATTTAAAAAAAAGCACCTGTTTTCAATTGCGGTTTCTTTTGCGTCACGTGTTAATGATTAATTTATAATGCATAATTTATTTATTGTAATATGTTATTGTAGTCAATTTCTTCTTTGAAACGGTTGTGAGGTGTGATCTAAACAGCTTGTTTTATTACACTTTTGCTCATGTAAGTATGATTAATTAACGTTATTTAGTAAATTACTTTTTAGAGTGTGGAAACCTGGTCTTAAAATTAAAGTGTCATTAATATTAATTGCTCATATCTGATTTACGCCCAAAGATAAAACAGTCTCAAAATTTAGCATGCAACTCCTTGTGGCAATCAGGCCCGCTGCTAGCTGTTAGAGGAACCGCATGCTACCCCACAACTACATGTTTTTTTTTATTCTAGTAAAAAAAGGAAAAACCTAAACAAAAAAAATATTTTTATTACGTAACTTACTGATTTTTGTACGCTGAATTGTAAAACCATTTTTTATTGAAATTCATGTCCATAACTGATGAAAAGTGATCTCCGACGCCCACAAATGTTCGCACCAGAATACTTCTGGCATATAGATGCATTGTCTACCTTCAAGGAATGGACTTAGGAACACTTCTTTCTTAAAGCTTCCTAAGTCATGTTCCTTTGAAAAATCCGCCCATGATAACTAGTTCCTCAAACATGTTGTGCGAGATGAAAAATATCTACGGAATTGCACGTTAGTGGACCTTCATGCATCAAGGTGATGGGTATAATACCTCAGACTTTGACGCGGTGTTCGAAGATGAAACTCAGCGGCAGAGACATCTCCTCAGAGAATTCCTAATTTTATATGCGATGAAAAAAACTGGGACATCCAACATCTATCGTAACGACAATTAACAAACAACGTCGGATGTGGTCAAAAGAAAGGACCAGATACTACAGAGCTCTTCCCAGAGTTGAGGGCAGTAATTCTTGTGAAGCCGTATTTCCGCTTTGCAAAATTGCAAGAAATGAGTATAAAGAGCTGTCTTGCCTAACTGAGTACACCTAGATATGGACTAGACCAACGCCGAGTATACCAATGCGGGTGTAATCCTTTGTTGACTGTTGACTTACCATCGGGATTTCTCGGGTGCTAAGCTCCTTAATCTTGATATTTCGTAAATTAGAAATTGGAATCGAATGTGTACCCGGGTATCATCATCGATCCACATTTACATTGATAATTTGGTTAGTCCAATGTTTCGTCTGTCTCTTTGCCCTTCCTTATTATTAAAGTAATTCGTTTATTTTTTAATCAACGTTACGTAACGTATGGATAGTTACCAACTACTTTTACCTTTCAAACTAAGATTCGTACACAGCAAACTCAGATCCCATGGCGACTAATTTAATAGTTTTATTAAATAGTCATCAGAATGTAATAATAAAATAAAATTCCTTCACCCGTCTGTATTAACTGTCAAAAATCTTAAGATGTAGGCTATATTCTTTAAAGTCCAAAAAGGAGTAGGGAAATCAAGAACAAAGTAAAAAATAGGTCGAATACTAGTAACTTTTACTATAGTCACAGATATTCGCAGATATTCGAAATGGCACCCATCAAAAGGCGATTAGAGACTGGTTACCAGTTTTCGCATCCTGCTCCTGGTGAAGAAGTTGTTATATCTGGAATAGCGGGATATTATCCAAAATGTAATTCCTTAAAAGAATTGCAAGAAAGTTTGCACAACAAGGTAAGTTTTCAAAATGAATAATCCGATAATAATAGAAAGGTGTTATAATTTTACCGCGTGTTAGTCCGGGTCCTCTATGTTGATTAGACAATCGGGTCATTAACAACAAGACCACACATACGAGGGCCAAACTGAAAGTTTTTAGAACTGGCAACTTAAAAGCATTATATTAAAAAAATATGTTTAAATTTTGAAAATAGAACTCTTTACCAATAATATTGAGTATACATTTCATTCATTTGTCATTTGTTTTACGATTTGGAGGCAAATTGAAAATTGTCTGTGCACGTCAGAATGAATTTAAGCCGAGAAAATTTTCGTGCAATGATTTTTTATGACTTTCGACATATATAAGATACACCGACAGGCAAACGATCGACTATTTGGCGACCTCAGACGTGGAATTACTGGGTCACCCGTCGTATAGCCCCTACCTCGCACCCTGCGATTTTTATTTATTCCCGAAAATAAAAAAAAAATTCGAGGAAAACATTTTATGGACGCCGAAGAAGCAGTGGCTGCGTTTCAAAACGCCGTCGAAGAGACCCCTAAGGCCGAGTGGCAAGGTGCTTTTCTCAATGGTTCCATCGAATGCAGCGATGTATTGATGTAAATGGATGCTATTTTGAAAAGTTATAATAAAACTAATAACTTGCTAGAATGCTTAGTTTTTGATTTTCTAAGAACTTTCAGTTTGACCCTCGTAGTACTGTGAAGCACCTTGTCCGAGTAAGGATCTACCGCCTTACCTAATAATGCCGCTATAATGACATTGTCAGGTTACGGACCGAAAGGTAGGGTAGACTTGTGCAAATGGCCTAACACATCGGCTACAATAACCGATGCATCTGCAATACCTATGGTGTCAATAGGCTGATATCATCAGGGGAGCCGCGAGCTTGTTCGCTGTCTTTTGCCATAAGAAAAACAAAAATTATGGGTATAGTAAACCAGGTTTGTGCGTAGTTCTGAACGAGCCTGACAAAAATAGGTTTATATTACTTGTAATTATTATTTTTACACCATCACAGTTGATCATACTGGACCAGTAACTGAAGCTTTTTGAATCTTAAAGTAGCAGCTCATGCTAGCTTTTGCACGGGTGCACAAACTTCTATGTAATAATACATGTAAAATTTCCTTCTAAATCTATTAAGAAAACCACATCAAAATCATATGAAAGATCTAAGGATATAAAGGGTCAAACAGCGGTCAGAGAATTTGTTTTAAACTATGTAGAAATACATGCATTCTATCACCATAAGGGAAAAGTCACTATTGTGATTAACACGGACGTCTATATTTTTGTAACTTTAAGTTTAACAAATCTATAGTAGGTACCATTGTTGTATTGACACCCATAGCAGAAGCATAGTATTATTTTCTTATTTTAAAGTTAGGTCCAATAACGTGATTTGTTCAAAGACATTTATATTCGATAGCTGTCTTTGATTTAATTTAATATAAGTTTGCCACAAAGCATAAGATTTACAGTTGTTTTACAATATTTCATGCAATTTACGAACACAGCTGCAAAAATAATCGCTATTTCCTTGTACACCTTCTTTTCCAGGTGAATTTAATAAGTAATGATGATCTAAGATGGGAATGGTTTGATCCCGAGATTCCACATTATTTGGGAAAAATGAATGACTTGGATAAATTTGATGCGGATTTTTTCGGATTCGATTACAAACTTGTGCAGTCTATGGAACCTACTGTAAGAGGTTTACTGGAGAAAACTTACGAAGCAATCATTGACTCAGGTACAACATTTTAAATAATGTAATGAATGAAGTTTATACTTTGCACAATCAAACTTACAACAAAACAAATACAAATAAGTACTATTAGCACCATAAGAATGTAGTTTGGAGTACACTAAGGCGGTATTATCGATAAACAAAGCAATCTTCATCAAACAACCTTTTTGTCTATGGAAAATATATAAACATAGTCTCAGTAGGAAAAGAGGTTAATCATACAAAAAAGATAACATAAGATTAAAATAAACAATGATATGAAAAAAATTAAGTAGTATAAGTGTAAAATTAAAGTAAACAAGATACACGGTTCAAAATTAAGACATATTGCTTTTAAGCGGAAGTAAATACCATATCAGTTATCACAAACACAATCTATTTTTATTAAAGTTTTAAAAAAGTTAAAGTTTGTGCGAGTATTGTGAGAAATATACGGACTCCTGAGTAGGTTTCTTAGTTAGAATTAGTTAGAATTGCGAATATGGAAACCCGAATGATGTGTGTTTATATAAAATGTTCACGAAGGCACACAAGTTTATATTTTTTCGAACAGGAACCCTTACGTTTGTCCTAATTTCACGTAATTCCAAATCTGATTTTCTGATTAGTTAAACTAATGAATGGGTCCGACCTAAAACAAAAACTACAAATATCACATTAGTTGACAATTTGAGAGCGTCCATGCAATTATTTGTTAAACTTTCATAGAAAAAATGGACACAGTATTTCCTTTATTTGATATGTATTTTTTTTGTAGGCTTAAATCCAGAAGAACTTCGAAACACTAAAACTGGAGTTTTCGTATCAGTATGCAGTATGGATGCAAGCGAAGGACCATGTTATGATAACTTTTCTACAGATCGTAATGCATTAGAAGGGTAATTAGGCTTTGAACATTCAATTACGAAAACATGCAACATTATGTTCAGATACAACACATTAAAATGTGTCATCCTTAAAAAAGTAGTATCTTCACGCCCATATCCCCGAAGGGATAGGCAGAGGCACCCACGACTAGCCGAAGACACTAAGTCCCACAATGTGATAGATGGCAAGCCTATCGCCAACCGGGCACATTGCCAATCCCGACCAACATTTTTTTTATTAGAAAATTGGAAAAATCTAATTTTCTTTTTGTTGGCCGACCCGGGATTCGAACCCGGGACCTCATGCAGTCAAGTCCAACACCCGGACCGCTAGACCACAGAGGCGACAAAAAAGTACTTTTCAAAATCGAAATAATCATATCTAAATAATAAATTACCAAGATTTCAAATATTCGTGATTTACGACGCTACGATGACTCATCATCATCATCATAACTACGTTTAAAACAAAGTCGCTTTCGTCTGTCTGTCTCTTTGTTTGCTTAGATCTTTAAAACTACGCAACGGATTTTGATGCGATTTTTGTAATAAATAGATTGATTTAAGAGAAAAGTTTTTATGTAAAATAACGTGCAAGTACCTACGAAGCTGGGATGGGCTACTAGTAAAGAAATAAACATCATACATTTAAATAATTCTTGTTTAAATGTTCATTTCTTTTTTCAGAATCTAAACAACTTGTTTAATAAATCCTTTTTTATGACACCTGAAGTTGATTATTTAAAAATAATTTAAATTGTCCTGATTTCAGAACGTCTCGAAGCAATTTTCCGAATTTGATATCAGATTGGCTCGAACTAAAAGGCCCATCCAAAGTTTTTGATACAGCCTGTTCTTCATCTTTGTACGCATTTGACAATGCAGTTAGAGCAATCCAAGATGGACAATGTGAAGCTGCCATCGTCGCTGGGACAAATATAGTCTTACATCCTCTGGTGTCATTGCAATTTGCTAGGTGGGCTGACGAGTCTGATATTTATTTCTGACTTAACTTTATAAATTGACATTGACTTAATAAGTCGTGAAAACGATTGAAAGCCATATTTATAAGAGAAGAAGAAGAACGTCATAAACCATTTTTAGTAAACAACATTCAAAAATATATAAATTCAAAATTCAACAAAATCAACAACATTTTCCAAGAATAAAACTTTTAACTGGTTTTAGGTTGGGAATCCTAACATCAAATGGTTTACCTAAATGTTTCGATGATGAAGCTGATGGTTATGTCAGATCAGAGTCAACAGTATGCTGTCTTCTGCTTAAAGCAAAGAATGCAAGAAGGTAAATAATTGGTCACATAATTGTTTAATTTTAGAACATCTTAATATAGGTATGCTAATTTAAACAAAAATAATAAACATAATGCCACATACCGATACATATACGGACACTTCATTTCACACACTCCGCTTCGACTGTGGAGATTTTAGTAACGCATACATATTACATACATGTAATGAAACAAATTCCCCTGAGAAAATTAAGTAAACTAATTGCAATTACAAAATTTAGTAGTAGTAGTTACTAACAACTTGTATACACAATGAAATTAAAAATGTTCATGCTCATATCCGTTGGTACATTTTAGAATTATATAGATGCGTCACAAGTAACCATTGTATAGATTGTGACTATGACTGAATATTTTTATTATTATGGGAATAGTCGTATGCAATTATTTTTTTTTATAAAATAAGCATATATTTTACGATGTTCAAAACTACTTGTAGCAAAACTTCAAACTTCAACAATGCAAAACTTGAGTAGACAAGTTAAGATTGGACTCTTGAGCATCTTGTATTAATAAATTTACCTGCTGAACTAGACGTTTGAAAATGAACCACAATAGAATAATGACTGGAACACAAGCAGTCATTGGTTGCACTCAGAGACCACAATACTATTTTATTCGCTCAATATAAGTCGACATTGACATCGACCGTGCAACTTGTGACAAGTACAAATATAAAATGCTAATTGACATCTCTGAATGCGGCTTATAATGATTTGTCTAGTCATTTGACAATTCTCTAACATTTACTATAAAAACCATAAATTAAATCACCTGGTCCAATCGACAGCACAGTCTTAAAACTTACTAATCTAAGTTTCTGAACTATTCCACTAGACTATTACGTCATATCTTGAAAGAATTATAAAATTTTACTCGTTTAATTTTACTTCTTTTAAAATTTACTTTTAATTATTTAAGTAATAATTACTGTAAATAATTTCAGAGTATATGCACAGGCAGTATACACAAAAACAAATTGCGATGGTTTTAAGCATGAAGGTATTAATTACCCATCTGGTTTGATGCAAAAACGTTTGTTAACTGAATTTTATGAAGAGTGTCAAGTTTCACCAAAAACTGTTGAATTTTTTGAAGCTCATAGTACTGGTGAGTTCAAATAAAAGCAATTTTACATGTCTAAGTATCGTATGTTGCATTATGTGAATGTGAGTATGTTTACTAGCACATTTCGCATAAAGATTTTGAAACTTGTGAACTTTGATTACATCGTCTCAAATTTTTTTAAGTCTGTGTGTCGCATGTCGCATGACGGTGACGTCAGCGCAGCCGAGGTCAATATGGCGGCGTTTATAGTTTATAGTTATAGATCAAGTTTGACTATTATCGAGGTTTCATAAATCCACAAAATTCCTTTTATTACTTACATTGACAACAGATACATAATGTGAATGTGGATGGGTTTAGGTATCCAGGAAGACCTAGGCAGACATTCCACCATCAAATAGTTCAAATTTTATCCAAATGTAAGAAGAAGAAGGTAATATCAAGTCTCCAGAGTATTTGTGTGATATTAAACAGATAATGAATGTGGAACAAGTTAGACAAGCCTGCAGAATCATCGCACACTGCACTCGATTTTTTTTAAAACACTCGTTTTCAAAATATGTAACAATACAACGTGACGGAGAAATAAGTAGGTATCGCTATAATTGTATATAACTCAAAGTTCTATTGATAGGGACCTATAACCTGAGAACACCTGACCTATTTAAACTATACTTACTTGGTGTTTCGGAATAGAGTCCCCTCCCAAAAAGCAGAGTAACCACTAATGCGTTTAAAAAATGAGGAAAAATTATTCCGATGTGTTATGCGAACTATCTTGTCTTACTTGTTAATCCACAGCTACTTAAAACACAATCATTAACATGTAATCATTGCAAATTGATGTTGTATTGTGTTTGCTTAAAAAGCTAGACTACGACTTAAATTGAGTGGCTGACTGTCTGATCCCGAATTGTTCTTTCACTTGCCATTTAGCAATAGCGACGGCCGAAGTGTTGTTGGATAACGCAAGCTAATTAATCAATGTAATTAAGATTGATGTGGGAACATTAGCTACGAAACGCATTTTTTAAATGCCTACATGATAAAAGACTCTGTACGACATTGAAATGTAAATTCGTAAAAAAATATAAATGTGGTGTCGTGGGACACCAGGTAGGAACGAAGTTTCATCGGCTAATGCAGAATCGACACAATTCATGAGTATATATTATGCATAGGCGGGGTGGAGTAAGAAAGAAAGAGAAAGGCTTGTGTATCGGTCGCGCAGCAACTGTCGCGCCTGCGTACTTCTCATTTAACGGTCTTATTCCACGGTTTTTTCCTATGGTTTTTACTATTACATTTTTTTTTAGTTCGGTCGCGCAGTAAAATCCCAAGCCTGCCGTAAGCAACTTCGTTCCAAAAAATTCATAAAAGCATATTATTTAAAACTAGCTGCGCCCCGCGGTTTCACCCGCGTAAGTCCTAATCCCGCGGGAACTCCGGGATAAAAAGTAGCCTATATGTTATTCTGGGTCTTCAGCTACCTACATACCAAATTTCATCGTAATCGGCTTTGTAATTTTTGCGTGAAAGAGTAACAAACATCCATACATACAAACTTTCGCATTTATAATATTAATAGGATAAAAATAATATTTTCACAACAATTATACTTTTATTACTCGCATAGGTGCAACATATTTTGAATATTTTTTATGTAATACATTGTATAACATTCTTTGGTGAGAAAAAAAAAGGTGTATGTTTATTAATAATTTTAATATTAATAATAATTAACAATTACTATTATTGTTATTTTTGCGCTAGATGACAAGCTTATATCTGTTTGAAAGATATATACCTCTTTGAATAAAATCAATTTTGTTAAATTATTAAATTCTCGAATACTAAGAATAGTTTAGCTATATACGTTTTCTTTTACAGGTACTGTTGCTGGGGACCCAGAAGAACTGGCAGCAATTGATGCAGTATTTTGTACCGATCGGGGATCACCATTATTAATTGGGTCTTCTAAATCTAACTACGGACATAGTGAGACTACATCTGGTCTAAATGCAATATCAAAGGTACTGTTAAAAAAGAGATATGATGGTATGTAAAGAAAAAGAAACAAATGCTTCACAAAACCAGACTTAAAATCAGATTTAAAAGCTTTATTCAATTAATTCTGACTATGCAAGCGTAGCATAACAAATTAATTTATCTCTCCCTCTAGAGATTTATGATCTGTTGTGTATTTTATATTGTATTGTATGGATTTTGATAAAGATGGAAGATGCGTTTTAGGTTTGCATTGCTTACAACAGTGGTTATATCCCACCTAACATAAATTTTAAAACACCTCGAAATGATATTAAGCAACTTACTGAAGGGCGGCTGCAAGTTGTTACTGAGAAGTTACCCTGGGACAGGACACTAGCTGCCGTCAATTGTTTTGGATTTGGTGGAGCTAACGCACATGTTTTATTACAAAATACTGGAAGACCAAAGGTAATCTAATTAAGTTTAATGTTCATATGCAGGTCACGCATTATATTACAAAATCAACCAATTAGGTGCCAATGTACGAAATGCAAGAAATGCAGAGATGGCACTTATGGACAACCATGTCCCATCTAAGATGCATTAGCCAAATCAGATGGATGCTTTTAAATCTCATTGAAGTAAAGTAGCAGAACCTTGATCCAACTTTTTGAGGTTTGTAGTGAAATGACAAACTCATAAAGAAATAGAAGAAAGAACCCATAAAGATCAGACAGTTTTTCTGGCCGTCCGTTTATATGTCACAGCCACTTTGTTTCCAAACAAAGTTGAAAGTTGGTAGTTAGACTTTGTATTTCTAATTCTGAACTGCTTTACAATTTTCCTATAACAATAATTAGAGACATACTCCTTAAATATGAGTATACTATAACTTACTCAACTGTCTCTATATATAAGTAAAGGGTAACTTTTTTAAGTTTTAATTTTAACCTTCATATGGATTACATTAAGTAAACCAATCTGTCTATCTGTCTATCTGTCTATCTATCTATCTGTAGATAGGTTTACTAAAATGACATTCGCTATATTTGCACCAATTTAACTCTCTCTGAGCCACTTTAATTTACATTTTATATGGATTCGATTTAGAAATTCCCGACTTATACAATAGTATGTTCAGATGAAATCAAATCTGAGTCTAACACGACTTACTGTACTTTTACTTTTTCGCCGACTCGAAAAAGGAGGAGGTTCTCAGTTCGATTGTATGTTTGATTTTTATGTTTGTTACACGTTACTCAGCCAATAGAAAAACGCTTTTGATGTTTCTTTCCTCGAAAGGTAGGTCAAGATACCACGGTGGTCTCATATCAATTATATCTTATCGTTATCTTAATAGTGGTAAACTTATCTAACATAAAAATGCATTATTAAGTATAACTTAAAAAACTACTAGAAAAATTGTGTGGGACCATTATTATCCATGCAAATCTACTTCTCACAGTATTTTGATTTTAGCACTTGCTCTAAACTTGGGATAATCTTCTACAAATTTAAAAAATAATACCTCAGACAGAATTTAAAGCTGCATCCAACAACAGTTTCTTTTTAAATCTTGTTGAAAGCAAAAAAAAAAAGTAGAAATTTAATTCTTTTGTGTATCCTTTTGTAACATAAGTATACACTCATTAAAATTATGTTAGCCAGACTCGTAGTTGTGTAGCCCAAATCACTACATAGTATAAAAAAAAGTCACTTCCTCTGTCCCCTTGTCCCTTTGTATGCTTTAATCTTTAAAACTATGCGACGGATTATGATGTTTTTTTAATAGATAAAGTGATTGAAAAGGAATGTTTATATGTATATTTTATACCCGTGCGATGCCAGGGTGGGCCGCTAGTATTTAAATAGTTTAAACAATACTAAACTATATTTCTTGATATTTAGCCCAGGATTCTTATATTCTAGATAAACAATGGACAACCGAATGATGGTCTACCTAGGTTGATATGTGTATCTGGTCGAACAGAGAAAGCTGTTGCTAAAATATTTGATGACCTGGTGTCAAGACCAATCGATGTTGATGAAGTACGTCTTTGGCATGGCATTCATGAAAAAAATATAAATAAGCATCAATATCGAGGACATTTGTTACTTCGTAAGTAGACAATAATGATCTCTTATAAGCTGGTAAAAATTACTAACAAATAAACAAATTTATCGATGAACAATCTACACAAATTTCCCTGTGTTGGTCTGGGCTCTTTTGCAGAATAGTACATGCGCCTTCCTGCCAGGCAGCTCGTAAAAGGCGAGCATAGGCTTACAGTCACTAACACCGTGACATCTTTCTAGGTGGTAGTGTTTCGCAGCGACTCGCCCGGATTAGTACTACCACCTTACCTATTCCGGCCACCATAACGTCCAATGCTTGCCGTTGACGTGTTCTGGTTTGGAGGGTAAGGTAAACTAACTTCTGCTTGAGGCCTTACATCCCGGCCTCAGGTTTGCAACGCACCATTACCGCCTTTGGTGTCTCTAGGCGACGTGAATTTGTTACCATCAGGAAATCCGTCTGCTTGTTTGCCTTCCAATATCATAAAAAAGTATATTGCTTGTTTGTATTGTTAACATAATACTATTTTTGATCCTCGACGTAAAAAGAGAGATGTTACCAGTTTGATGTGTCCGTGAGCGTGTGTGTGTGTGTTTCTCTGGCATTATAAATATTAACGAATTAACCAAATTTGATGCAAGTCTGTTTGTTTGAAAGCTGACGTGATAAATTTTATCGGAGGTTACTGAAAATTACGGTCAGAAATTTAGTCTCTAAGCATTGATATCAATGGTCTGTAGCCATCTTATAGCCGAGATCTTAGGTGACATGCGCTAGTCCTTCTGCCCTGCCCTACCCTTCAGCTTGACTAATACATAGGAATAAATGTTAGTTGATTTAATATCGAAATAAAATCACAAAATCTATGTAATACATACATTCATGTTTATAATATATAGCTATGGTCATCAAACCTATCGAGCATTAATAATTAATGTGAATCAATTTTTTTTCTACGAAATAAAAAATAGTATATTATAAAATTAATGCTATTTCCAGTTTTTATTACATGTACAAGGTTTAGCGTGTAGCATTACTAAAGACAAATAAACAGACAGATTAATAAAAACACCGTCTATGGAAATATTTCAAATGGTTATTCTTGTAACTGCAATGTTATCTTAAAAACCTTTACCTGATGATTCGAAATGCCTGTTTAACCTTTTTTCATACAACCCATTAGATTTTGTTCTGTACCCGTTTGAGTTCTGTACTGTAAAGTTCCATTGTTGTTATGTTAAGCACATTTTTTTAAAAACTTCATTGCAGAATCAACAGCGAAAAACCCAATACAACTCAGCCGAGACATTCAAAGGTTTTCAGTTCAAGATCGTCCCGTATGCTTTATTTACTCTGAAGTCACAGAGTCGCCTAAAAACATTAAACAGCTAATGGAAATACCTATATTTAATAAAGTAATCAAAAGGTATGTACAAAAAAATAATTATTTGTTTAAGAAACAAATACTAATCAAAATATAAAAAATATAACTCTTTATTGGATTAATAATTTAATTTCATGATGCTAGTAAAACATTACAATTTTATTTTCAGATGTGCAAAGGCCGTTGAAAATGAAGGAATAGACATATTAAAAACAATCATTGAAGATACTCCATGCCACAGTCATTTGAAGTCATTAGTTGCAACTGCTTACCAAATTGCTCTTACAGATGTCTTAAAAAATTCTGGCGTTACACCAAAATATATGATTGGTAAAGTTAAGAAAATCTAATTAATATTATGATTGATTTAATGTTTTATTTGTTTATTCCACAAATTTGTTGCTTTGCTAAAACAGCATTCTCCTTCAGCAAAATATGAAGCTGTAATTAATACATATAAATAAATGAATCTCCATCCAGAATCCATCAAATTTTGTCTGATCGGATAGACCAATTTTGCTAATCGTTTTTTTGGGTTTTGCCAAGAAAAACTTATTATAAAAAGAAAACCGGGGAAAATTGCAGGGAAAATGGAAACAACAATATTCTTTTTTTCAAACAATATGTTTGTCAAGTAATACGTAGTTCGCTAGGTCAGCTAGTTATTAACATTGGTGAACTCGCAGGATTTGAACGATTATTTGTTATAAATAAATAATCCATGGTTAAATCTGGTATTATAGTCTTCATTAAAATGTGGTACAGACTATGATATCAGCTCAACTACCTCGTTAGTCCATATCAAAGTCAAATCCGGATTGATAGACCACGGAGGCGAGAATTATTTAAGATTAATAATTTTCAATCTTAGTGTCTTCTTAAGGAATATTAGTTTAAAAAAGCTTTAAGCCGAGGCATGATTATGTTAACTGGATCCAATAAAAACGTTGTTATAAAAATATATATAATCAACTTGAGAAGTTCACTTTTTGGAGTGTGTTATAACAACCCTTTGTTTTTTTGCGAATCATCACATGTATGTTAAAAGCAAATGATTAAGAACTATCGTTTTTTCAATCAGGCTGTGGATCTGGTGAGTTTATGAGTGAATATGTTAGAGGGAAGTTAACTGCTGAAGAAGTGATGATCAAATCTTATGAAGGAAGACGTTTTTTTACGGCATTAATTGATGAAAATAATGTTAACAAAAGTGAGTTTCTTTTCAAATATGATTTTCTATTTTCACGTTACACGTTTAAGGTTGATGTTTTAAAAATTAAGCAAACCTATGGGAATTTTATTTTTTGTACCAAGTCTTTAGTAATTTCATGATATCTTTATTTTTTATTGTTTTCTGCTATTAGATATGTATTGTACGACAATGACTTCAAGTAGCTAATATATTTTTTGCAAACAATAAAATTAACACTTACAACATGTGTAACTATACAGTGACGTTTTTCATTTCTTTATTATCAAGTATTTTAGTATCAAAGAAAATGTTTACTTTATTATTTTTATACACAATGCTAAAATCTACAAGATTTATTACATTATTTTTATCAAGATCTTAAAATCTTATTTTTATTTCATCCCATATTTTTTAAACTCAATGTGTTTTTTAATTTTTAAAAAAAAAACTCGGGGTTCAATAAACGACCGATTACATTTATCACTTACTAGCAGTTTCACGCAGCTTCGCCTGCGTAATTTGGCTTCTACTATGCCGATTTGGATGAAACATATGTCCCTCGTGGATAATGTAGCTTTCGAATGGTGAAAGAATTTTTAAAATCGGTCCAGTAGTTTTTGAGCCTATTCATTACAACCAAACAAACAAACAAACAAAGTTTTCCTGTTTATAATATTAGTATAGATCACATTTTGGGGGATTGTATCCCTAGCTAACTGTGGCTAGGTTAAATAAACAAAATTATATACTTAAATATATTTCATTTCCACGAAATAATTCAATTAGCATCCAAGATTTCCAGGATTTCAAGAAAACCCACTTTGTTTTATGATGACTTCATTGAATCCGTCAATATTATCTACAAACATTATTTATATTTTCTATTTAAATGTGACGTAATAATAATCTATTGGTATGTACCTATATTTAATTACTAAACTTAACTTACTTTTTTCAGCATTATCGAAACACGAAAATATTCGCCTTACAGTCAACTATTCAAAAGATTCTACAGATTTGAACCACATAAACATACTTAATGGCTCTGATCAAAAGGTAGGATTACTAAGACATGTTCAACATTGTAATATTTAGTTATACCGATAGGTGTTTGTATTCTAGCATTTGACACAGCTCTTCATAGAGTAAAACATATAATTAATGAACTGATTATAAATCATTTAGGTTATAGGTCAAGACACCTTTGTCGCTATAAAATGACCTTTTCTAAACAATTAGCTTGCGACAAAGCAAAATATTTTTTATAAGGAACAAGCAATCAAAGCGAATTTTTTAGCGCCTAGTATTAGCCACCAAAGACAATCGATTTTATTTAAAATGTTTCAGTATTTATTTCTTTGTAACCTCGTCATCTTAACTAATTGTACATGTTCCTGCAGTTTGAGAACCAAAAAAATATTTTTATTTCCTACCGTGAGTATTGGAGTAATTAAAATCGTATTACCTAGACAACTGAATGAATCGCAAAAAAGAATAAATTTTACAAATATTAATACAGTAAGGTCTAGAATATTTTACTTGTAAATCCAGACCCAAAAAGTACACAGATAAAATAACTTCGAGCATTACACGCAAGTTTATCTGAGTCAAAAGAAAAATATGGAATACAGACAGGATGAAACACATTTTAATAACTTTACGAAAAGTTCCTATTAAGTCAGTATTAAATATTCATTATTAAAATATCTGTTTACATATAACTTTTAGAGTCATTATATAATATTCCAGAGCTAGCACTATACATAAGGTGATAAAGTATGACAATTATAACTTGTCACGCAAAATAAACGTTTTTTTAAAGATTTTGTAGCGTGTGCGATTTCGACAGCTACAAATTCATTTGTACTTTTACAAGAATCCTTAAAAAATATAGTTTATTTGCAGATCAGTTTGCAAACATTTGAAGAAACTATTAAGCTACTTCCACCAAATGCGGTCATTGTAGAAATAACTGAATCAGACTTATTTATTTTAAATAATAAAACAGCCAAAAATGTTGTGCATATAAACTTATGCCCTTCAAGCAGCAAATATAAGCTCAAAGCTTTGTTCATAAGTTTGGGAAAGTAAGTAAAAAATTTTGATATTGCTTTCAAATGGTAATATTCAGTATGTAATAAAAGTAATTTATTATTATATTGCATTTTTCTAATTTTAGGCTATATCAAACGGGCACAAATTTAACTTTGTCAAACATTTATCCAAAAGTGTCATTACCAGTGCCACTTGGGACACCATATTTATCACATTTAGTAGAATGGGACCACGGTATGAGCTGGTAAGTAAAAATAACTATCTCGGAATGAAAATTTATTATTAAAATGAGTCTTTATTTCAAGTACATACTTAACGCGATATGAATAATGTACTCTATGTAGTTTAAATAAATAACAAATGAAGTCGTTACAACTTTCGCCAGTTCTGTACATCTCAGCACTATTATTAAAAGTGTTTTTGTAAATATATAAAACGTTTTTAATTAGATTCTATACTTCTTATCGTTGGTGCTTGGTGGAATTCCATTCTTGATGCAATTAATTAGAAACACTTGTACTTTCCACAGCATATTTTATTGTTTTTTATTTTTATGATTTAGCCAACCGGTTTCGCTATTCAAGCATCATCAGGGGCCCTACCATGAACGCTTATAGCAGTATTATTTCCATCTTGCTAAATGTCTGCCTTTATAAGCAACTTTATGATATACGTCATAAGGTTGTCTTTCTCGACTGATAATTAGTATTGTTGAAATAGTACTGTTTTAAGAGCTTGTGGTAACCCCTCTGGGCTATTTAACAACTGAAGTTTTGTTGAAAATAATACCATCTAATTGTCATCCTCAAAAATGACGGTATTTAAATTTAAAAAAAATACTGAGTGATGACATTAGTAAACAAATTTGATTGATAATTAATAAAATATACTGTGGAAAGTTCAAGTGTTTCTAAATAATTTGCGTTTTTAATTAATTTAAATAATATATTTCTTTTTAGGCCTTACCATGAATTCAGTCATGGTCTATGTAATGACAAGCTGTTAGAAGAAGTGGTTAAAATACCAGTTGGGGAGGAAGGATATGAATATTTATTGGATCATCAAATTAATGGTATTTGAATATTTTACATGGATTTGCTATTTACAAAAAAAAATTGCGAAAAACAAAATTGGACTTTATAATAAGAAATACCAAATTTTCTTATAAATATTAAAACATTAAAAATTAAAAGCAAATAAAATATTTCCTAAATTAGTTTGCCTCTTGGGTTCTCATTGGGTCCTATTTCTATCAACTCTTTCCAAGCAATCAATTTAGTTTTGTTGTTCCACCTTAGATCTTGCTACTTTTTGGACTATCTAGGAAACTAACTTGTGACCTTTCGACTCCGTCCGGTTTTTCTTTTCAGAACGCATCAAGTGGTTCGTCTACTTTCATTTGAGTATATCTATTTTAAATAACAAATCCACTACTTTTGTTTCTTCTCGTATGACTATTGTTCTAATGCTATCGCTTTTCCTAAGGTCACGAATACTGTTTTCCATTTCGAGTTGATATTTAACTAATTTTGCTTAAATTTTATGTGATAAGAGCCGACGTTTCGCACACGTGAATTGAACAAAAATAAATGGACTAGTTAAATATTTACGCTTCATTAATATACTGTAATTCCTTTTATTTTAAACATTTCATTTTCCATAATTTTTCAGCCATTTTTAAATCTTTTATTGACTTTCTTAGGCATATAGTCTTTAAAATATATTATTTTCTTTATATGGACAATATATTTGACACATTCGAATATATCGAATTCAAAATGTTTCTTTACCAATATCTTTATTGGTATACCATTAGCTTAAAAGCTTTGTTTGAGATAATTAATTCAAACTAGTTATTTTCTGAAACTAATTTTATAAGTATTTGCTCACCTATTTCGGAACCCGACTTGCTCTACTGTTTGCTTCTCGTGTAGTCTTTTATATAGAGTTATTATTGTTTATCATATTATTATTTGTGTGTTCTATCCAAATAAATCTAAGCATGAACTTTATAAATATCAGACATCTGACTTATAGGCCTATTGTTTATGAATTTTCTTTTGGACCTTTATTGTGCAACAGATAATGTTTACTTTAATCAATTATTCCATTATAACTAAGTGTTTATTTGTTTGCTTAAGATTTAAGTAAGAATTCTGATCCGATAATAATTTTCCAGTAAAAATCTGATAGATTTTACTGACACAATCTTTCTTTCTATTGTTTTTGTGTAGAATGGTCATACAACAAGTCACTATTTGGGATTTTTGTACATTTTCAGTGTATCCCATATCTAGTCAGAAATTTTCTGATTTAAGTATTTCGCTTTTAAATATTTTAATATCATATTCCCTCGCCAGAAATACATTCCCATAATTTTTTAGGAAAAAAAAACAGATTAGGCACCATATTCATCCTGTGTTTCCTGCTATCTATTTAGTCAGAATCAGAAAATACTTTATGCACGTAGACCATTCAAGTGGTACTTGTACACAGCGACATTTTTACAAACTACCACTGGATAAGGATTGTGATCGTACCAACTGAGAAGATCCTGCTAAAAAGTCTCATAATATTTAATTTACCATTATTGATTTCGTTCATATTGATTACGAATATACATAGTTACATAAAAAATATTTAAAGAATGTTGTATATATCTAATTTTATATAACATTTTGCATTGCATAGTAATTACTTCTGAATTTTCTTTTTATATTTTATCTGTTCTAATTAATTTTCATACAATTTAAGGTCGTTCCTTAATGCCTGGAACTGGATATGTTTATATAGCTTGGAAATCATTTTGTAAAATAATGGGCTTGAAAAATAAATTAGTTTCTGTCGTTCTGGAAGATGTTCAATTTTTAAGAGCAACACCTATAACATCAAAAAGTGAATTGGAATTTAAAATAACTATTCACAGAGTTTCTGGTGAATTCGAAGTAAGACATTATCTTTACATTACAATTTTTTTGTATACATATTAAGGCAACAACTTTTTATTGTGTTTTGACTAACGGTCGCAAGTAGAGACATCAATATTTAATTTAATCTATCATTAAATCACAATTACATATGCCAAGTCATTGTCAAGGTATCAAGTCAAATGTAATTAGCATCTCTGACTACGGTCTTAAGTATAAATATTAATTAAAATAAAAATGAAATATTATCAATAGTTACTTTGAAAAATTTTAGATTTTTAACTGACTCCAAAAAAGTATGAGTGTACAAGTTCGACTTAAATATTTTTTGGGCATGCTAATAAATTTCTTAGTAATTTTTGAACCAATTTGTAAAGTTTTGTTATTTTGAAGAGCTTATTTAGCTGGCAAGTCTAGGTCAGAAAATGAAGCTCTAGGAAAATTGGGGAAAATACAAAATTTTACTCGAAGTCGGTTTTTTGCAGATTTTCTGAATTAAATTTTCATTGATTTCAAGATGAACCATTTTTGCTATATTGTCTAAGTGAATGACCTTATTAAAAACACTGAAAATTCGCAGCCCGTATAAAAAATCTTAGAATTTAAGTGTTTGTGAGAGATTTTTCCTTATTTTATACAGATATTAGAAGGCAAAACGCCAGTTTTAACTGGGAAAATATATGCTAAGAAAAACTGTGCTAAGGAATTCAGTGACATTTCAATTTTAGCATCAGATAAACTGGATATGCGAATGACTGCTAAAGATTTTTACAAAGAATTATCACTGAGAGGATATGGATACAGGTCAGTTAAATGAACTTAAAATACTCCTCTGTGGTCTAGCGGTTCAGTTGTTAGACTTGACTGCATGAGGTTCTTGGTTCGAATCCCGGGTCGAGCTACAAAAAAAGTGGGTTTTAAATTTTCTAATAAAAAAATGTTGCCCGGGATAGTATTTAAGATAAATGACGCCTTACGTTTTAATTATGACTTTCAATTTAAAAAAATAATAATTATACATTTTGAGCATGCATTCATTTTTTAAAATATTTCTTATTTTAAACTTGAGTTCGTGTAAGTGTAAAGTTTGTAACTATAAATATATCTACTTTAGTATTTTATAAACAATGTGAGTTCATTTTATACATAGAAAAGCTAACTTGCGTTGCAAAGCAATTTTGTGTTGCAAAGCTACAGCTTAATGGCTAACTAAAAGAGAGAAAGTTATTCGCTCTTACTTTAAATATTTAGCGGTACTAATTATAATAATTATTCATGAAAAAAATACTTTGGAAAATTTTCAAACTTTATTTATAAAAAACTCCCATCACGCCATTAAAAATATATTTCAATTGTTGCAATGTCTATTGTAAAAAAATATGTTTATAAATTACACAAACGACCGCCTCGTTGGTCGAGTGGCTAGCGTGCACGCCTAGCTAAATCGACCAACAGCAAGGCTCGGGTTCGATTCTCGAAGGGGGCAGCCATTCGTGTGATGAACATTTACGAGTAGATATCTGCATCTCCGGGTCTGGGTATTTATTAAATTTATTCCGGTATCTATTTAAGTGTTTCTATGTATTAGTATCGTTGACTAACACCCATAATACAAGCATATAATTTGCTTACTTTGGAATTTTGTTTCGCCGATTCTTCTCCTGTCTGGCTAGGTTTGAAAACGGTGGTAGTTTACGGTAAACAGGGCTAAATTTAATTATAGTTTTTAAATGTTTTGGTAATAAATCATTAAATTAGTTATAAAAATAAATAATTGACTTAAAAGTTAAAGCACATGTTATTAAATAATAATTTTTATAAATGTTAAAATATTTGCACACCAAAATATGGTAGAATATGTTGATGTACTTAAATATTTTTGTAACATCTTATTTACACACATATTCCGCAAATAAATAATTTTGTTTCTTCTTTCTTTCTTACTTACTTTGGGGTTAGATTCAATTTGTGTGACATGCCCAGGGATATTTATTTATTATTTATTTATTTGTATCTACAACTTTTGTAGAAGTATATTTTATCACAATTGTACGGTTATTAGAGATATCGCTTATTCAGATTTATTTTAAAGACTAAGAGGCACATCATTATAAAAAAACTTGCACGCGTCTTAGACATCTTGTATTTTTTGTTTTATGGCCTTAGCTAGCGAACAAGCATACGATTATTCTTATAGTAAGAGAAAATCGTGTCCTATATTTACTAAATATACTAAAAGTAAAGAAAAGTATCTTCACACCCATATCCCCGAAGGTAAAGGTAGAGGCAAAACCTGCCATAGGCACTATGTGATAGGTGGCTTGTCCATTGCCAACCGGGCACATATCCAGTCCCAGGCGACATTAGTTTTAGAAAAAAATTTGAAAAAATATTCAGTTGCAATTTTTTATTTACCTGACCTTGGGATCGAATCTGGGACCTCAAGAAATCAAGTCCGACGCCGAACCGCTAGACCACAGAGGCTTAATTCGAAAGGACCGCCCAAATTTTAATATAAGTGGAAAAAGGCTTAAATGGTAATGAATTTTAAATATTATTCCCAAATCGTAACATTTAATTTTATAAACATTAATTTAAAACGGTCCGCAACAATGCTTCACTTATTACCGGCAGAAAAGGTGCGGTTCCTAACCGGGCAAGTCGCAGCATGGCACTCTAGCACCAGTGGTCTTGTTGGTATTAGGCCATGTAACCTATGTTCGCCTCTTACGGGCTGCCTGGCAGGGAGGTAGATACCCAGAGGAACCGGACCCACACGAGGATAAAAATATCAAGATCTATTAAAAAATCTTCAATTTATCACAAAATATCTTTAAAACAGGGAGAAATTCCAGAGTATCATCCACACAGATGGCCCAACAGGCAAAATTAAGTGGACTAATAACTGGATAGTGTTTATGGATAATATGTTGCAATTAAATTTATTGAGTTTTGATTCCCGTAATATGTATGTACCCTCAAGAATCGAAAAAATAAGTATTGATTTTGATTTACACTTCGAAGAAATATATAAAATTGTTAGTGATGCTACTGAATGTATACTGGATAGCTACATTAATTCTCAAACGCAAGTGGTACGGTAAGTTAGTATTATTTTTTAATTTAAAAAAGCTATATATTGTTTACGTATATATACACATATTTGTACGGGTAAACAGTAAGGATCTTTTTACACTAATCCGGCCGGTGTCGGAAATATAAAAGGCGAATGTGAATGCGTGTACGAAAGCAACGAGAGCAAAACCACGGCGGTAATTTGTATTATTAATTATTATACACAAATGGATACAGTAGGTGTGTTGACGAGCAGGTATATAGGAGGAACCTTTTATGTTTATCGTGAAATGTCAATGCCAGATGAACGAATATGTTATATTTGATATATATTTATAGGATTTGCTTTCCATACAAACTATCATAATGAATAAACTGTACACAATTGTACACATCTAAATTTGTGCCCACTTGCATGGAATTATAAGTCGAAAAAGGTTTTCAATCATAAAGTTCAATTTCTTCACACAAAGTTTCTCTTCAAAGATACGATAGATAATTTTAAGATTATATGGACTACATATTATAATTATCCGCTTGTACAGTCTACATCATAAAGTATTTTCTAATTATATTCTTTGAATTTTATCTTATGTTACTTTTGTGATTACGCTTATTTTAAATCTCTAATTGTTGTTTACTAACATTTTTGAAATATTTTAGTGCTGGAGGCGTTGAAATTCGTGGTTTGCATGCGTCACCATTAATAAAAAGCATAACAGAAGTCGCTCCAACTTTACAAAAGTATGAGTTTGTGCCCAATATGATATCTGAAAAAATTGAGGTAAATATGTAATATTGCAATTTTCTTTAAATATTGACCGAAACATGACAGTATCAAACACTATTATTATAACAATTGAAACACCTAATGTGGTGGATCCACCATTGGCAAGTTGCTTCACATCATTCAATCACCAGGTTTTTAATTGTATCTTGAAAGTACCCAAGTTCAAAATAAGCTGCCAGAGATAATTTATGAAATTTTTATTTTTCAGCACGATGTTGCGATTCCTGTTGTAATACAAATAATGCTAGAAAATGTAGATTTAAAAAAAGTAAAAGTTTTTGAGTTGGTTGACGACAAATATGGAATACATAACTACGAGCCTTTAATAACGAAAATTAATGATGCTCTTGATGTTATGCCTTCAGTAAAAAGCGAGTTAGTAATAATATCAGATTCATTGACAAATGTTCCTAAGGGAGTAACTGTTCACAAGACAATAGGAGCTGGCATTAGTAATGGAACTCTTCTTGTAGGAAGTAATCTATTAGAAAGAACTCAAGTAAGTATAATACAACAATATACCATTATGCTAAAAATACTATTTATTCTTTATAACGGCAGTAAAAGTTAAGATCTTCAAGGTTTTTATTATTAGTTTCATTTTTAGGAACTCAACAAATATGCTACAATTATACAAAGTGGTGGATTTATTATAAGCCGAGAAAAAAAACTACCAGCCATGAATAATTTTGTAGAAGGCCATGATATTATTGCAATTTACAATTGTAGTTCGGAGTACTTAGTTCTTATTAAATTAAAAGTTTCAAGTACTAAAAGTCCTAAATTTATTCAAATAGATGACAATTTCATGTGGATAAATCAAGCCCAGAAAATGTTAAGTGAAAATATCAAAATTGTATTTTACTCTCAAGGCGATTATACCAGTGGAATTTTAGGATTTGTGAATTGTTTAATCAAAGAAGTTGGTGTTGAAAATGTAAGATGCGTCCTTATAAGTGACACGTTGGCGCCAAAATTTGATCCAAAAATACCATTTTATGAAGATCAACTAAGAAAGGAACTAACTATAAATGTTTACAAAGCTGTAAGTATAGACTATTACAAATATAAAAATTGTGTAATGAACCTCAGTCTTTACCTAAAACATTTTAAATGCTGTTTTTGTAGCTTCTTTTAATTCTAGACACAGAGAAAAATAGAGAGTTTATTTGCCTCTTAGCATAAGTTAAACGGTTTAATATCAACAAGATCGTTGATGGTAGAAATTATTAATCCATAAATATCCACCTCTTTGAACCACGCCCCAAAATTTTTACACAAATATCAATCCTGACACCTGTGTCCTACCTTACTCGGGTAGCCGCTAAGCTTGCAAAGTAGGCCCGTCATTTTACCAAAATACGACACACTGACAATCATTTACATGATGTCCATTATTCCATCGTTGTCTCTTCTTATCGAGAAAGCTTGTTTAATAGACAGCACTATTTTAGGTGATACTTCTAGACTTCAAATACTAGTTCAGGCTAACGAAAATATCCATCCATCCTTTGATAAAATTAATAAAGTTGGAAGTAACTATACTTCATTATTATTTCCATACTTTAATTATGTTAAAGTAATTAAAGTAAGTTAGTAAGTACAATTTGAACTTACAGTATTCTGTACACACCATACACATGTTACATATTGGATTTTTTTAAATTAGGTATATAAGAAAAATACGTTCATTGATAATAATAAAAATAATTTGTCTTAAAGGGCCATTGGGGTACTTATCGTAATTTGAGCATAAAAAATGTGAACAAATTGGCTTTGGTTCCCCATGTCACAGTAAATATTGGAACAATATCAGATTTAAATAGTTTGGGATGGGCTGAAGGCGCTATAAAAGAAAAAGTTGCAGTTGAAGATCCGAAATTAGTTTTACTTAACGTGAGTATTTTAGTCTGTCTGTCTATTAATTTATTTGTACTATGACTGCAATTCACGCTTAGTCTTTTCAACCGATGTAATAAAGTTTTTGCCCGGTAAGTGCTTCAAATATAGTAAGTATAATAAATGTCTAAGGTGTAACTCACTTTCACAAAATTTTATACAATTATCAAAATTCCTTTATTTTAAGGAAAATTATAAAAAACATGTTTATTTGATTTTTATTGTAAAGTTTCAGTAGTATTTTGTCACATTTTATTACTGTTTGTGTTGTTCTTTCTCGGAGACATGTCACATGTCTTAGCTCAATTCTAAAACGCATTTCAAAAGCTGAATTCTATGCGTTTTTTAAATTGAGTATTGTTCGTCAAAAAGTTTGGCATTTCTTATTTCGATTATTTTTAAACTGTGGCGTCGTATCTTGTTTAATTGGTTTTTTTTTAATCTTCTTTTTCTGTCAAAATAATTAAATCTGAATTAAGTATCTCTTAGAGGTAAAGATAGGTTTATATTGTTATTTTTTCTTTACTAAATGATTTTTTAAGAATATGAAGTTTGTAATATTATGTATAACATCGGTGTTCTCTTTTTCTTCTTCTCTTTTTTTATTTCATAAGTATTATTAAGCTCTGAAAACTTATAAACTAAAGTAATATTAAAATTTTATGGAATTAACGTAATTTACATAAACATCAATGGCATCCATGTAGTCAGTACAGTTTTTTCTGGTCTTAGAATAATCTAATGTTACTTCATATTCAATTTAGGTTTATTATGCAGCTATTAATTTCCGAGACGTGATGGTAGCTACAGGAAGAGTGGCTGTGGATGCCGTAGCTCATGATAGATTATCACAAGAAACTGTTATGGGTCTTGAAATAAGCGGCAGAACAGCTTCGTAAGTATCTTTTTTTATTTATATTTTCATCACTACATCCAACTATTGAATTAAAGTGAGAATTAAACGCATTTCTTTACTAAACAAATACATACTAGTTACATGTATAGTGCGTATTTATTTGTTACCATTACTACATTGCTACGTTAAAGGTACATAGAAATATATTAAAAATAATAATATTTTTAATTTTCAAAAACAGTGTACCATCAGCCATTTTCTTGGTGGCTCACGTGATGATAAGAGACAAATTTTGCCTATGTATATAATACATGTTTTTAGCAAGCATAGAAGAAAACACTGATTTGACGGCAGTTATGTAGATATGACGGTGGTACTAATAAGAACAACCTATCACACATTACTCTACCGCATAGTTAGGTCTGACTTCACTAATGAAACTGGGTCGTCATATTCTGACAATTTAAAAGTCTAATTAGTTTTTAGTAAGTTTTGCAAACAATGATTTTATCATGTTAGGAACAAGAAATACAGCTGTAGTTCTAGTAAAATCTGAATAAGCATAAAAATAAATTTCAAAGTCAAGAAATAGGCGATATGAAGAGCTTACGGCAGCAATGTTTCCAATTAATAGTTATTCGCGAAAATACACTTATTGTAAAATTTAAATGTAAATAATATACAATATATGATAAAAATATAAAAAATAATATTCCAGAATATTACAGAGGATCTGAACCAACACGGAAAGAATTAATTAAAATTTAAATAATAACATTGTAACGTTACCAGCAGGACGTTACGCGGTGGATAAGGATCCATCGCCTCACTTATAACTTATTAGCTATTAGGGAAGTTGCTGCACTTTACTGACAATGAAATATCTAATTAATTAAAACATTTTATCCTAGAGGAGCCAGGTGTGCTGCTATGTGTTCAAACGCGCTTTCAAATAAAGTTGTATGCACCAAAGATGACATCCTACCCATGCCTGACGAATGGAATTTGAAAGAAGGTGCTAGCTTTATCGTTGCTTATGCTACTGTTTATTTAAGTATGGTAAGATATTGAAAAAATCATATGGAGAATTCGTAAATATAACAAACACATAAAAAACATAAAATTACTAAAATTATTTAGGCACACAAAAAGTATGAAATATTAAATTTAACTTAAAAACCACAAGGAGAATAAAAAAAGGAAATGGGATCTTGATTTTTTCTTATGATATTGGAAGGAAAACAAGCAGTTGGTTTTCTTGGTGGTAGGAAATTCACGTTGCCTAGAGACACCAAAGGTGGTAATGGTGCGTGCCAACCTGAGGTCGGGATGTTAGGCCTCGAGCAAAAACAAGCTTACCGGTTACCTTACCCTCCAACTAGAACACGTCAACGACAAGCACTGACGTTATGGCAGCAGGAATAACCAAGACGGTGGTACGTATCCGAGCAAGTCGCTGCGAAACTCTACCACCTAGTAAAAAGTGCTAGTAAAGTACATAGTAGTTAAATTTATATGAGAATACAAATAAAAATTGCTTAACAATCATACAAAAACAAGGTTTAGACTGATGGAGAGTTTCCTTATTTGGGGTGGGCTGATCGCAGTAAATCTCTATGTGGTCTTAATATTGCAACATGTGATTTACATGATGATTACAATAATTTTTATTTAATTCAGAACGAAGTTGATCAGTTAAGAATTAAAACCTTAAATAATTTACAAGCAACAATTAACACATACGATGCGCAAAAGGATTTCTTTTTTTATGTTATTAGAAGGCAAACAAGTAGACGAATATCCTGATGGTAAGAAATAATTCACCCCATCCAGAGACACCAAAGGTGGTAATGGTGCGTTGCCAACCTGAGACCGGGATTTTCAAGTTATAATATTGCTATATTTAAATTTCGTCCTTTTCCTAGCTAATGAGATTATTACGGCCACTCTACTTAAGTGACCACAACTTATCAAAGATTAAAGAATAGAATATGCTTTAACAACTGTTTATAAATATTGTGTACCAAGTAATGGTGATAATATATAAATTCACAATAATATTAAAATAATAACATTATAAAGTTTATCTAAAGAGATTTTATTGTAGAAAATCGTGGGCAAAATTAAGCATGGTGAATCGATTCTTATACATGCTGGAACTGGTGCAGTGGGACAGGCAGCCATAAACGTGGCATTACATTATGGATGTGAGGTATTTACTACTGTTGGAACTCCAGAAAAGCGCGATTTAGTCAAAAAGCTTTTCCCGAAACTCAAAGGTAAATAAATATCTATTAAATTGTTGAAAATGAAAATTAAATTAAACTTATTTTACAAATATATTTAAGTACCTCTATAAACATATTCTACCAAATTGAGAATGACTATGCATCATTGAGATGGAAATGCCGAGATGGATTACGGGACTAGATGAAATCTGGTAAAAGCTAAAGTTACAGGAAATAAAATACTTTTGTTAAATCTTTCGTAGTTATATATCAAAATAAGAATTTTGAAACACGTAATACACCGCTTTAGCAATGACTTTGCAGTACTAGGTGATGAGCAAAGAGCTTTGCCAGATTTTACAGCAATTTACAATTTATGTCCAAATTACCCGTATTCAAATAGTTGACAATGGTAGCACCAAATTATCGTGTTAATAAAAAACTCTCTCTCTTTCCGGTGATGGCACTTATGTGAAGTTGAATGCAAACTTGTGTAAAAAGAAATCAATGTGCCTGCGAATAATAAATCGTAGTAGTAAACATGAAGTAGACTAATTTTGACTTCATGGTAACAAACATTAACGTAACACTGACACCACCGCTGTTTTTTTTAATATCAGAGATCTCATAAAATATTTTTCATTTTGCGTTTTAGATAGTCACATCGGTAATTCACGAGACACGTCATTTGAAGAAATGATTAATAAAGAAACAAATGGTAGAGGCGTCGATATTGTGCTTAATTCTTTGGCCGAAGACAAACTAATGGTATTCATTATTTTATTTTGTACATTTGAGTATTATTGTTTGATGTAAAAATAAATACAGAAATATATAATAAATGTAATACGCTAAACTGAGATAGATGTTGCATCTATGTCGGCATCTACAATATCTATTTGAATAACTCTTTTCTCGGTTTTATGCTTATATATTATTGATGTTAGACTCTTGCATTCTTCTACTTAGTTATGAGTTTTCAAAGAACTAAATTAAAGATATACTATATTACCACTTTTTATAAACCAATTTTAACATCATAATTTTGAAACGAGTAAATAAAATAATAGAACTTTATAAGTATTTGTTTCTTCGGTTTTACATGTTGTACAAAATTTCACAGGCTTCAGTACGTTGTCTTGGACGCCGAGGACGATTTTTAGAAATCGGCAAAGTGGATATATTTAGAAACAGTCTAATAGACATCTACATCTTTGAAAACGAAATTTCTTTTCATGGTATTATGTTGGACTACATTAACAGCGATATATATTTGAATATAAAGAAGGTAACTGACCGAAATATAAAATACAAGTAGTATAAAAAATAGAAGTTACTGAAAAAATATTGAAAAATATTTTTAAGCTTGCAATATGAATGAAACAGTTATTGCTTAACTCACAATCAAATGTTCTGGCTGATTATTTAATAGAAAAAACAAATCAATAAAAAATTAAATTGGACAAGTGCAAAAGTTATAAAATAGAATATTGGTGTATTTTATTATTTTCGTGACTCGAGCATCGACGGCTGAATTATTTTTATTCCTAAGATATGGAGAGAAGGTTTTTTTTCGAGATTTTATAACAATAGAAATAATTAGTAGAAATGTAGAATTAAAGAAATTTGATAGAAATGATAGCAGTCGGCTTAATTTTGGTCAAAGTAAAAAAAACAAAAATTATGGATAGACAAAAAAATTTACATATAAACTATGTTATTTTGCGGTTTAATTCCATTTTAGTGACTGTGTTTATAAGTAGATATAGATTAAAATTGAGTATTTGCATTTTGTATTTTTTTGTCATTTGTAAGTGCAATTTCATTTTTTACAGCGTTTAATGCAAGAAATTTCTAAAGGTATTTGTGATGGAGCAGTTAAACCAATTACATATTGCACCTTTGATAAGGATGAATTACAAACAGCTTTCCGGTACGTTGGTTCTGGAAAACATGTTGGAAAGGTAACTAGAATATTTCGAAACCGCATATATAGATAGGTTTTTTGTGAAAAACTATAATTTACATCACTTGCCTATGCTCGCTTTTTATGAGCTGCCTGGCAAGAAAGGCAGATGGTCTATTCTGCAAAGGAGCCCGGACCAACACGGGGTAAATCTGCTAGATATATGCATTTTATCCAATGTCATGGACTACTTGCAGTTGACTATTGTAATTGCATTAATAACGTTCAAGGTAACTGCATGATGTATTAACTATATGAAAAATCTGTAGGTCTTACCGAGCCATTGAAATAATTCCATTCCTTTCTTCCTCGAAAAGGTTGAAGTTATTTATTTTAAGACTGCACGAGTGGTTTATAATCAATTAATATATAAAATCATTCTTAAGAAAAAAGAAATTGAATGAATTAAATGTATCAACAACACCTGCAAGTTTTAAGTCATTGATACATTTTACAAAAGGCAAGTTTTGGGTGCAAGCAAATGTTAAAAAAAGTATAGTTTATCACGTCATATGACTACTAGTAGGTATCTTTGTTCTACTAACGACTTTTTATTCGATTATCGATTTTTAGGAAACCTGTTAGGGAGCTTTTTTTAAGTAATTTAATTAATTCGTTGTAGGTTTTTTTTATTTTTACTAATAACAAATCTTCGCATTGTACGTTGTATATTCTACATTTATTTTAAGCATCTTCATTGCTTAAAAGTCAGTTTTTTGTATAATTTTACATATTCACGCATGTTATCACTGTTTCGTGTACGATAAAGAAATAGACAAGTAAATAAAATAAAGTTTTAAATAACTGTTAATTGCATTTACTATGTAATTAAAGTATGTTTTTAAACCAGGTTTTAATTGAATTCCAAGAAGAAGAAAGTAATTATGTACAAAAGGAACAAAGGCAGCAGCTAATAAAAGCTAAGCCAAGGTAAAGTATGACTACTATGATATAATTCCTTATATTAATGTTATTTAGATGAATCACTAAAGCCTATTTAGATATCGGGATAAAAAGTAGGCTGTATCACTTTTCAACCTCCTATCTCCACAAAAAAATTTTTAGCGCTTCCTTGTTCTTAATACAATAGTAGAAAATGTTCTTCTTTTGTGGCTTTTTGCAACTACTGTGCATAGTTTGTATATATCATTCAATGTTAGATAACCATGGCCAATAGACATCGTAGATATTGCAGGTACGTTGTTGTCTTATGGCCGAGGTATTTTTTTATGATATTAGAAAGCAAACAAGCAGGCTCTTTGCAGTTCTCTCTGGTCCAGTCCGGTGAGGTAGCCGCAAAAAATACTTTTGCTTGATGCCTAACGTCCAGGTCACAGGTTGGCAAAACACCATTACCACCTTTAGTGTCTCTAGGCGGTGTGATTCCGCCTGCTTGTTTGCTTTCTAATATCATAAAAAAATACCTCGGCCATAAGACAACAACGTACCTTCAATATCTAGGATGTCTATTGGCTAATAATATGTCTAATAATATGATTAACTACGTTTTGTATTTTTAAGTTTGTCCAAACACTATTTTAAAACTGTTTCAATTTCAGATATATGTGTTCATCAGAAGTTGTATACGTAGTGGTTGGTGGTCTTGGAGGAATCGGACTGGAGCTAGTTGATTGGCTTATTCTTAGGGGTGCGAAAAAAGTGGTTATTTCTTCTTCTAAGGGAGTCACAGATGGATACCAAAGTAAAAGAATAAGGTATTGTATAATAATTAAAAATAAATCTTCTTTAATAGGAATTTGACATATTTAATTTCATATTTAAATGTGCATGTAACATGCTCCATACTACTTTTTTGGATATTTTTTTTGGTAATTTATCCAAATTACCATTTAATAATAATATTAACCTACACGAACAAAGAAAGAAGTGTTCATACAGTGATTATCGTAAAAAGTAACCAGCTTTTATAGTTGCTAAGAACGAGTTCTAGATGGGTCTGCTGAAGAGCATACCCTCCAACATAATCACTATGCGAATTAGTTCGCAACCTTCCACAAGTACTATTAAAGACGGCATACAATCGCTATACGTATTGGATGTACACTGTACAGTATTTTTAAGATATAAATGATCGGTATTCATCAAGATAGCTCCGCTGCAGAGCATGGTACATTTTGTCATTTCTTGTTATTTTAATATGTGCAATAAACAAACTTTCTTATCGAGAGATTTCTTACAGATGTCCTTATAGTTATAACGTGAACATAAATTCGTATAGGCTGTATTCTATAAATATGCAATTAAAACAGGGCCCTTACCATGAGTTTACGGTCTGTCAAGTTTACTATACTCGCTACCGTCTCTGTAAATTATTTATATGAAAACTTTGAACAGCGCCTTAGAGTGTCATAGATTTCGACACGTAACTTACTGAACGTAATCTATACAAACTCATGGTAAAGGCCCTGAGCTTACACATTCCAAACGTAAGTAGTCCTAGAAAATAATCCAATGAAAAGGAAATTTATTATTTCCCTTCATTGGATGTTGAAATTGACATTATTTCGCAAATTTTAATTATTTATTACAAATAAATTTAATTATTTTAGTGTTGTAATCAAGTCTAATATTTACAAATTGTCCATTCATAAGTTGGCGACGGGTAGGTAGGTACTCATGAAGGTATGATAATGAGAGTTTATTGGATGGTGATTAGCATGACTAGGTAATATGAAAAGTACAGTCATGGCATTAACCAAATTTTACAACAAAAATTTTTAGCATTTGGAGATCATACTCGTGCAACATTCAAATATCTACTCATGATGTGGCCACTGAAGCTGGATGCGAAAGTCTGCTTAAAATGGCGAACTCAATGGGTCCTGTGGAGGCGATATTTAATTTGGCAGCCATTCTCAAAGATGGGGCTTTCCAATCACAGACACCAGAAACATTCAAGATATCTTGCAGACCGAAATCAATAGCAACTCTGTATTTGGATAAGTTGTCAAGGAAACTTTGCCCTCAGCTCAAGTGAGTATAATTTGATTTAAATTTATTACATACATACATATCTTCAAGCCAAGTCCCTTACACACTAGGCAGAGAGTATCAAGTCTGGCACTTTATCCTCGCGATCCTGACAAACCTGTCTGGCTTCCTTTAAATTCATTACCCTTTTGACACTACCCTCGGATAATATCCGAGTGATCTGATCGTGGAATGTCAACCTTGGTCTACCCGGGTACCTACATCCATCCACATTCGCATTGTATATTTGCTTTGTCAATCTTTCATCTGTTTAGTTTATTAGAGAAAAGTTTAAAAGTGCTGCCACAAAGAGTTTCTAGTGTTGATCCGGGTCTGCTGAGTAGAATAGACTACTTGCGTTATTACCAGACCAGGTTACCTGTAGGCCTAACATCATATGTAACGTCTATCGTGTCTATAGGCCACGGTTATCTATTACCAGGAGAACCGAGAACTTGTTCGCTGGCATTTGACATAAAAAAGGATAGTAAATATGTTTATTTGAGTAGACAAAATTTGAACACGTAGTTTAAACATCGAAAATGAAAACAAATCACAAGTAAATGCTCAAAGTACCAAATCACATCAAATATCGACATAAATTAAGTATCTACTTATAAAAAATTAAATGTTTTATGTTTAAGGTTTCCTAGACAAAGTCTTTAACTATTTTTGAAAAATAAATGCCAAACCTGATTTAAAATATTAACTAATACTAAATCTATTTGAGAATTATTATGAACCAATATCAATTCAAAAAGGACAAATAATTATTTTGAAGAGAGCTAATAAACATAACTAATAAAGCTAAGAAACAATTTTTAACTAATATCCCGTCTCACTAACTTAGAAATGCAAACACAAACATCTATGCTCATCTAACATTTATCACTCGTTGGTAGTGAGGTTGAGAAATAATATGTCTAATCCTAACGACCATGCACAAAGCTTTAGTTCAATTAACGAAATTGCAGGAATTTTGGTGATGAACATAGATATCTATATGTGTGATATTTAAGTATCAGTAACGTTGTCTTATAACTTATAATACAAGGATGCTTACCATTTTGGGCGAAATTAATCTTAAACATGAAAACTAATCCTCACTTTCCAACGTTACCGTCTAACACGTGTCCAATTTGCTAATTGTTTTTTTGTTCTATTCGTTATTGCCAAGAGAAGGATCTTAGGAAAGAAAGAAAGAAAGTTTAACGGAATACTAAAAAAGTTTAAGAAAACCTAATCAAAATATAAATCTTACTAAATATTATCTTAATCTTAGTCGCCTCTGTTGTTTAGCGGTTCAGGTGTCGGACTTGACTTCATGATGTCCCGGGTTCGGTTCAAAAGTCGGGCAGCAAAAAGGAACTTTGGTTTTTCCAATTTTCCTAATAAAAATGTTGTTCGGGATTGCATATATATATTATAGTGCCCGGTTGACGATAGGCTTGCCACCTATCACACCGTGGGGCTTAGTATCATCGGCTAGTCGTGGGTGCCCTGGTTGTACCTCTGCCTACCTCTTCGGGGATATGGACGTGAAGATACATTAAATCTTACAAATTATTGTCAGTTGCACATTCGAATTCAAGATTCAGTATTCACTATTCAATATTTAGTAGTCTGCAAGTTCCTGTTACGTGTCCAGTGTTTTATTTGCATTTTTTAATTATCACACAAATCGACTGCCATTGACACGGATTGAATTTCATTCCATTCACCATACTCCAGACAAATAACTGACCAAATAAATTTTATTTTGTACTAAATGCTTTTTTTATTTAATAAGTTTTGTAATATTTACACTTAATTATGAAAATCTATAAATACTTTAAGGGATTTCGTGACTTTCTCATCTTTGGCCTGCGGTCTCGGCAATGCTGGACAAACTAATTACGGTTACTCAAATTCTGTCATGGAAAGGATTTGTGAACGTAGAAGAAAAGAAGGTTTCCCTGCTTTGGCTATTCAATGGGGAGCTATTGGAGACGTAAGTATTGAAAACCTTAGCTGTCTTATTAATAAATATAGTCCAAAGGACTACTTTGAGGTAAGATTAATATATTTAATATGCTACTGCTCCATCAAGCAAGTCTATCAAGGAAATAGTACGTTGGTGGCCAAGGTTAAGCTAGAAAAATATTATTAGCGGTGTCGGGTTTTAGACACATCAAAGGATTTTAGTAGATACTTTGGTGCCAAGGAATATTAGCCACATAAACGACATCTCAATTGGCAGGGCACACGCTCAGAGCGTGTGTACTTTGTTGCTCCCGTAAATAAAGCTGCCGCTAACAATGAATCTTCGAATGAGAAAGCATTACCGAAACATATCTTAACTTTGCAGGTTGGGCTCGTAGCAAATATGGTTGGAACTAACAATTCAGAAAACTATACGTTCGGCTACTTGCTGCAGAGTATTTCATCATGTCTTCAAACTTTAGATAAACTATTAAAACAAAATGCGACAATAGTGTCGTCATGTGTTATTGCATCAAAAGAAATCGAAGAAACCGCCACCAAGAGCCCTGTTGAAGTTATTGCCAAAATTTTGCGTAAGTCTATTTTCAACTAGAAGAAAATAGGGGTTTCTGTGAGATTCTATTTGTGTCATGACTCCTAAACGAATGAACTGATTTAAAAACTCATTTTTATGAAGATTTTTCTTTGATGCATTACGGCTAAGCTTCGTCGGGGGTAATTAAAAAAAATGTGATTGTTGAAGTGGTGAAATTTACAAATACAACTTATGCTTACAATCGACTTTTATTAAAGAAATAAAAAACACTACATTATATACTAAAAACATTAAATACTATATTATAACATATGGAGTAACATATGTTTTCACATTTTTTGAAGAAAAAGTGATCTCAGACAAGATTTAAATTATGTCTCTCACAAAAAATGCTTACAATATACGTAGATTAATTTAAAGATAAAAATTTTATACAAAGTCGTTTTTGAAATTTTCAAATGAAATGAATTTTCAAATTTGATAATTTTTTTTTAGGTGTAAGAAATATCAGATCTATATCACCGTTGACTCCGCTATCTGAAATTGGAATGGACAGCATCATGGCCGTAGAAATAAAACAAACCCTGGAAAGAGATTTTGAGATTTTCCTTACACCACAAGAAGTTAGGTCACTGTGTTTGGCAAGGTGAGTTATTTTATATGTATTTGGTACCTACTTATATAATTTGATTTTTCAAAACTTAACCGAAATGTGCAAAATAAGACAACAATCATCGATAAAAACGTTCCCAAAAATACAGGCATTTTTAATAATGTTTATTACAAACTATATTTTTGATTTATTTTACCCATGCTAACGTTCTGCCTTGGTCAAACAAGGTATAAATTATTGTTATAGTAGATGTATTAAGATAAAGTGACAGATACTTTATTGAATCATTCGTTACTTTGCGAAAATCAATTGTAAAATATGTAAAATAAGCCTTCATTTAAAAGTTGGCGAAGGACGTGACAAGTGATTTTGTTTCCCGTGTTCGGACTCTATTTGTGATCTGGTCGCAAAGGTGGGAGGTTGGAACTTTAGGTAGGGTTGTCAAATGTGAAGAACATGACAGTTTATATTGTTTTCCGAGCTCTTCCTTTATTCTTGTTCTGGTCGCGGAGCTGAGCGGTGGGAACGTTAGTTAGGCTTGTCACATTCTGTGTCATTTGACGGATTACACTACATACAAAAAAATGAAGAGCAGTAAAGCTGTCATAACCAACTTCAACTATTTTATTGGGCCAATAGTCAACCGAGTTTGATAATTCTGCTTTCGAAATGTAGCAAATGCTTCTAAAATGATTCCACGTAAATTTTATCATCATCCTAATCCTCATCAATGTAGCCGTGAAGATAAATGAAAAACTTATAAATTATAACATATAACTCAAAAACCACTGGTCGGATTATTATAAAACTAATGTGGGACCATCTTAAAATCATGACCTATTTTTCTAAAAAACTTGGTGAAATTTTAAATCACATGTAGCAAATTCTAATTTTTCCCCGTGTTGGTCCGGGCTCCTTTGAAGAATAGACCATCTGCCTTCCTGCCAGGCAGCTCGTAAAACGGCGAGCAAAGGCTTACTGTCACTAACACCGTGACACCTGACTAGGTTTTAGAGTTTCGCAGCGACTCACCCGGATTGGTACTACCGCCTTACCTATTCCTGCCGCCATAGCGTCATGGCGTGTTCCGGTTCGGAGGGTGAGGTAGCCGGTAAACTTGCTTTTGCTCAAGGCCAAACATCCTGGCCTCGGGTTTGCAACGCACCATTGCCACCTTTGGTGTCTCTAGGCGGCGGAAATTTCTTACCATCAGGAAATGCGTCTGCTTGTTGCCTTCCAATATCATAAAAAAAATCAAATGATATGATTGATCAATGGTATATGCCACTAAGTGCAAATCTACTGGCTACCCTACATTCTACTTCTACATGATACAGCTATGGCGAACACTGAAGCTACAGCGACAGAAATCGGAAAACATTGGTACCGATTTGTATGAAGTGCTACATCTAGTAAAAATTATACATAGTTACAATTTCCTCATTAAAGGAAAACGGACGAAGTTTTTTAAGATGTTTGTTTTGTAAATAAACAAAGACTAAAGTAATAGTAAAGTCAAGTTGGTCCGGGCTCCTTTGCAAAATAGACCACTGCCATCCCTTCAAGCAGCTCGTAAAAGGCGAGCATAGGCTTACCGTCACTAGCATCATTGCTTGCCGTTGACGTGTTCCGGTTCAGAAGGTAAGGTAGCCGGTAACCTTACTTTTGCTAGAGGTCTAACATGACGGCCTCAGGTTGGCAGCTCACCAGTACCACCTTTGGTGTCTCTAGACGGCGTGAATTTCATAATATGAGGAAATCTGCCTGCTTGTTTGCCTTCCAATAACTTTAAAAAAAAGTTGATATTATAGTCTGTAATCTGTATCACGGTGTAATAAAGACATTAAAACCAGGGTGAACTTTGGAGGTACATTGTATGTTTATTAATAAGAAGGATGGTTTATGAGTGGTGACTATTGGAAGGTGGATTAGGGGATCCAACAGTCTCCACGTCAGAACGTTGTTAACATCAAGAGCAAAGGCTAAATTAAGTATTATTTGTTTATTATATCACTGTATGAGCTTTATCGGACTATTTACACTACATATTAAATAACTAGATGTTTCCCGTGTGATTTATGGTTCCACAGAAATATTTTTTGGTACCCAAACTATCCTATATGTTAATCTATAGAGATAGTTTGTGCCAAATTTTATAAAAATCGGTTCAGCAGATTTTGGGTGAAGGAGCAACAAATCAACAAGCACACAAACTTTTTCGTTTATTATATTAGCAGGATAACAAAGAATAATTGTTGTATTCTGTATAAATCTTTAAACATGATATACAACATACGTCTTTATATCTCTAGGCTAACGGAACTATCACAAAATAAACATGGTTCAACCGAAACACAGTTAGAAGATAAAAAAGAAGAAGGCTTTGGACTACGTTTCCTTATAAATAATGTGCTTGGTGATGAAGAAAGTATGAAGAAATCATATATTCAAATGTCTACGCTAGTGAGTATAACGTTGTTTGAGCTGTAAAGCGTAGTTTATACTATGAGTGTATTAGTATACAGGACAGTGGAATGATTGGTGGCATTAGATTCCACTAGTAACGAAAAAGTTTTAACTTTCTTTTAACTTTTTAACCAAATCGAAGAAATATCACCTTCTACTACACCCTTCTTTACAAAAAGTCTTTACTTTGAAATTTAACTAACTATCCTAACGAACTCCGTTCCACCCGTCCATTGAAAAACGTTTAATTTTGTTTTTCCTATTTTCTAATCTTTTAAACCTTCTCAAGACTTCCAAAAATAATTCAAAATCAAAGTTATCGTAATCTTAATTTATCTACATATATGAAAATGAAACCCGTTTTTCTTGGTCACGGCATCACGCATGAATGGCTGGACCGATTTCACTAATTCTTTTTTTGTTGTATTTGTCATTATTAGGAAAAGGTTCTTACGGAAAAAATATTAAGAAAATCTCTCAGAAATATTGAAAAAATATACATTTAATTTTGCAGTTCAAATTGAATAGGTACTCATACGTAAGATAGGTCAGCTATACAAAATAAAGTAGTTTCTACTATTCTTCTATCATTCTATCATTGCTACGCTAAGGCGGTACGAAGTTCGCCGGGTGAGCTAGTTTTTATATAAAAGACTTTGTTTGAGTGAAAATGTGTCAGTCAATCAGCTATTTACTTTTGTCTGACCTACCTGTGTTTATTTTGGGGTTCAACACTTACACAGCGACATGACAACATTTAAAATCTTCGCAAAGACTCGTGTTGGTCGTATTGGTTTCACCAAGACGCGATAAACGCTTCACAAGTGCTTCCTGTAAGATTAACGTGAAATTAATTATTTTCTATTCTATTCACGTCTGTGCTTATATCTTCCACCGTGTGATGATCAGAAACAGCTGTAACGTTAAGTAAAATAAAGTAGTTGGTAACATTTCAACTTATGTTTCGCAGTGCGAAATTATCACATTTTTTAGTCTGTAAATGATGTGTTTCTCTAACAGCCAAAAATTACTATTCATCTCATAAATTGCCTTCTAAATCTTGTTATAAGAACGTCGAAATCTGATCAATTCCAACTCCATCAAACAGATAAATAGATAAGAAATTTTTACGAAAGGTTGTATTGAGTCCAGAAGCAACATCGTCTGGTTTCAACTATTTTAAAAGGCTTCGATATTCATTCTCATTATTTCTTACGTTTACTATTATAACATTAGTCTTAGTTTACTAAATATAGCACACCTTACGACAGAACTAATTGATATCAATTCTTTTAACAGAATGAACATTCATCTAAAACTCTGTTCATAATTCCGGGAATGGAGGGCATCGCTGATGGTTTTAAAATGTTATGTTCACATTTGAAAGTAAAAGCTTGCGTATTACAGTTTAAGTATGTTCCTGTAGCAAATATACTGGAAATATCAAACAGCTTATATGAGGTAATATTTTGTTATCATAAAAATAATCAATCATTATTATAAAAACAAATTTTATGAAGGGAAAAAAGGCAAATAGATCTTGATGAAGAAAGAATTTGCACTGTCTATAGACACATATAGCGGCGAGGTGCCTTTCGACTGAATACGACAACGCTAAATTCTGTAAAAAGAAAAGCATGTCATCGCTTTAATAAGTTCTAGTAAAGGTCACTTTCAGTCATGATCACGAGACCAGTGCCAAATCTAAAATATTTTCATCAGCTAAACGACAAGATGCCAGTTATTTAACATTTTTAGGTAAAGCTCGAGATCAGCATGTAAATTGTAAATACAATAATACATTTTCTTAAATGATCTTTAAACATTG
>NJDD01003117.1:157706-195231 GCA_002245505.1 Calephelis nemesis
AAAAAAAAAAACATTTGTCTTACTTCAAAACAGAGTAAAAAAAACAAATTCAGAAAAGTTTTTATATTGTGAACTGATTATTTTTTAATGTTATTTTTTTATAATTTCAGGTTATGAGACCTTTACTAAAACGTGGTGAATCATTTAACTTGTTGGCATATAGTTTTGGAACTTGGCCGGCGTTATTATTAGCATCGAGACTAGAAAATGAAGGTATTTATTTTCTTAAATGTTAATGTCGTACAGATGTAACCAGCGTATAAGTTTTTTTAATAACGGACGGTTGATACCATGTTACTAAATAGATCTGACAAATTCTAACGGAGTTCCACTGGTAAATGGACGATGACCTTTAAAAACGTTAGATTGCAAACATAACTAAAAATATATTCGTAACAAAATATCATATTTCATTTTAGTTTCAACTTGGTAACGCACTTTTGTCACATACTGTTTTTACATACGCTTCAAGTCAATTCTGTTCTAACGTAAATGAAATAAAAAAATGGGCAGATTTTTTTTAATATTTTTACATTTTTTTTACCTGTTAGGTTCCCAGCTGCAATTCAAGGCAAATTTTCTGAGGTAATTGTTGAGAAAGATAACAAAATGTTACTATATTTTCAAAATATTAGAAACTACTTTTGATCCCGTTTACTTAAGGAGTTTCCGTCCTAACCCATACTGTTGAAACAAAAATCGTTATAATCGTTACTAGTTATTTGGCTTGTTTATGTAAGCTTTATGTAACACGACTCAGAACATTACAATTCTACTGTGAGGTGAATATTACTATTAAGTGAAAAAGTCTATTATATTATTTGTTAAAGAAATTCTTACTTTAAACACATAAGATAAGAAAACAGAACAGTAATTAATATGTTACATTTTATTGTAAAATTTCATTATTTCACAATTATTTTAAAACTTTCAGGTTACAACGGCAAACTCATCTGTTTGGATGGATCACCATTATGGCTTAAAGAAATAATCAACACGAAGTTTAAGTCAACTGCTAATGACGAAATACAAATTGAATTAATCGTTATGTTATATAAACTTATTGCACCTGATGTCACCCTTCCAATAGCTGAACTTTACAAAATTAAGGAATTTGACCAAAAATTAGAATATTTGTTTGCCAATTTTAATGTTAATAAAACAGCATATTCTAATAATTTCGCAAAAGAAATATTAAAATCTTACTATAGTAGACTTATCGCCATTAAAAGTAATGACACAAATGAATTCCAAGTAATACAATCCCCAGTCACACTTATTCGCTCACAAAACAAAATTATTAGTAGAGAATTTGAGAACGACTATGGTTTGCACAAGTTTACTACAAATTCTGTCATCGTCCATAATTTAGGTGCAGACCATACTGAAATAAAACAATCTTCAGAGGTGGCTAATATTGTAAACAATACTTTACTTGGTGAGATTTAAGACAGAAATTAATGTACTACAACAACAATTATGTTATTGCTTTGAATCAATAAATTTGTTTCATAAAAACAGATTATTTGTTTATTCTTTGTAATAAACCTTTACTACTTTATCCTTTCAAGCTGATAAGTACATGATTAAAAAATAACCTAGTCAGACGCGTCCATGAATGTTTTTTTTAAATTTTATTTATGCTTTTTTACAATCTGTGAAATTTTATCCCGAAAACTTACATGATTAAAAAAGCAACCCACTGCAAATTGAATTTGCCTATGAAGGGCTCCTTAATTGATTTATCCTTTTGTAGAAACCTAGTGCTTTAAAATTTCATCCTATAAAGTTACATGAAAATTACAATGAAAATGAATTGAATAATTGAAAGATAGATTATATGTTATAAAGATAGATGATATGTTGAGAAAGATAGATTTCCTAGGGCTATGATGAAATACCGTCCGGAGAGATTTTTGGAATGAAACACACAGTTACACGTTCACAATGGCGAGAGTGAGGCAAAGCTTGCAGAGGAGGCTATCTGCGAGTCTGCGTCTTCTTAGAGCGTTGCCAGTAACTTGTCTGGAGGTGCGACCGCAAATGAATTCCCAAATCCCGGTTCCCGTACCGAGGATGTAAATAAATTATCTATATTATATTTGTATTAATTGTGTCAGTCCACATTACTAATGAGTTGAAATACGAAAACATATAGCCTGTCAAAAAAATAATGTTGACATTTATAATTTAGTCATTTTGAAAATCAAACGGTAACGAAACATTTAACTACGAATGTTCTTGGTTATCAAAAGGATTATATCGAGAACGATGATATCACGTTTTTCTTATCTTGGGTGCAATGTAGGTAAATAGATGCTGGACTAAATATAAATGGACACGCCTAGACCCAGAAACATAAATCTATGTTATAATGTATAATAATATAAATAATGTTCATCACACGGTTGCCTGACCCCGTCGGGAATGGAACCCGGACGTTGCGGTTTGTAAATTTTAGCATATTAGGTCAATAAATAGCGGTTTTTTACACCATTTTCCAAATTACAAAGGCCGGCACTGATGGCGGTAAGAATGATTATTCTGATGATGGTAGTATTCTGCAAGCCAGTAAAGGCTATATTCGATGAATAATTCCATAATTTCCTGACTGGCGATAGGTTCTCCGAGTAATTGTGGCTGCTCTGATTGTACCTACACTGTGCCTCTGTATACAGAAAAAAAGGTACTTACTTCACTAAGTTCATAAATATATATACGGCCGATAGTTTGTACCTAAAGACTAAAGAATTCAAGAAGGTATTAAAAGGCTATATCACGGAATAGTTAGGTAATAGTACCAGTTCAGATATAATTGGGCGCTGTAAAACTGCAAAAATGCCTTCAATTTCAATAACCAATTCACCAAGGGACACAAAAACTAGCAGTTCTAGTCTAGTAGTTGATTTTCCTATGATTTCCTTGTCAAATCCAGACTTGGTGTCAGTGGCGTTACCTCGAAGTACGCTATTTTAAAGTAACAAAGAAGTTTTGTAATGAGTACAGAAATAACAGAGAAACTGATTAACATGAAATCTTACTCTAACATATTGAACACAAAATATAATAGTCAAACATATAACCTCCTCCTTTTTTTAAAGTCGATTAAAAAATAAACTCAAGAAAGGCGAGCGGCAGTCTTTTTGGCTAGTTAAAAAAATCTGACTGGGAGTAGAAAGGCAAACAAACAGACGAATGTTTTAATCCTTTAATCCTTGAATTATATACTTTCTACCACGAAATCCAACCTACTTTTTTGACTTCCAGAGGTGTGAAATAATTCAAAAGTTACCTACGTATTAGAATGAAAATAAAAAGCTGTATGAGACATTCTTTTTTTTTATTACAACTAACTCGCAAAGGCATGTGATGATCAAATGGAATAAAGATGACCGAGTGTGAATCGAAGTCGCAAATGAAAAGTGATAAAACAAATATTAAAGATAGGAAGTAATTTGTTCAGATGTGAAACATTTGTTTAGTTTACATGTTATTATGATGCATAATTTTTACTCAGCAAAAATTAATTTATCATAAATCACATTCTATACAAAAATACGACGGGTTGCACTCCGGGTTTGCCGGCAAAAGTGAAAATATAATATTTATTTATTGAGCTATCGTACACAAACATGACAACATGATCATTCGCGCAAGCGCTTTTCGCCGTCTAAACGAAACAGCACGCGCAGGCATACATTTTCGCCGCGCCGTAGAAAGAGAGAAGGACGATACTTCCTCTCCTACGCCGCGCCGGCTGTTTACTCTCAGTCCGTCTTAAAAATGTTCGATCTGGTCACGTATCCGGACGCGAGTTTAGAAGCTTTTACCCATTCAAAGAAAATGCGCAACGCCGCTAAATAAGTTTACACTTCAAAAAACATAAAAAAATATAGATTAATACCTACCTGAAATATTTTAAAGGCAATAAGTGCAATGTAGAGTATACAGGAAACCATACTCGAAACGAGGGCTATTACAATTTTGTCGGTTTGTCTGTTTCTTTGTTCATTTTTCATGCAAAATCGATATGGCTTAGAAATTTGGAAATTGGAAATTTCGTATAGTACTTAGTGAGTTATAGTCCCAGTTAAGATTTAGAAAAGCTTTTACTTTTTCTTTCGTTTTTACTACCCGTTCACCACCCAACACTCTTTCGTTACCATGAAAAGTCACTTAACGTATGTTTGGAGTCGTGGGCAGCTGCTAAGATTTTTGTAGATGGCAAAACAACGCCTGATTATATAATATCTTGAACCTGTTACTTATGTAAAATGAATAGCTGAGCCTTTTATTTTTTAATTCGCTTACAAAGCTTTGACTTAATATAAATATAAAATAAATTTTATTTAATTGAGACAAAATGAAATAAATGAATGTTAATTTCGATTTACTACGTCGAATTAAATGTACGTATAACGTCTTTAATCTTTTTACCCAAGGAATTATTTACTTAAAAGAAGATCTCCACACTATACAAATTATGTTTATGTTTTTTTACAGAAATTCCTAGATACATTTTGTTTATTTATTAAATGTATGATATAAATATATAATACTTACTTCCTTTCTTTCCTTCCTTCTAGTACGCTTTCACATCATGTATATAATAGGTATATAATTTTAGGTATTATTATAAAACAAGTAGATTACATGACTAAAGTTTTATTCATTTGATACAATTCATTGAAAATTTGCTTATTTTGTTACAAGTATATTCAAACCAAACCAATTTAATTTAACTTTACTTTAAACATTTATCAAGCTAAAAAAATAAATAAGTAAATACATAACGATAGGAAAACATATTCAATTATATTTTACAAAATTATTTATTCATTCAAATATTCATTTAGAATATTTACTGTTTCTACTGATTGCTTAATATCATTGTGGTCTGCATTTACAATATGAACATTAACAACATTTTTTGTGAACATATGTAAATCATAATCTTTGCCTGTATTAGTTATATTATTCTTGGATCGTATTAGTGCAACAGGAGCTACGGGGACTCCAACTTGGTTAATATTTTCTGTTTTAGCCACTAATAATCTATTATAGTAAGTTTTTAGAATAGTTCTCAAAAATTCGCTTGAATATTTTGACTGTACTTGTACATTACTACTTAAATACAATAATTTGTCCTCGAAGTCTTCGATCTCTCTTAATTCATTCAAAGGTAAATTTACATTTGGGTCAGCTAGCTGATATAACATACTTATTAAATCTATTTGCATTTCATGATGATTTGCTCTTAATTTTGATTCTATTGTAGCTTTAATCCATGTTGGTGATCCGTCTAAGCAGAAAATATTTCCGGTGTGACCTGTTGAAGATAAAACATTATTAGTCCAGTTCCGTAAAATACGTACTAGACCTTTTTGGCGTATGAGGACTATTTTAGGTAGGCAGAGCAAGCACTGTGAAAGTGATGGCGTTTCATTGTCATTTTCCAGAGAAGACGATGATATGTAATCATGGCGTACTTATTGTCAAGTTTTACGACCACCACTTCATATTTTCTTTTATTTTGATCAATGTTACTGCTAAACGACGAGTAAGAGATTTAAATTAAAAATTAAACAGTCCATTGAGTATAGTAACACAGTTCAATAAGTAAAACATATTATTTTAATTCATAATGTAAATTTACACTTGCAATAATAATTACAAATTGAGTTTCACTAAACACTTTTATAGAACATATATTTAAGCGTCAATACTATCCATGTTTTAGGAAGATATGTTAGTTCATGACCGCCAACTATAGTTATGTTACCTAATCTGTAGCCAGACTTTTCGGCCTGGACGAATCTTCCGTTTATTCTACTATCCAGAACCGCACACCACAAGCGTGAATATAATGATTATAGTGAAAGGAATCAATATTCCGCCATTGCTCTATCTGAGTAAGGATTCATCGCTCCATCCAGAAAGACGAAAGGAGAATTGACTTTACAACACTCTACGACCATGTTTTAATTATTTTGCTTTTGTAACTGTATGTTGTTATTTCTTTATTAATAAAAAACTATAGTGAAAAGAAATAATATTCCGCCATCGCTCTATCTGAGTAAGGATTTATCACTCCATCCAGAAAGACGAAAAGAGAATTGACTTTACAACACTCTACGACCATGTTTTAATTGTTTTGCTTTTATAGATGTATATTGCTATTTCTTTATTAGTAAAAAACAGCTGGTACTTTATTTCTTCGGTAGTATTTCTTAGTAAAACCAAAAAGTTAAAATAAGGGTTGCGACTGAGTAAAATGATATTATTAGATTCCACGATTATTAATCGGTATGATTGTGATGGAAACCTTAAGGGTATTGTAAATGCTGTATTGCGTAATAGTATCCACTAAGTGGAACTAATATCTGCTGCGAAATTGACAATGTTAACATATAAATTATGATCACAATCATTAAAATGTTTTTTTAGAGAGACAGCAAAAAAAAGGGTACGAAAAATGTATAAACATCATACATCATTTTTATACATTACACATTTTATTTACCTTCTTCTTCCAGTTTAGCTGCTAAATTTAAAACGGGCCAAGTTCCAAAACTGTATCCCAGTAAGTTAAACGATCCATGCTGTTGTAACATTGGCTTAATAACCTAAAATGATAATACCTGATGTTTAACAAGAAAACTAATTATTCATTTTCTAGTACGAATTCTTGAATGTTTATATTTTAACCTTTATTTATATAATATACACTTATAAAAAACTCTTTAGAGTCTGTTCATTCATTACAATCCACATATTTCTTTTATTTTATTATTAGAATATTTGAAGAACTTGAACAAATAATACGAAATATTTAAACGCTGTCAAACGTGTGCAGGAAAGATCAAATAAGTAACTTCATACTTAGTGTTTAAGTCTTTTATCCTGTTTATTCAATTGAGTTTAGGTTCATTTTATTACAAATGTCAAAATACAAAATTGGTCTACCACCTATTAAAGTAACCAAATTTTCAAATTTAATAAAATATGATGTTTTATTTAACAAACAATTTTCGTACAATTTATTTAAATATAATTTTGTTTGTTTTATTCCTTTTACTATTTTAAAGTATTAAGAAAACTAATTTATTTTCATCAAGTTTTACTATGAAAAACAGTGCTTAACTAACTCATCGTTTGCGTTGATAACTAACGGCCAATGTTAATAATATTTCTCTAAAGATGGATTTCAAGCAATCTAGATAGCTGCGCATCCGCCGTCCTATCTTATACCTGATTGTCATATATATCCTGTCCACAAATATGTTATTGGCAAGCGATAACATAAAAATAGATCAAAATATCAATCTTGGACAGCAAGTTTTGGATTTGGATTGATTATTAACATTGGCCGTAAAACGTCATATTTTCATAATACTAGAAATCCACAATGTGCAACGTTGAATAAAAGCAATGTTAGATAACTTTAAGAAGTGCTTTTTCGAATACATCAAATTTTATATTTTGTTCATCTATTAAGCAGATATATGAAGGTAAATTCTAATACAGGTCTTATACTATTACACTTTTAGCGAAGCTGTTACATAAATTTATTGTTATTTTGTTTGAAATTACCTCATATAATTGATCAGAAACTTCCTTTATACTTTTTATTGGCTTAGCAATGATTTGTAACACACAAGCGTTACATTTTAATTGAGAGCATATAAATTCAAAACCATCTGCTACACCTTCAACCCCCGGAACAATAAAAAGTGTCTTTGATGCATTTTTGACCTGAATATGAGAACAAAATATTAGAACCTTATGACTAAGATGGAGAGCTGTTTAGCAAAAACTCAAAATCAAAGAATATCTCCAAATTAAAATAAAACATTGACAGATATACTTACGGACGTAAGGATAAATAATTTTGAAGAATTCATAGAAAAAGCAAAAATTTTGAAAACTTGTGCTAAACAAACAAAATGTTATCATCATTTATTTCAACTTACCGATGTGGGCATATGAACGAAGGGTTTTCCAATATAGCTTTCATTACCAAATATGTTTATTAAGATTTTCAGACCGAAGTTTTGTTTGACTTTTGGAAGTGATTGCAATGATTCTTTCTCTTTTTGAGTAATTTCTATTAATCTACAAAATTAAAAATAAATGTTACAAAACAATTATGATAAAACAACAAACAAAGAAAAGAGCAACAAAACATCACAAAATCGAAAAGGAATAGGCTTGTCCCTGAAATTAAGACTTCTCTGGAACAGAGTGGAGCGATCAAAATTTCATAAAATTAACTTCCAAAGTGAGATTTTACCAATTTTCTATTTAAAAAAATGTTGGTCGGGATTGGATATGTGCACGGTTGGCGATAAGCTTGCCACTTATCACATTGTGCGACGTAGTGTCTTCGGCTAGTCGTGGGTGCCCTGGTTGTGTTTGTGCCTACCTCTTTCGGGATATGGGCGTAAAGATACTTATTTACTTACTTACTTTTTACAAAACATCATCGGCATCTAAACCTTAGTGCTAAAGATATCCATGGTGAGTCGTAATTTTTTTCGTTATTGAACCCACTGGTCACTAGCCATACCAGTTTTTGTTCCCAAAAAAACATCAATTGTATCTATACGCTCTACGTTGGATGCAGACAAAGGGAAGGGGATGGTATTAACCATTGATGAGAACAGTAGCTATCTGTGACCAAATTTCAGTTAAGAAATCCAGTCCCTCTTATTGAGAGGCCACGTTCTATGCTAGACTTCAGAATTATGTAGATTGTAGACACTTCACTTCACTTCACTTCACTTATACATTCTATATAAAATAAACGAATTTCTATTGCTTCTTATTATTTCATAACCGTAGGAGAGCTTTCCTCGACAAAAGCGTCTTGTGATACACCTCCTCGAGGTCTTTCTTTATGTCCAATTTAACAGCCAATGCTTCTTCTCTGTTCTCAAATGCTTTTTCCTGTCGACGTGTCAAGTAAACTTGAAGATAGTGATACTCTACCGCTGCGGCTATATTGTAATCGACCGTGACGAAAACTGTGCTGTCGATAACTTAAAGCTTATTTTTTGTGTATCTCGAAGTATCTTAAGAGCTGGCAATTATTTGTAGATAATATAAATTTGAATAACAAGGAAGTTATTGTTTTGTTGTTGGATGAAACTGAACAGTCTCTTTCTGTAGAGACCAAGATTCTTAGGGCATATGTTGGAGATCAGCAATATTCTTACCTTTGTGGAAGCTTCTTTATAATGTTAACTTTTTAATATTATTTTCTCCCACCTACTTATCATTTGTTGAAGAACGTCGAGTACAAATAAAAATGTGTATGAAAATATAATATGTTAAATATATATAGATAATGATTTAATACGAAACATGACTTGATAAAAAGTGAACTATTTTTAAACTTACTTAGCAAACGAAAATGTTTTTATCTCTTGTGGACTTAGAAAAGCACCAAAATCTCTTTCGAGAGTCTGACTCACTTCTACGGCCATTATGCTATCCATTCCGATTTCACCGAAAGGTGTCTGATATGATATTGTTTTTAAATTTCTCAAACCTTAAAAAACATTTTTTTTTTGAGATTAGGTAACGATTATCATATTATTAATTAATATCTAAAAACATTGTAAGAAAAATAGAGCCTAGCGAAAGGTATATAGTGTGTTACTTCTACTGTAAATAAATTTCACAGTTTGTTTTTAATACTTTGCAACCAAAATAATGTTAGAATTCGATTTCTGATAGGCAGGAGTGCATTAGTTATTATTTATACCCCTATTTCTTCATCGTGGGTTTTCATTTTTATTTTGATACGGAAAAATATTTTTGTTAGCACATTAACTTTCTTCAAAAATCTACATTCAGTTATCGGTGCACATATACAAGGTGACTTTTAAAGGACCGGTCAAATTTTAATCGGCTTAAACGTTAATGCATTTTGAGTATTATTGCCTAATTGTAATATCTACTGTTATAAACACTTAGTCGCCTTTGTGGTCTAGCGGTTCGGGTGTTGGACTTGACTGCATGAGGTCCCGGGTTCGAATCCCGGGTCAACCAACAAAAAGAAAATTGTATTTTTCCAATTTTCTAATAAAAAAAATGTTGGTCGGGATTGGAAATGTGCCCGGTTGGCGATAGGCTTGCCACCTACCACATTGTGGGACTTAGTATCTTCGGCTAGTCGTGGGTGCCCTGGTTGTGCCTCTGCCTACCACTTTGGGGATATGGGCGTGAAGATACATAAACACTTATTTAAAACAGTCATCTTGTTGTCAACATATTATGTCGCATCTTATACTAGTCATGTCATCACTAGCCTGCGAATGGGAACCTGTTTAATGTTTTGTTTACGTTATAACCGTGCATGTTCTATTTTACGACGGATAAAAACTATAAATTGACTTTTTCTTTGATTTTTTTATAGATCAAAAGTGTTATCGATTTCGAACTATTTCTCAAAATTTGGCTGTAGCTTTAGATTTAACCCTGCATATTTTAATTAAACTATTTTTACATATATTACGTACATTGAAAACAACAAAAAAATAGATACAGGCGACTAGAAAGGGGCAGCAGAGCACTTTTTTAGCAATTTTATCTGTGTGTTTGTTTTCCTGTCTGTTTATCTGTCTCTACCATACCAAGTTTCCTCCCAGTCAGCAGAGAGCATGCCAAGTGAAAGAAGTTTGCAAGTTCTGTTATTTGATCATAAATTTACTAAAGAGATATTAGATTTTGTAATTGGATTAAAGCTAGAACACATTTAGGCTTTTGATCTATCCTTGTCAGCGACAAGGATTAAGAGAAATCTTATATTTAATACATAGCTTAATAACATTGGATAATAATTTGTCAAGTACCAATTATTATTATTATTATTATTATTACACGATAACACTCAAACACTCAAACACACACACACACACACACACACATCCACACAAGCACGAGTAATCGTACTTTTAAATATTATGTGTTATGTTTCCAATAATAATAATGGTCGGTGATTGTAACTATTAGTAAAAATAATCTGTGTTTCTATCATTTGAAACACAGCTCACGCTAACTCAAATGATAGGATTACATTGTCAACATTTTAAATTATTTGTCATAATAAATGCTTTATTATTATTATTATAAATATCTTCACGCCAAGTCCCTTACGGGGTAGGCAGAGAGTATCGAGTGCCAAACCTCACGATCCTGACAAACCTGTCTTGCTTCCTTCACATTAATTACCCTTTTTATACAAACACGCCGGTTTCGGAGACTTTTGACACCACCCTCGGATAATATCCGATTGATCTGATCATGAAATGTCAGCCTTGGTCTTCCCGGGTACCTACATCCAACCACATTCACATTGTATATCTGCTTTGTCAATCTTTCATCTGTCATTCTTTCCACATGACCGAACCAGCAGAGCATGCCCTTTCGCATTTTAACACCAACAATTTTTAACAATTATTATTAATGTTATTAAAAGTGTCGTATGTAGTCTTTTCTTTTCTTTTTATAATAAAATCTTTTTATAAATATTTAATTATGTAGTAAAGATTCTTACCTATGATCTTGGCAACTGCATCAACAACGCTTTTTTTGCTTGATTCTTCAACTTTTTTTGATGCAAGTACATATGACGTCACTACAGCAGAATTTTGTTTCAAAAGTTTGTTTAATGTTTGTAGGCATGAGCTAATATTCTGTAGTTGATAACTAGTAAATGTAGCATTAGCATTACTATTAGCTAACATATTTGCTACAAGTCCAACCTGAAAATGTTTTTTCATATTAGATCTTTTTAACGAGTGTTGAATTTTTGTTATGAGCTTCAACTAAAAAATCCATATAAATGTGAAAGGCTTTCTGTTTCTCTTTTGCTCCTACATGGTTAAGCCGCTAAACTAATTTTGATATAGTTTGATATGCATATAGCTAACGATCTGGCTTAAAATATTTTTTGCTGTTTTAGGGCAATTAAATTATTTTGAAGTCGTTTTAAATTAAACATAAGCTTACATCTCCTATGGCTCCCCATTGAATGGCCAAACCGGGCAAACCTTCCTTTCTTCTTTGCTCACAAATTCTTTCCATTGTTGAATTTGAATAACCATAGTTAGTTTGACCAGCATTACCAAAACATGACACTACTGATGAGAACATAACAAAGTCCCTGTTAAACAGACATAACAATGTTAAAGTAAAAACTTAACATTAACTGATTCAGGGTTACTGGCACAATTCTGGGTTAGGTATTTTACTACGAAAAAGTTTCTACCTAGGTTTTTTTTTGGAATAACTAATTTCTTGCCAACCTCACGGTTTTTAAAGCTACTCCGGGGTTTGTGGCCTGAGCAGAGTGCTCAGCCCGAGATCTACCTAGGGCTAAATAACTTTGTAATTGACAGTTTAACTCAATGTCAAATTTAAGTCAGAAAAATGAAAGCGGTATTAAATGAAAAACATTTGAATTTCAAAATATAGTCATATATAGAGCCACTTGTACGTTCCTGGGTTAAACTTTTAAGTGTGGATTTATGATCTAAACTAGTAAATCTAGGTTAGATTACCCTATAATCAAAATAAACTCAAAGTAAGAAAATAATAATTTTAACCTACTATAAAATTTAAGTGGTAAGTAACTATTAAAGTTAAGAATTAAATGGAATTTCAGTTGGTAAATCGAAATAGAAACAGAAAGAATTTTAATTTTTTTTTCTTATTAGTGTTGTTTATGTAATTCATACATTATTACTTATGTACTTACTTAAGATGAGGACAAAGTTTCCGTGATAATTTATCTAAATGCTTAGTTGCCATTGCTTTTGGTCCGTAGGATATTTGAAAGTTTTCAGACGTTTGTGAAAAAAACACCTCATCTTTTAAAACAACAGCCAAATTGAAAATTGCCCTGACTTCACCAATGGTATTTGCCATATTCAATAAGTTCTCACAGCCTTTTTCTGTTGTTACATCTTCCATTGAAATTTGTATGTTACATTTGTAGGATTTCCAAACTCTAAAGAAATTATTATTTTTAAGACTTCGTTTATTTTTACAGTAATACATGTACATGAAAGATGTAATTTTCGTCTTCTTCCATTTTGCTCTTCCAGAATGTACGTATATTAGTAACACAATGACAGGCCAAATAATTCATTGACAACGTGTTAAAAAAAATAGGTAAGAATATATAGACTAAAAATCCCCGTGCTGGTCCGAGCTCTTTTCCAGAATAGATCATCTGCCTTTCTGCCAGGCAGCTCGTAAAAGGCGAACATAGGCTTACCGACACTAACACCGTGACATCCTAGTAGATGATAGTTTCGCAGTAACACGTCTGAATTGGTACCACCGTCGTACCTATTCCTGTGGTCACAACGTCAATACTCGCCGTTGACGTGTTCCGACTCAGAGGTTAAGGTAGCCGGTAAACTTACTTTTTCTCGAGACCTGACATCTCATCCTCAGATTGGCAATGCACCGTTACCACTAGTATTAGAAAAATATAAATGTTTACAAGTTTGTGAGGAAAAGTACAAAGACACATAAACTTGTATGACTTAACAGACGTCAATGAATTATAACGACCAAATCACAACTTCGTCTCCTCTTCAATATTTTTTGTTTAGAGTTTTTTAAGTGATAGTTGCCTTTTGTACGATTTCGTAAAAATATTGGGTGTTAATATTCTGTTTGCTTGCATTCTTGTAGCCTATACCTATGATAAATACAGTATACATACATTCATACATATCTTCACGTCAAGTCCCTTACGGGGTAAGTAGAGAGTCTCAAGTGCCAAACCTCACGGTAATGGCAAACCTATCTTGCTCTTTGTCCTTTTCCTTTATATAAATACAGTATGCAGGTCATTAAAGGTTGTAATTGAAAAGGAGATAAACTCGCCGATTTTAATGTATTTTTATGAAGTTTTAATGTATTTTTATAAAGTTTTAATGTATTTTTCCCCGTGTTGGTCCGGGCTCCTTTGCAGAAAAGACCATGTGCCTTTCTTGCCAGGCAGCTCGTAAAAGGCGAGTATGAAAATGGTAACAATCATCTTACTTTATTCGTGCATGTTGATACCCGTTTGTTATTCCTCTGCTGGAAACAGTCACAATTTTTTTTGCACCTCTAAGTATAAGCCAGTCGATCAACTCAAGACCAAATCCACCAAGTCCTCCAATAATAATATAAACAAATTCTGGTGAACACATATATCTGAAAAATGTCAATCAATCATTTGCCTTTTATTCTAATTAATCAATTACATTAACTATAAAAGTATCTTCACGTCCATAACTTGCAGAGGTGCAACCAAGGCACCCACTACACTAGGATTTGAACCTGTAACCCTGTATCCAGCCGACGAATGCTCTAACTATTTGAACTACTAAGGATTCAAGTCCTGCGGCGAAATTTTTAATTCCTTTCATTACCGTTAACTTCGGTAGATATGTCCTAAAGATACAGGTTCAAATCCTGTATGGGGCGAAATTTTTTATTTCTTTAAAATTTATAGAAATTTAGTTCAAGCACAAGACAAGTGATAAAAAAATTTTTTAATTCCTTTCATTACCGTTAACTTCGGTAGATATGTTCAATAGATACAGGTTCAAATCCTGTATGGGGCGAAATTTTTTATTTCTTTAAAATTTATAGAAATTTAGCTCAAGCACAAGACAAGTGATAAAATAAAAATACCTTGAAGATAAAAAAAATATTCAGACAGAGCTTCAGAAATAATGTTTTGCATTCTGAAGTAATTGAAACATAAACTTAAGTTTCATTAATTTATTGCAATATTCAATTATGTTTTACTTTTGCAACAAATAAACTTTAGATATATCCTTAAAATTGTACTATGTTAACTAACTGTAACTCAAGTACTGTGCTCTCGCAAGGATTTTTACCAATGCCTTGCAAAATTCTACTGCGATAATTGCGATAATTGCAGGACAAGACGTTGTCGTGGACTGGACTGGACGTGGACTAGAGAGTAGTAGACGTAGTCTTTCACACATTAAGTGTCTGTAGTTTGATTAAAGTGCTTATAGGCGACAGGAATTATCCTTCTTGTTTTCTGTGTTTTAACATAATAAAAACTTCAAAAAATAGACTTCGATTTCTAAAAAAGTGAGATCCCATTGATTTGTTGCGCTGCGTTAAGCCGGGTACTCACCAGGGAACCGTAAATGTAACAAGCGTGATACAGTAACGAGGTTCTAGTGTGTACGCTTTTTACAATTACGGCTCATGACGGCGCCAGAACGCTTTCTCTGAGCGTACTCATTTTGCGAGCTGTAACTGTTACCAAACAGATACAATAACGAGGTTCTAGTGTGTACGGGGAGTAACGAACGGAGAGACCTGCATTGCACTCAGTTTTGGTTTGTAAATCCACGATGTCGGACGAAGTGTCTCTCGCATACTTACTTATAGATGCCTGTAGGCGTCTATCAGCAAAAGACATTTATCCTCTGGCCATTTATTCATGATGACGAAGGAATATTAACTAAAAGACTAATATAATAACTCGTAAATACAGCTGGTTTGCAGCATCTAGCAACAACTCTCCTCATGACGTCCACGAGCGCACTGCGAGCACCCTTTGGTCCGCGGCAAAAACCGACAATCGTCGGCTCGCTGCGAGTCGCTCGTCGCAGGCTCGCGAACCACGTACACACTATGTTTTTAGGAACAGTAACTTTTGCAGTTACGTGCAACGTTACGCGTCCAGAAATGGGTACGTTGTAGACATCGGCTCACTGCAAACCGCACGCGTACCGCTCGTAGCAGGTTTGCGAACAACGTACACACCATGTTTTTTGGTTACAGTAAATGCAACAGTTACAGTTACAGCTCGCTAGTGAGTACCCGGCTTTACGTCGCACCGTTGCAACGAAACTTGTGGATTAGATATATCGCCGGATTTGCATAGTTCTGTTTTTTTCAGTACACTTGTACACTTGGAGAAAGTTGAGTTAATTTGTAATTACAAAGTCCTTGACTGGACAAGAACTTAATTTTCTTTAAAATCGTGGTTACATATGTATTGTTTTTTTAATCCAATTTGACAAAGGGTTATTGAGGATTACATAACATCTTTTTGATACAGCTATATTTTTAGGAACATTTAGCAAAATAGTCCCACAAGGTGGGATAACTTTTCACAAAAGTGACGCTATGGCGATGCAACGAGCTAGTGATGCCTCGCCCTAAGTAAATCATCTTTGTACTCAAAAATTAAGTGTTCCATCATCCGATCCATACTTGGTGGCAATGGAACCACTTCGGACTTAAGTAGATTCGAATCAGTTCAGAAATGATGGAGAAATCGATTAATATAACAAAAATGTATATGCGACTCATCCTCCTTTAATGAAATTATTAAATGGAACTGATTTTGCAAATAAATGCATAATGTATAATCGCCTCTGTGGTCTAGTGGTTCACTTGAACACTGTGAGGGTCGGGCAACATAAAGAAAATTGGGTTTTTCTAATTTTCTAATAAAAAAAATGTTGCTCGGGATTAGAAATGTGCCCGGTTGGCGATAGGCTTGCCACCTATCACATTGTGGGATTTAGCTTAGTGCCTTCGGCTAGTCGTGGGTGCCCTAGTTGTGCACTAATTACTACACTAAAATAATAAGATATAACTAATTATAAATACCTGGGCAAAGCCTTAATCTGTATCGCACTCGGTGGTCCAGAGTCATAACTATCTTCTTCTTCTCTTACTCCAATCAATACCTGCAGCAAATTAAAATATTTGTAGAGGTAAAAGTTTTTTTTAATGTAGAAAACAAATCAATTTCTTTGAAGAAGAAAATGTTTAAACAAACACTTAGATAAGAAAGTTTCTTTATGTTGTAAAAATGACAGTACCTAAGCACGATTTAATAATTAAATACAACTGTGTGACGAAGTTTCCTTCAACTAGTTTGTTTGTAGCCTAGCAGGCAATTAATGAAACCGCCAAACATTCATAATGTCATTGTATATACAGAGTTAACACGGAAGTATTTTTTAAATTATCAGTCATTTTCTAGGCGAGACTTATTATCATTAACAGGGTCCTACAGTATACAATTAGGAAGCCAGAGAGTGATGGCCATACTGTAATTTTACTGTAAAACATTTATTAAACAATAAATGAGAGCTTGTTCCTCTCTCTCTCTTATCATAGCCCTGGCCGTACTAAGCATTAATCAATTCATTATTCAAATAATAATTATATTGACAACAATTATTCAAGTAAGTTGATTAACCAAACTTTCTCGGAAAGCTAGGTTTAGGCAGGTTTGTGGAAATCGTGGCATTTGGCATTAGATGCTCAACGGATTTGAAGTGAAGTTTTTTTTATTGTTAATTTATGTGAGTATTGTGTTATTTGTATGGTGAATGTAGTAACTAAAACAAAAATATTAGGTATCATAACGTTTTCATATTTTATAATAAAACTGATCTTATACCTTTCCAATATGTTTTCCAGCAGCCATATATCGAAAAGCACTTTCTATTTTTTCTTTATCAAATACACAACTCGTAATTGGTTTTACTGCGCCATTTTTCATGCCTTGAACAATTTCTTTCAACAGTTTCTAAAAAAATCAAAACTATGTTTAAATTGTAAGTGAAATAATTTCAAGGGGCTAATATATACGTACAGGACAAAAACAAAATTAGTAGGTTAGGTTTTTTGTAATACACATAAACATTTTTTTCTGAAATGTAACCTTTATAACGACAATCATGGAACGGGGAAAATGGTGGAAGCAGCAGTAGCTTGTTCGGGTAGGAATCCATCGCCTTACCATAGTAAGTTAATAACAGTATCATGTTTCGATTCGAAGGATACAGTAGCCAGGATACTGGCACATCACGTTCATTAACAAGGCTATTATCTACAACGATTGTCTTTGTTACCATTAGGAGAGCCTTATACTTGTGTGTACTATATCTGCATTTCTGGGTCTAAATGTTAATTATAGATATTGACATGTAATTTCTATGATTAAGGTTATTTGAAGTTCAAATATTAAAAAAAATGTATGTGATAAAAATCTATTTAAATGTATTTGTAATGTGATACATTTCGTGTTATTTCTCCAAAGAATTTTTTTTTCCAGTTGGTCTCTAGTATTGAGCTTCATTGTATACGAAACAACAAAAGTGATTTTAGATAAAAGTGTAAAAAAACATATCTACATAAAGTCTATACTAGTTAACAGCAAAACGTACCTTTCGCATTGCTGCACAAATATCATCTAAAATATAATTGATATGAACACCATGAAAAGAGATTTCTTTTTCAAAGAAAATCATGTCAATAAGAGTGTTGTTGGAGATATCTACTTTTCCAATTTCTAAAAATCGCCCTCTGCGACTAAGACAGCGGGCTGAAGCCTGAAAAATGTAGTGATTTTTAGTAACTTAAAAAATATCTCCACGCTCGTACCCTAGAAGAGGTATGCAGAGGTACAACCAGGGCATCCAGGTCTTGCCGAAGATATTAAGTCCCACAATGTGATAGGTGGCAAGCCTATCAACAACCGGGCAAATATCCAATCCCGAGCAAAAAAGCTCAAGGAATATGATATTGTATCTCGTGTTAGTACGAGTTAAATGTGTAGAATAGATTAACTGGTTACTTTGACGTAGATCCAACAAAACCACCTATTCTAGAACACTGTCGGTGTGTGCAGTAACTTGTCCAAATAGAGATCAACCTACAGACCTATTCTTGAGCACATAATTTGGGTTTAGCACGTTAGCCGATAAACTTGCGCATACTTATAAATATAAAAACCCGATTACCGAAGATCCTATTCGACTAACAGAAACCCAAAATTAAGAATTGACGTTATATAGCAAAAAAATGATAGTTAAATTGTAAGATATAATTTTTAACATACTGTAAATTTAAACGTCGAAAAATTCAAAAAAGTGGTAATCCTTAAGATCAAGGTAGGATAAGAATAAGGATAACGATAAAAGATAAATAATTCATAAACCAATCTAACGGAAACTAATTTTGAGTTCGTGCTTAATAAACAATTAATCAATGTTTGCCTTACTTAAAAATTGCATTTTATCTAAAATTAGTCATTTAAGAGCAATAAACTGTGCAAAAAACAAAATTTAATTTATTGACCATGTCGGTATTAAATAATTATTTTATCGAAGAGATGTGATGGCTGCTAGTTCGTCCTAGTAGATCCGCCAAGTACTTTTTGAGTTGCACTAATTAATGAATACGTTTTCTTGTTGCATCCTAATGCCAAATTTTGCGACTGCTACTAAAGTTTTATTTAAATTTCAGATTTTACATGATGATACAATAGCTCTGAGTAAGATAATTTATCATTTACCTTTAATTTATCTTCAGATAATGAATTGAGCACTAGGTCTACTCCTTTTCCTTTTGTTTCCTTGTTTACTATTTCTTCGAATGACGTATCTCTTGAATTACCAATGTGGCTATCTTTAAGAGATTTTTTCTCAAATCAGTCAACACATTCATAACAAGTTAAAGATAAAAGTGTCATTGTTAGTTTGTTTTCAGAATGGAAAAACATTTGAACATATTTGATTACCTAATCTAGATATTTAGCAAAACCATGAAAAAATATCCATATCGAGATATTTATAAATTAAATGAAAACCAAGTGAGTTTAACAGAGAGAAAACCCATTGCTTTTTATAATTTTATATTTATTTATACATTTATAAAAACAAACAGTAGCTTTATCTTAATATTAAGGTATTGACAAGAAACAAAATCCGTATTGTTTTTTTTTTGGTCATTTAACAACTGTAATTTTACTAAAGAAAAAAAATCTGCTCCAAAATGCTTTACAAATCATTACGAAGTTCATAATCTTTATAAAACAAGTAGATTATCACTTATAATAAAATCACTTCGCCACTGGACTTCAAGTTTATTCTTACCTAACTAAGAAATTACTGCTGCGCTTTATTCCTTGACAGTTTAATTGAACAAGCGCACTATCAAAAAAGGAGGACCAATATGAAACCTCAAAAGCACTCTCATTTAATACCCATGTCTCTTTGTTAAAAAAGTATCGTGAAAATACTACACAATTCAAAGTTATAGTTTCAATTGATTCATTCATGACGATCTACATGCACAGTAAAACAAAGATAGAGAAAGCCATTGAAAACTAGTAGGTAATTGTATTTTTATGGTATTGTTGTGTAATGTAGGTAATAGGTAGGTATTGCCCTGTAATATAAATCTATTACATACCCTTAATTTGCGGGAAAAGTTTTTTGATGAAATTCCGTTTTACTGGACTGCCAACAGTCGTGAAAATTTCACATCCATAATACAGAGCTAAATTAATAGCAGCCTGACCAACAGCTCCAGAGCCAGCATGAATAAGAATTGATTGGCCACGTTTGATTCGTCCCATAAATTTCTAAAATACAACCAAAATTTAATTATCACAATAAATTAGTCTAGCAACAAATCCAAAAAAGTTCCCAAAAAAATAAAAAGTGTTACAAAGTTGTTGCACGGCAATTGGAACTGGAAAAAAACTAAATTGAATAAAGCAAATCTTCTTAGCAAAAATGTTGAATATTGCAAAAAATAAACATCAAAGAAACATACCATGCTCAAATAAACAGTTGCATATGCAACAAGAATAGTAGAGCCCTCTTTCATAGTCCATTCTTCAGGTAAAGGTATAATGGCATCTTTGTAAGTTACCACTTTGTTAGAAAATCCATTTGAACACAATGCAGCGCAACGAGTTCCTCTAAAATTGTATGTTCATGAATAGTTCATGTTGTTTAAATATATTTTGCAAATTACCAATCAAGTAATAGATTTATAGATTTTTCTTTAACATTTTATAAGTCTGATCAGAAATTGAAAGTGAGAGCTCACTAAGTTTCACGGTTAACAATTAACCGTGTTTTATTTTATTCGCAGGTCTTTTAGAATATTTTGTTTAGAATAATAATTTATTCGTCGACTTACGAGGCTGTTCTTCCACATATTTCTGTGCCCATAGTATTTTCATAAGAAAATCGATTTACTGCTACAGCATCTATAGTTACTCGACCAGTTGCCACCATCACGTCCCTAAAATTTACTGCAGCATAGTAAACCTGAAGAAATATTAATTTATAGTTAAGTTTGGTTAATAGTTGTTTCCATTAAGTTTTCTTTTCTAAACTTTTTTGTGTAGTTGAATTAACAAATCAAAACAAATATTTACGTGAATAAGTGTGCAATCAGCATCTTCTAGTTTGTCTTCTATAGCACCTTCATTCCATGTCAAACTGCTTAAATCTGATATTTTGTCAATAGTAACAAAAGCATGTGGTACTAAAGACGTATTTTCTAAATTTTTTAGTTGTATGTGCCGGTAAGTACCCCATTGTCCCTTTAAAAGATATTATGTACCATTAATATCAGCATTTAATATCGTATGTCAAAAATATTAAAATATAGTAATGTATCAAAAACTTACATTTTGGTAAATATTATAAAGTAACTGTTTACTCAGCTGACTTGCATAAAAATCTAATTTAATATTAAACTTTGGTGCCATATCATCACAAATAAAAACACCACAAATCTTTTTACTGCTGAACTCTTTTTGTAAACTTTTAAGGAAACCAATGATACCACTTGTGACGTCTCCTTCCGCATAAAATACAACTTCATCATTTTCGTTTAAGACATTTTTCGCTTTATTTACCCAAGCAAAAGAGTCATCTACTTTGACAGTTTTGGTAATATTAAGAGTACATTTCTTTTTAATTAGGACTATGTACTCAGAATCACATTTGTAAGTCGCAACCACTGCATACTCTTCGATTGCGTCCTCGTCAGCTGGTGTTTCTTGTTCTCTACTTATGAAGAAACCATTACTTCTAACAAAAGAATTATATTTCTTTAAAACCTAGAACATTTTAATTTCCTAATAAAAGTATTTACAGTTAATATTAATAGGTAATACTTTAACCGTCTTTTTAATAAACATGGACTAGAAAAGGAGTAAAATTAAGTTGATGTTATAGTCTGTATCACATTGTAATAGACTATAATACTAGGATGAACCTTGGCGTACTTAACGCCGTGTTTATTAATAAGACGGTAAATATATTGTAATGACTTATGACACAAACAACAGAAAAATCAATTAGGTTTTCCCCTTCCTTTCCCTTTTACAACTGTAAAATTACTTGAAAGTAATGTAGTTTTATTTAGATACACGAAATATGGATATAAATTTACGATTGTAAGACATCATTATTAAGTGACATAATTACACGTTACATGTTTTTGAATGCCGTTTAACTGAATAGATTTTAAAAGGTTTTATGACGTAAATACATACTATCTTCATTCCAAGTTCTTTAAGGGGTAGGCAGAGGCATCCAAACTCCACGATTCTGATGAACTTGTCTGTCTTCCTACACGTTCATTACCCTTTTCTTACAAACACACCGGATTTGGAGACTCTTAACATCACCTTCGGATAATATCCGAGCAATTTGATTGTGGAATATCAACCTTGATCTCCCCGGGTACCTACATCCATTCACATTCGCAATGTATATGCTTTGATAATAAAGCTCTCATTTGTCATTCTTTCCATATGACCGAACCAGCGAAGTATGCCCTTTCGCATTTTAACACCAACACTTTCTTTCAATGGTGGGATTGAATTTTTCTCGGATTTCACGAATACGGTCAGCGAGCGTTACACCACAGATTTATTGTTGCGCTTTCATTTTGATCACGTTTATTCTACTTTCATGCTTTTTCTGACATACCTACCTCTCGCTTCCACACAACAACGATGGGATAAGCACAGAATGATGAATAGCGAGTCTAACAATTTCAATCAAAACCTTGCTTTTAAAATAGTTCACCCGGTGCCCTATTCACAATATTCCCTTTACGCACTTTCCAAATCCGCAGTGTACCTTCCATCCCTGCTAAAAGCACAGCTAAGGTAGCGCTGTAGTATATGATTGGTAATCAGGAGAAGACTAAGCAGTGTTTTTCTCCAACCGGAATTCATTTTTATTTCAACTTGCCTTACACGTGTTGCTAATTTGTATATATAGTTTTTTACAGTGTAATTTTTTTATTAAATACAAATAAACATTTGACCTATTTAAAGCAATTCAAGTTAAGTCAAGTTTAGCAATTTAATAAAAATATTACAATATTAAATTAATAAAAAAGTAATGATTAAACTACGAACATTTTTATTTTTATTAATCTCTACATTGTAATAAATGGCAGTAATAACTTCTCTTGTAGGTACTACATTACGATTAAAATGTTTTCATACTTACATTTTCTCTTTTCATTAGATTGTTTCCAATAAACACAGTGGCATTGCTGGTGTTGAATTTCTGTGTTTCAGTTATTTTAATATTACGTTTGTTTTCAATATTTTCCTTATTGATGAAATCAGATACTATTTCTAAGTCCAGTTTTACTAAAGGTAAATCATTCAAAATTTCGTCAATCTTCGTTAGAATGGGTACGTAATTACTATCATCGGCAAGTTCTATAACACTCATTACATTTGTCTGTATGTTTTCATAAATTAATTGGAATGCAAGACTAAGTGCATCTTCGTACTAAAATGCAAATAATTTATGATTCATTTTAAATATTAAGAATATTTGTTCCTTAGATGTAATGTCTGTATTATTAAAAAAAAATTTTATCCTTTCAATAATGATAATAATAATAATAAGTAAACATCATTGGACAAATTGCACGAATAAACCTAATCTCAATATAAGCAAAGTATATGCTTGTGTTATGGGTGTTAATCGACATTTCTAATATATAGAAATACTTGAATATATACCAGAATAAATTTGATAAACACCTAGATAAGGAAATACAGATATTTGTAGTTAGATGTTTAGTCGGATTTTAAATAGGTTATAAATCAGTTAAAAAATCTTATAGGGGTTAATAAATATTGCATAATTTCCAAATGTTGATTGATAGACACAAAAAACAATTGATTTGTGTTATACTGAAAAATGATTAGTGTATTTAATAAAAACAACGTGCTTAATCCATACTTTTTTGTGTTTACACGTTTAAATTTTACTCAGGAAGAACATTAATTATGTTAAAGTAGTACGTTAGATGTGATGTACTATATTATATTATTTACAGTACAAAATGGTAGCGTAATAGTAGTATTTTTTTTTCTTCGTCGCCTATAATTGTACCATATTTCTCCTCACACGTCAGTCCCGTACATACCCGCTTCACAAATATGGTAAAAATTATAAATGACATACGCCAGTCCAATATAATTGTGTAGAGCAGTCAATGAGAAAGAATTATTAAATAAAGTATATTCGCGGCCATATCCCCGAAGAGGTAGGCAGAAGCACAACCAGGGTACCCACGACTAGCCGAAGACACTAAGTCCCACAATGTGATAGGTGGCAAGCCTATCGACAACCGCGCACATACCCAATCTCGAGCAACGTTTTTTTATTAGAAAATTGGAAAAACCCGATTTTTTGTTGCACAACCCGGGATTCCAACCCGGGTAATTTAATATTCTAGCGGTTCAGGTGTTAGACTTGATTGCGTGAGGTCCCGGGTTCGAATCCCGGGTCGAGCAACAAAAAGAAAATTTGGTAATTTTCCAATTTTCTTATAAAAATGTTGCTTGGGATTGGAAATGTGCCCGGTTGGGGATAGGCTTGCCACCTATCACAATATGGGACTTACTGTCTTCGGCTAATCGCGGGTGCCCTGGTTGTGCCTCTGCCTACCTTTTCGGAGATATGGGCGTGAAGATACTTTTAATTGTTAAATACGAAAGCATAAAACAGGGCGGTCTTTTAATTAGCTCCTTACTCGCGACTTCGTCTGTGTACAAAAGTTTATATTACAAACTTTCGTCTTTCTTAAAATTCAATTGTCTTAAAAAAGATAGCTCATGTTTTAACTTGGGTCCTTACAACCAAATTTCATCAAAATTGGTAGTGCAATTTAACCGTGAAAGCGTAATGGGTGTGTAGAATACGCCTTTCTTTTGCTGATTCCGCGTAAATACTTACCTCTATCCTTTTAGTAGAAATATTTGGTATGAATTCATAGCTTTGAAGCGTTGGCGTTATTAAAGGAAGTTTTTTTCTGAATGTTGCTCCTTCTAATCCACGGATTTCAACGCCCCCACAACTAGAAAATTATTCCTTGTATCATTAAATATAATATCCACACTTTCACATCATTTAAGTGTAATATTTAAACTAAAGCATAATATTTAAAAAATTGATATTTTCCTCACCGGTCCCAACTGCGTGTGTAGAATAAATAATTTACCTCAATGTCTGGCAGTTTGCTAACTAAAAAGAGTCATAGAAAATAGAGCCGCTGGTGACAGAGTGCAAAAGCCTGCCTCGGTAATAATCACTCGCCTTACTTGTTCCTGTCGCCGAATGATTTATTTTTTTTTTTGTTTATGTTATAGGAAGGCAAACAAGCAGATGGATTTCCTGATGGTAAGAAATTCACGCCGCCTAGAGACACCAAACATGGTAATGGTGCGTTGCCAACCTGAGGTCAGGATGTTAGGCCTCAAGCAAAAGTAAGTTTACCGGCTACCTTACCCTAAGAACCGGAACACGTCATGACGTTGTGGCGGTAGGAATAGGTAAGGCGGTGGTACCAATCCGGGCGAGTCGCTGCGAAACTCTACCACCTAGTCAGATATCACGGTGATAGTGATGGTAAGCCTATGCTCGCCTTTTACGAGGTGCCTGGCAAGAAAGGCAGATGGTCTATTCTGCAAAGGAGCCCGGACCAACACGGGGAAAAATTAAATGATAATAACTAGCAACGGTTAGGAAGGCACGGTAGCCGGTATACTTGCACATTGGTCAAATACCTCGGTCACAGAAAAGCGATATACCTATAACATCTACGGTATCTATATGACACGATAATATGCTTCCTCTCGGCCAACGCTCATAAAAAAGTATCACTGAACTTTTTGTGACTAAAACTTACCGTAATACTTTAGTTCGACTGTCCCGATATCCATTTAACGTACATTCCGTAGCGTCTTTTGTAAGTTTATAAATTTCTTTAAAATGGGCATTTACATCAATACTAATTTTTCCAATCCTTGCAGGTAAATTTACATTCCGTGAATCTAGATTCATAGCAGTCAATAGCAAAATACTATCAAGGAATGTAACCCAATTATTCGACCATTTGATTTGACCTTGAATGTTTTTTCCAACTATTACATTATCTATACATTTAAATGTGCCCCTGTAATGTTAAATCACAACAGCTGTACTATGTAAATTAGAAAACCAGCAGAATATGCGTATATTCTTCATTCATGCATAGAAACAGGAAGATATATAGAAGTGCAACAGTCTCTTTTTAACAAATGTTGATATCATTTAGGTATATCAAAAGAGACAACAACATTTTTGTTTACACTCATTTTCGCTTAAATTTAATGTGACCTCTTGACAGTCCTCATGATCACTCCTGAACCTTTTTTTTTACTGGAAAAGTAACTTAACATTTCTAACTGCTTGAATACAGCGCATGGATGGCCAAACACCAAATTTGATTTTTCTTAAAATTTATATTAGAGGAGGCACACAAGCAACTTGGTCACCAACACCAGGTGTATCACAGATGCGTTTCCAACCCTTAAAAAATAAGTTTAAGTAATACTCTTTTCTTTAAGGTCTCTAAGTCTTATTTGTTCAGAAATCTCAAATGCCAGGTTTTTTTCTTATTATGTAGCGTATGATTTAATATATGAATCCCTATTTTGCGGATGGTACTTATTATCAGAAGAAGGTTGCTATGAAAACTGGGAAAATTGTAGGAAAGGGGAAAAAGCATTACTTTAATTCATACAAATTTTTGGTATCTGTTAATGTCAAGCAATACAATAGAGCTAGCATATTTTTTTCTATTAATATTTCATTTGTTACTCTAAATTATTTTGTCATGTTTAAAATTTAACAACAAAATTAAACCAATGTTTTCTGTGGTGTGAATTATAGCCACCGGGAAAACAAAAATCGGAAAAATTGCAACAAAAACTACACTTTCCCATATAAATTTATCAGTTGTAGTTATTATTTTCAAGCGATACGAAGTTCACTGGGTCGGGTATTCAATATCTTTATTAATATATATGTATGTATAGCAAGCATGTCATTAAACTCCTCCCAAACAATTGGAGCGATTTTGATGAAATGGTTAGATGCACAATTTGGTCCATTGGAAAATTTTGCTTTAATTTTTTTTTAATTTATAAGTAGTAGTTGGTTTTAGACTATTGGATTAGATCCGACAGACTGAGCTACTATTGGAGCATCAAATATTATTTTATTTAAATTTAAGTCTGTCCCTTCAGTTGGCGCTGCGATTATTTTGACAATTTTATATAGGACAACGTCTGTCGGTTCCGCTAGTATAAATGTATAAATTAATCCCCATTTAACATGGTCATCGCATCACGCCTGCACGTTAGGGCAAATTTTGGAAAGAAACAGGATAATTACAGGGATAATAAGAAAAACAATGATGTAATGCGTACAAACTGTCAATAGTTGTTAATGTTAAGCGATACGAATTTCGCTGGGTCGGCTAGTATTTTATGAATATTCATTTCTATTGTGGGTATTGTTAAATTAGTACCATGTTTCCTAGCGCATGACGAAATATGCACGAACGTCTCTATATTTGGTGACATAGGCGTGCAATTTATATTGGACTAAAAATATACGTGCTACGTAAATGAGTTTATAATTCTACTTACGTGTGTCCGTATCCTCTCAAATATAATTCTTTGTAATAATCATTAGTTGTCATGTGTATTTGGTCATCGTCTAACGATTTAACATATTTCGGAATTTCTACAAAACCTTGTGCAATATCATTTTCTGCGTATATTTTACCAGAAAAAACCAACGCATGATTTTCTAATACCTAAACAAAGCGTTGAAATAGTTATATTCCATGTCGGATTTTGAATTTTTAAGAGGAAAACGTAAAGTCAATCTGACGCTGGAACTATAAGGATGGGATGACGGAGAAAAGAAGAATTGATAAGGCGAGTAACAAAAACACTGCTCTCCTGATGGTAAGAGCATATCGTGGTCTATAAACAATAAAGATTGTAACTGTATTGTATCGTATTATGGCTGGGTTGCCAGGCCTACTGTGTAATTCTTTCGTACCTTAATAAAATCGGAACATGGCACTGTCATACCATGTATGGCGGCAGAAATAGATAAGACAGTGTATCCTGTACCAGACAAGAAGCAAAATGATAATCTACCAATAGTGGTCTTTTCTAACCTTTGCTCGCCTCTTAAGACGAAAAACTCTAATGCAAAATAAAATCCTTACACAGAAGACCAGGCCCAACACGTTGAAAATCTTTAACTATATGCATGTGAATAGTTTCGGATTTTATTACAAGACATACTATCAAGTCGAATGAATTTTCAAACAGAATTGCACAATCAAATTATTATCCTATAACAAACGATTAAAATTAATACTCTTACTTCAAATTCGCCAGAGACTCGATGAATTTTCACTTTGAATTCCAGTTTACTATCTATTGTAAATGGTGTTACTCTATGGAATACAATGTTTTCTATAACTACAGAAACAAATTTCTTTCTTGATGATGCTAGCATACAACAAAATGTCCGCCATACAATATATACGTATCCAGTTCCAGGAATTAGTGGACGACCTTGAAATAAAAACCTTAGTAAAATTAAAGTGAAAGTTTCGCAACTTATTACATTGCCAAAATCAAAGATGTTTGATAATTTATAATGTTGCTGTTCCTTTGGAGTGTAATGACTATCAGCTTGTCAGCTGGTAAGCGTAGATAGGGTTGTAGAAAAGTACTGAACTTTAAAAGATCTGTTTACTCCATTAAGGGTAGCGCACATTTAAACGGCCCGTATCGAAGTGCATCGTAGCGCAAAAATCACTTAGATCGTGTTTATACATTTGCACGGAGCAACGCATAATCTGTCAGGCCACATCGCAGTGAATTTTAGCGCGGCTCTACACTTGCACTCCCTAATGCGGTAAAACATATAAACAGGTACATAATTCACTCTACAAACAATATCTACAAAATTTTTATTGATTTTGAATATTTCAAGATTTAAGAAACAGAAAAAGTTTGCATTTGCATTATGATAGCTTGGTGAATTTTAAAAACATAGATTATTTCTTTAAATATAAGCAATAGTTTAATTTCTCGTTGATTAAACAAAAAGGCAGTTAGGACAAACAGGTAACATTCCTTTATTCGTGTAACCAATATCAAATGATAGTGCACACGTTTATGCACACGGGCGGAGCGAATCGGGTCAAACATACGCAGGTCAGCCAGATTTGCATCGAATCTGAACGTTTTCGTTTAAAATTTGTAAAAATGTCTTATCTTTTTTACATTTCTGCACATACTCTAATTTTTTTAAGATTTGAGAAACAAAAAGAGTTTAAATTGCATTATGATAGCTTGGTGAATCATGGATTCTATTTCTTTAAAATAAAAACAACAGTTTTCTTTCTCGTGGATTAAACAAAAAGGCAGTTAGAACAAACAAGCAACATTCCTTTATTCGTATAATCAATACTTAATGATAGTGCACACGTTTAACGGGGCGGAGCGAATCAGATTAAACATACACAGGTCGGCCATATGTGCATCGCATCGGAACATTTTCGTTTAAAACTCGTAAAAATTTCGATTGATTTTGAAATTTAAACTCATATTCTGATAATTTCAAAATTTGAGAAACATACCCTGTTTGTGCCTCTATCTACTTCCGGGCATATAAATGCTTTTTAATTATGGTAAATACAAATGCTATTTCAAAATTAAATTTATAATGATGGAGACGACCATAAATATAGAAACTATGACAAACAAGCACTAAAGCGACGAAAAGTTACCGTTTATAAGATGATCCATCAAATATTCATTTTTCTCGAACCCAATATTTACATTTACAATCTCTTCCAAGTCATCTGTACACGCACCAAGATTGTAAGCTTCAACAGGCCTGTCAAAAATAAAATATTTTTTTATGTATGTATCCCGATTTCTCCGTGATTTCTGTATGATTTACGTAATTATTTTCATGTTTGATGCGGAATAGTTTTGAATTGGTCCCATCAAAATTTGATGCAGGTAAGCCCATTCTTTTTTATTTTATGAGCATGTTTTACCTATTTCCACTCATGCCGATTATTAATTTTATTAAATTTAAACATATTATCAGAAATAAACTAAAAATTACTAAATAAAAAAAAAACTACGTTACTTAAAACCGTAATTGAAGGTTTGAAGTCGGTGCCAAGTCAATTTAATACTTACTTATAATATAGTTATTCTGATGATGTTAGTATAGATAGTTAGTTATTCTGATCTATGACTTCAAACATGTAAGTAAATAGCACAAATAAGTAATAGGTAGTTCATAATTAATGTTAAATCTTTATTTTTTTTTACTTTTTAGTTTTGAAGTCGGTTTTAAGTAACGTAGTTACTTTTTTCCTTCACTCTTCTTCTTCTTCTACAGTCAGACTGCAGTCTTCAGTCTATTTAAATCATGGATCTGGAAATTCAAATGAAGTATTTTTCACGGTGTTGGTCCGGGTTTTCTTTGTAAAATTATAGACCACCAACCTTCCTATATGTGATATTACAACTGACAAGACAACTGGTGCTAGGCCCTCTACCAAGTGGCAACTCGTCCGAGTATGGATCCATTGACTTATTTATTCCTGCCACCATATCATATTTCAGTTCGAAGAGTATGGTAGCCGGTAAACTTGCCTAACAGCTCGGCCAAAAGACAGCGTTGCACTTAAAACATCTCTGGCTTCCATCAGGAGAAGAATGTACTTATTTGCTATATTATCATATTAAATTAAAAATAAGTAATGTAATGTAAAAAATAATAAGTAATGGTTGATTTTAATCACTACATAGTATAAAAAGTTGCGTTCTCTGCCCCGATGCCCCTTTGTATGCTTAAATCTTTCAAACTACACAACGGATTTTGATGCGGTTTTTTAGCAGATAAAGTGTTTAAAGAGGAAGGTTTATATGTACATTTTAAACCAGTACGAAGCCAGGGCGGACCACTAGTTTAGAATAAATTGTTTCTTTAACTTACCAATTATCGGAGTGCTCCCATTTCACTAAATGTGATAAGTAAGGTGTCTGCATTGGTACAGGAAGTGGAATTTCCGGATAAAGTTTTTCTAACTTAAGGTTCACGCCATTTTGAAATAACCTGTTGGCAAATTGATTTCTCACACAAAATTACTTTTTATATATTGATAAAATTTATTGATTTTATATAATAGTAATCGCCCATCTCAGCTTAGCAGGGGTAAGAAAATTTCTATATATTACTAGAAATGACGATACTAACATTAGTAATGTTCAATAATATCAGCTTCTTGTGGTAAAATAATAATTCAGATCCGTCTAGTAATTTCGAATCTATATTTCTATTGAATACAATGAAAGAAATCTTTACTGTTTATAATTTTGAGTTTAGATTTTATTATTTATGTATATAAATTTATTATTTATGTATCTGCCTCTGTGGTCTAGCGGTCCGGGTGTTGGACTTGACTCCGTGAGGTCTCGGGTTCGAATCCCGGGTCGGCCAACAAAAAGAACATTGGATTTTTCCAATTTTCTAATAAAAAAAAATGTTGGTCGGTATAGGAAATGTGCCCGGTTGGCCATAGGCTTGACACCTATCACATTATGGGACTTAGTGTCTTCGGCTAGTCGTGGGTGCCTTGGTTGTGCCTCTGCCTACCTCTTTGGGGATATAGGCGTGAAAATACTTTTTTTTTTAAGATACTTATTTAATTATATTACCATATTTTAATGGATGAATATTATTTAAACCTTAGACATGTTAAATCATTCCCAATCGATAATTGATCAATTATTAAATTCTTTACTTACATTCCCAGGCTTATAGACATCGCATCAAGTGGATTGGTATTATTTGAGCATAAATTGATGAATGTCATGGTTTTTGGTAGGAGTTGGCACATATTTAGAGAACTATTTTGAGAGATTTCCAAAATAATTGTATTTGACGGGAGTCTTCGAAGTGTTTCTTCAAACGATTCGGGTTCCTGTTAAATGTACATTTCTTGAACTGTATCAGCATAATAACTATTATCGTATTACAAATTAGACACTTTTTTAGAAACTACATTTACAAGCAAGATTACGTTTACGACATCTTTGGCTTTCAATTCAAACAAATTTATTTAATTTGCAATATCACGCCAATAAAATGTATACTTATTATGACGTGACGAAACAGGCAAAATGGTGCGCTGTGAACGAATTGGACTTAACGGTAACTAAAACTCTCAAATGTAACCAGATCGACAAAACACACACCACTAAATTGTTTTATTAGCACCAAAAGTACACTACACTACAGCTAGAAACTTTACGTACGTTTCGCTTACTAACCGTAAATCGTATCAATCAGGAGAATTTGACTGCACTCTACGAAGGTCAAGCAGATACTCGTTCTAATTATAGGATTTCGTGAGTTCGCGCGCGGGTGCGCTTTAGTGAGAATGCTTGGTAGGGGTTGTTTGTGTAGCAGGTGTGAAATCAAATTAGAAATAGATGGAAATTGACATAAGGTCTTGTTAAAAGTGTTATCTCTAGTAGTAATACAGTCGCATGGGCCTATCATTTCATTAACAAATGTCCATACTTACAGTGATTATGATTTCATTTAAATTATTTCTTTCAATTTTATCACAAATTTGATCACCAAAGCCTTTCTTTAAAACTTTTGGACGTGATGTAAAAGCAAGTGGTTTATTTCCCTTGTTTACTAAATCTAAAACAATCAGATTATTATTTTGTGTAGGTAGCTCATTATGGGCAAGCACTTGTTAAATGAGTTATTAACCAACAGCCTTACCTATTCCTGCCACCATAATGACTTTGTTATTTTCCGGTTTGGAGGGCAGGGTAGCCGGTAGATTTGCACAAAAGGTCTAACCTCATTTCTTGATGACAGCCACGCACCTGTAATCTCTAGGGTGTCTGTAGGCCACGGATGTCTCTTATTACCAGGAAAATCATGTGCTTGTTCGCTGACCTCTCACGAAAAAATCAAAAATAAGTTCGAAGAAGTCAAAATTGCAGTGCACTTAAAATTAGTGCATGATAATATGAACTATACATATCAGTTAATTATAAAATTTTGTAAAGATAATGCATCAAGATAAAGAAGCCGGTAGACTTATACAGGTTGTATTAACCATGTGACACCATCATCACGGTAAACTAAATCTTAAAATCAACTTGATATATTTTACTATATTAATACTAAGCCATAGAATCTATTCTCACAGCTGAAGATTTTTTTTTCAGGCAAAACAGGATACACTTGCATACTTGGCATAAGATACTGGCAGTAATACCAATTTCACCGCACTGTGGAACAAATAACATTTTGTTGTTTCTACGGGCATTGTCACCCGCTAATTCACTATCTTATCATATAAAAAACAGAATATAAACATCACTTTCCTTACCCAACGTATAATCAGGCGTAATTCCAACAGCTTCCAAAACTGCTGTAAGGCCATGTTGGATAGCAGAACTAACCAATAACTTCATGTCTTCATTTTCCTCTTCAAAAGAATCATTCGCAATTATGTCTATAATATTGATTCCTTTGTCTTGTATAGTACTTGACAACCTGTAAGTTTTAAAATTTTTTTAGTAATTCTACATTCATTATTTATAATATCATATTTTCTATATCTTTTTTGCCTAATTTTCTGTCTTATTGTATTAAAATGCTGTATGTATGTAAATGTATTGCCGTGTCAAGTGTATGCACTTTATACTAAAACTATTAATGAAGAAATAAATTAACATTAACGTTCTTCCAGTTGTGTCCTTCTTCCCAGGATTTGCTTCATCAACCAGTGTGTCTGGAGTTACTATTTTGACGTTTTTAAATCCAAAATGAATAGGTCTATCTTGAACGTTAACGTTATTTTTCTCAAGTAAGTTATCTATTGGTATGCTAAGAATTTATCTATGACGAAATATGAATTTAGTAGATAATGAGTATAATCTTATTTTATTTTTTACTAGCTTCCGACCGCGACTTCGTCCGCGAGGAATAATTACTGTGGGTGTAACGCTAACTTTAACCGTAACAATAAATTCTGCAGCTATAGCATAAGTAGTAAAGGCGCGAAATTTGAAAACATAAATTTTAAAATATTTTCAGAGTTAATAATTTGAATAACTAAACTTATCTCGCTGCAACTCCAAAATAAAAGCTACCTAATGCTGTATAAATACACAAAATTAATTAACTTTATTATATAAACAAATGTAGTTTAAGACTTTGTTGAAATTTCAAATGAAAAAAATTGAAATTTCAAATGTTGGAATTTCAAATTTCGCACCATTGCTACACATGCTGTAATTGCTCGCAGCGCCTTTCGAAATGCAACTCAAATAATCGTTGCTCTGAATGGAGTTCAACTACTCGACAACAGATGGCGCCACTACCTCACTTAATTTTCAAGTTGAGGAATTGGAAAATCCCTTATATCAACAAGAGATATATTATCAACAAGATATTAAAATTTATTATGGTCGAATTTCGACCAATGGGCAACCACTAATTTTGTTAAATCGGTTAAAAAAGATATTATAAAATAGTAGTCACCGAATCAATTAAAGTTATCAAACTCTTATCAACTAAGTTACTGGCGACAGCTAGGGAAGAGTAAAGTTAAAAAATGTGAGGAAAGAAACGTGGCAATTGCCTGCAAATACCTTTCAATGGCGTCTAGAAACACAGGTATCTTTAAAAATTGATATGCATGCATCAGTTGCGTTTTCTGGGTAGAATAAATGAAACAAATTGGTCGGTGTTTGTATTTGCTGCTTTTGATATCATCATTCACATTTAGACAGCATCGTATATCACGGCTAATTGTTAAGGGTTTAGTTTGCGCAGATTCTGAAATCATGTAAAAATAATTGTATTTGGCATAAAACTTATTGCAAATGGCGCTTAAAAGTTGACCGTGCTTTCGCACATTTTTTTTATTTCTTTTAGACATAAAACAAACATATTAAAAAAATCATATCTAAAAACCTGTTAAAGATTTTTATGAGTGTAACCAATTCACTTTAGTTTTTAATAGAACCTAACCAAAACAGACAACTATCAATTCATAAATAAGTATCACCATCACTAATCCCTGGCAAAGATGCAACAAGGCCACCCACGGGTACCTGAATATATTAAGCCCCAAAACGTGATAGGTAGCAACGCACCGCCTACTTGACATTTATCCAATCCCAAACAACGTCGTTTTTAATAGAAATTTGAAAAAACATATTTTCTTCTTGTTGCCCGACACGAATATTGAATTTGCGATTTCATGAAGCCATGTCGTGTTCCGGACCGCTAGACTACAGAGCCGATGCATCAATAAAATATTCTATCAGAAACACTATAGTAAAAATGTGGTGTCATGGGATACCAGGTAGCAACGAAGTTCCTTCGGCTAATGTAGAATCGACACAATTCATATATATGTATGTATATACCATGCATTGGCGGAGTGTAGTGAGGAAAAAAGAGAAAGGTATTATACACTACTCATTTGTGTATCGGTCGCGCAGCAACTGTCGCGCCTGCGCACGGCTCATTTTACGGTTTTATTCTACGGTTTTTTCTTACGGTTTTTACTAACACATTTTTTCAGCTCGGTCGCGCAGCAATATCCCTATCTCCTTTAAGCCTGCCGTAAGGAACTTCCTTCCAATAACATATGTAAATCAGTAATAGGTAATTAAAACCGCGAAGATTCCTGTATCCAAGATCAAATGAAGTGAATTTGCTGGATTTAAATTTATATGTTTTATCTAGATGTAGAATAAGCCTTATTTTTGCTATAATAAGTAAAAGCTTATTCTGCGTCTGTTGTAATAGATTTCTGAAAAGCGACGTTTAATTAAAAGACGACGGGTTGCACTCCGGCACTCCCGAGAGTGCCGACAGAAGTAAAAACTTGAAAATTAACGTTGTACATTTCCGATATTTATGAATGGTTAGGGAGTAATTTTGCACGAATTGCTTTTATTATCAGTACGAAACTATTATCATTTATGTAGTACAATACAATATTCATTTATTGCGCTATCGTACACTAACATGACAACACGATCATTCGCGCAAGCACCCTGCGCCGTCTAAAGGAAACAGCAGGCGAATGCATACATTTTCGCCGTAGAAAGAGAGGGCGATACTTCGTCTCCCACGCCGCGCCGGCTACTTACTCTTCACCCGTCTAACGAATTTTCGATCAGGTAATGTGTCCTGACGCGAGATCAGAATTTTTTACCCATTCCAAAAAAAGTGCACAACGTCGCTAAAGAAGTATTTACTTCAATAATGTCTTATTTAACTTACTCAGCAGGATGTATCCCCTGTAACGATGTTTTTCAATACTTTTTTCATGTATGACATGCCAAAGACGTATTTCATCAACATCAACTGTCCTTGACTCCAGGCTATCTAGTATTGTGGCTACAGCTGATTCAGTGCGTCCAGATATGCAGACCAGTCTGGGTAATTCATCATATGGCAGCCCGTTATTTACCTAAAACGTTTCATTTTTTAACAAAATACTAGATGACCAAGCAAAATACTTACCGCTTCACATTATTCATAGCTTATACCAACTTGACCGTTTCGTTAGTCGAGGGGTTAGCGTACACTCCTAACGCCACCGACCAGCATTGGCTTCAATTTCCGATGAGAGTAGACATTATTCTCATAAAGATAAAATTGGGTTTTTCCTATTTTGTGATACACAAAAAAACGTTGCTCGGGATTGGATATGTGCCCGGTTGGCGGTAGGCTTGCCACCTAACACATTGTGGGACTCAGTGTCAGTCGTCAGTCGTGGGTGCCCTGGTTGTGCCTCTGCCTACCTCTTTGAGGATATGGGTGTGAAGATACTGATGAACTCCAAAACAATTGTTCAAGGAATCACAATGATGACAAAGTTTGAAATTTAAATATTTAATATTTAAATTATACCTACATATTCTCCTACTTAACATTACGCTGACGAGTGAATTCTGAATACAAATCCTAAATCTTAGCATTGATAAACTAAATTGACGTAATTGAAATATTTTAATATTAAATTGTTATTATTTAAAATATTACAGCTTATACCTGGAATTCTGTATTGTTATCGATAGTGATATGTATGTGAATATTCAAAATGGATACGTTGAATACTTTTATCGGCTGATATCTATCGATCAATAATTGCTAAAACTGGCGGCGGCTGATCCCTGCCTCTATAATGAGTGTGATGTTTCGGTCTGGAGTGTAGGATATCCTAA